>OZ010789.1:357566987-358166987 GCA_963932465.1 Maratus speciosus | reverse complement strand
GAAAATTCAAATTGTATTTAGACAGTAAATGTAGCAGAACATGTTTTATATCATAATTCATCTTTGTCACATAAATTGAAAATGGTAGTTTTTCGTATTTCTTATTTTAAAATAGTTTTTTCGGAATATTTTAAATTAGTATTAATAGTAGTAGTGGTAATTTTATATTAAAAATATTTTTAAATAATAACAATTATTTAAAACGAATCTAAGTCTTAAAACCTGCAAAGTACTTTTACTGCAAAAGAAGCAACTGTATTCAGAAAGTAGTTGTTCAAGCTGCCACAATGAACCTATTTAATATATAAAGGATATGAGGACGTGAGTTTCAAAATTTAAAATGTCGTGTTTTCTCTATCTATTCTACTGACAAATCTGCACCGTAAAAACCCAACAATCTGGGGAAAGAAAAAAACTAGTTTTATCCTTTATTTCTGGCATTGTAAAAATTTTGATTTACTATGAAAATCATTGGACGCAGTTAAGGGTTTTTCGCGATTTCCCAAAATTTGATTTCTGAATAAGGGGAGTTTTGAAACTCACGTCGTCATATATGTATAGTTTTGTCACGTAAAATGTATAAAATTTCGTAGCTATTCTACTTCGTTATTTTAAAAGATATTTTATCAAAATATATTCTTGGCAAACTATACAGATTTAAATATCTAATCAATCAGTTATACAGATAACAGCTACAGAGAAGCTATTTATTTTTACTTATTTAGAGGGATGTTTATTACATTAATTAATATTCATTATATTTATTTATATTTGTTATGTTTATCTTATATTCATTATGTTTATGCATGTTCATTTATTAATAATATATTATATTTATGATGATGATGATGATGATATCATATTTATTCATTGAAAAAGAGATATTTACCATTTGTTGACATTTTGGCAATAATCATTTGTTATTTCTTTAAATTTTTGGCGTGCCCTTTTTTAAAGTACATTTACTTATTAGCAAACTTAATCGATTTAAAAATAAATATCTAAGTCTCAAAACATGCAAATTACTTTCACTGGAAAAAAATTAAATTATATTCAAAAAAGTAAATGTTGCAATGTGACAGCACAATGAACATGTTTCACATTTCAATTTTGTCACGTAAAATAAAAAATTTGGAAACTCTTTATTATTTTACAATGGCATTCTATCAAATTTAACCTCGGAAAACCATCCAGGTTTAACAGATCTAATCAGACCTACAGATACAGAATATTGCTACAGAAGGGATATTTGTTAGTGTACAAGTAAAAGACATCTTGGCAATGACCCATGTGTTTGTAATCGTTTTGGCTCTTGCATCATTTTGTGATGAAATCCTTGCAACATACAAAGCTTTTAAGCAGAATATATAGCTTATATTAGGCAGAACAACCGATCTTCATCATTCAACCGCACAAAGGTCGGGAAAAAAAAATGTGCACAGCATTGATCCTTTGTAATCATATCTAATATTCTACGCTATAGGACAGGAAAGGCGAACCTATGGAGCGTGTGTCATAGGTGGCATGCAGCAGATTATTTTCGGCAATGCATAGATTCAGGTTCTAAATAAAAATATAGTGAAATTTGCACAAAATGCATGAATTTAAACCAGTTTGAATTCAATTGGTTCGATTTGTTGTCGTTTACAACGGTATTGAATTCAGGGGGTGGCCCGGAGGGGATAATCCGATCCCCCCCCCCCGGAACAATGAGATGTCCTTCCCAGAAGATTTGAGATTTTGTGTTTTCAATGGTCAAAAAGTGCAATCCCCCAACCCCCCCCCTACCACCACCACCCCAGGAGTTCTATAATGTCGTTATAATTATATCTATGTCTCGGAGCCACGGAAATCCCTTCCATAGAAGTGTGAATTCAACACCGATTTATAAACAGATAGAAGAAACTGAAACGCCACTTTATAAATCCCAATTTAGTTTAATATTGGCTCAAAAAAATTTCAGAGAGACGATTTGGAAATTATTGGAAAATAAAAATTATGAGACATTACAAGCAAAAATACCTGTTATAAAATTATCACAACTTTGAATTCAATTCCAGATACGAAAAACTGCTTATAGAAGTAATGCTTGTCAATTTGATATTTTTTACTGCGAATCATCATTTTCAGAACATAGAAATAATTAAAACTCAAATAATAATCTCTTGTCAGATGATTCCAATTAAGCTGGTACGCTTTAAAAAATAAATAAGTTTGAAGCTGTTATAAATTATTGGGCATCTAAGATGCAACAACAGAAATAGTATTTATAAAATTACTTTTTAAAGTCTAAAGCCATTTGAGATTTTACAACTAAGTGAAAAAATTTCAGACCAGGATTTGGACAAGCAACCCCTTGGCCTAAGCTGCCAATGCCTTACCAATTGTGGCATCCAGGACAAATCTGGTGTATTTTTCTCACCAAAAGAACCTTGTTGATCATATCATCTGGCCTGACATCTGAATCAGTTCAACAGAATAAATCGCGAGCAATGGAACTCCAAGAAACGTTGGACACGTAATTACGATGCTATATTAATTTTAACATAATTATTCTAATTGGTAAATAAATCATCAGAGTGGTAATTTCCTATGATTTATTTACCAATATATTAATTTTAACACAATTATGATAACTGGTAAATAAATCATACGACCTGTAATTTTCCAGCTGGAAAATTACAACTCGTACGATTTATTTAACGAATATATTAATTTTAATACTAATTAATATTAATATTAATTTAATAATTGTATTAAAATTAATATATTCGTTAACTAAATCATACGAGCTGTATTTTTCCAGCTGGAAAATTACAACTCGTACGATTTATTTATTTAACGAATATGTTAATTTTAATATAATTATTCTAATTGGTAAATAAATCCTCAGAGTTGTAATTTCCTATGCTTTATTGCCCCACCAGTGGCCGAGAGGTTCTGCTCTCGAATCTGGTAGACGGGAGGTGCTGGGTTCGATCCCAATCGCGCCCGTCGGCCTAATCGTTCGGAGTTTTCGTGGTTTTCTTCGAGCCGTGGATCTTCCATGCGTTAATACGGATTAGGTTCCCTTAGAAAGACCCCCACGGAGGGCACTCCCCCCGGGCCTATATCCCTCGTGTAGATAATTGGCCGTCAAAAATCAACCCAACCCAACCCCTATGCTTTATTTACCAATGTAATAATTTTAACACAATTATTCTAATTGGTAAATAAATCATTAAAGCTGTAATTTTCAGCTGGAAAATTACAACTCGTACGATTTATTTAACCAATATATTAATTTTAGCACAATTATGCTAATTAGTAAATAAATCATACGAGTTGTAATTTTCCAACTGGAAAATTACAACTCGTATGATTTATTTACAAATTAGAATAATTGTGTCAAAATTAATATAGTGTAAAACCATATGTTTCGCATATGTTTGTAAAACTTAAAAACAAAATTTTAAGTAATTTTGAATCATTATTATTTGATTCACTAAATGTTTTGGTCGTTGGCATGTCATGCTTTTGTAAAATATTTTTCTGGAAAATTTTGGCAAGCAGATCTAAAATGGTTTGTCGTACCTGTTATACGATAATAAATATAATAATAATTTAATTATTCAGGAGAAAACACAAATGCATTGTGCAGAATTATGTTGGATACGAAATTACACTATATTAATTTTAACACAATTATTCTAATTGGTAAAAAAGTCGTACGAATTGTAATTTTTCAGTTGTAAAATTACAACTCGTATGATTTATTTACCAATTAGAATAATTGAGTTAAAATTAATATGGTATAAAACCATATGTTTCCCATATTTTTTTTAAACATAAAAACAATGTTTTAAGTAACTTTGATTCACTAAAGGTTGTGCTTTTGTAAAATATTTTGTTGAAAAAATTTAGCAAGCTGATTCAAAATGGTTTGCCGTACTTGTTATAAGATAATAAAAGCAATAATGATTTTGTTATTCAGGTGAAAATACAAACGCACAGTGCAGGGCAGAATACGAAATTTGCATTAAATACAAATACGTTTTTCTGATAACTATCATTTTTCTAATTCGGTCATGTAATATTCAAAATCAGCAATGATATCGGATTAGGAATTCACTTTTCTTTTTGTTGCTTATAAAATGAACTCATTGTTAAACATATTGTTTGACATGTCATAAATTGTGCATATCATTTAATTTTAATAATAATATTAGAAAATGACAGAGACGTCAAATGCTGCAATTTACGTTTTTCTGGCTTATAAATTAGTGTTTAATGTATACGCTTTTTTAACCATTGTTATGTTAATGACTATTTATTAATTTAAAATCGTAAGTAATATACTGTTCAGATTTAACTTTTTTTCTTACTTATATACTAATTTTCATAACACTATTTTTACGCGTTTAAAGTCTCATAAATTGAAATTACTATGATGCATTTAGAATTTAATGAATTGAAAAACATTCTTAGGTTATATTTTATTGTGAATAAATAAACACATTTATTCCGAGCAACAAAGTAGGGAAAAAAGCATTTTTCATATTGTAAAATGAAAATTATTCAAAAATAAAAAATACCATTACATCAAAAGTTTCTTATCAATAAATTATTACATACGATGTACGATAATTTACACAGATGAAGGAAAATATTAAACTTTATTGATATTAATTTTAAGAACTTTAAATTCGCGATTAATTTCAGTGTCGATGTATTCTATTGTATATAAAGCATTAATATATATCTTAAAATTGGAAATCACGTCAATAAGTAAATACATATTTGATATTAATGGAATTGCAGGCCTCTAGAGCTTAGCTTATTATTATTATTTTATATCGGAGTATTTAGTCCAAGAATTTTAATTAAGCTCCTTTAAAAGTTTAATTTACAATTCGGGAAAGCTACGGGAATTACAGGAAAGTCAAAAATAAACATGGGGAAAAATAAGTTTTTTCTTTTTTTCTAAATGTTAAAATTACTCAATATTAAGCTTTAGATGTTTATACCATACATTCAAATATAAAACAGACAAAGATATGTGTATCCTATAAAGCTAACATTTAAAAATCTACTTATAAATTAATTTTATTTTATTTCAAATTTTGAGGAAACGTAAATTATTTAGTACCGCGGACACTCACAAAAGAAAATCTAAACATCTGGGGTAAAGCAAATTTCTAAAACGTATAATTGACATGAAAAGGTTCAGTTAAATATAAATTAAATCATTAATATATAGAGATATTTTTCATATTTAATAAAGATTTATAATTATAAAAGAAAAAAATTAATATAGGAAATTTCCATAATTACTACTCCTGTACGTTTCATAAAGAAGATTATTTGCTTCAATGAAAGTAAAAGAAAGGCTTCAAAAATCAATATTTGTTACATTAAAAACAATAAAGAAATAAGGAACTCATTTATGCTATCTATGATATAAACTTTTATTGTGTATTGAATATTTCTAAGCCATGATCATGATTATCGTGTATATTTTACACATTACTTTCTGTATATTTATATACTGTTTCAACTCGTGTACAATAACGTGGAATTTATTTATTTTTAAAATTTTTAATAAATAATTAAAATTTTATTAAAATTTGACATATTACAAGGTCCGCACATGCCGTGGTACTGGCAACACTAATAATGATAGAAAAAAAATTCTATTTAATATTTAAAACACAGAATTCGTATACGCCTTGCGTATTCATCGAATTTGAAATACTTTTCTGCAATTCAATAAGGCGGGAAAAAAAGGTTAAAAATTTAGAAATATGCACAGCCTGTACTAATACTTTTTAAAGAAAGGGCTAAAAATTTAAACCTTAACTAATCAAATTAAAATATTGAAAATAATATATTTATGTATCAAAACAAAAAAGTTCAAAGATGATAAATAAATAAATATTTCAGTTATATTAAAAATTACGACAGAAAAAAAAGAAGGATTCCGTTATATAGTGAGTTTAATATTTTGACAAAAAAATTCATTTAAAATATATTAAATCAACCTCTTCTAAGAATGCATTAATTTTTATTACGAATCATTATGCTTGGATTTGTTATATAACATGAAAAATGCAAAAATAGTAGGATGCATAAAATAATATCTAAAAGGATTATAACTTTTTTTATTATTATTAAATTTATTCAAATCATTTTGTGCTCGTTTTTTCCAAATAAAGTTCTTTTTTTATATAAAATTTAGTTTGAATAATTAGCATTGATTCTAAAATTGGCATAAGCGGTTAACCGGTACATTACAACGTATCGAAACGCATATAATCCCATTTACTTTGCACCGACAAAATAATATAAAGTAGTATATATATATAATAAAAGATCTTATCACAAGTCAATAGCATGTATTGATCACTAACACACAAATAATAATAAATAAATAAATAAATACTGGATTTCTACCATACAAATTGAATAAACACAAAACAGACTTGCCATTCATTATTTTCACTTATTCGATATTTTAACAAAACATTAAATATTCATAATTTTATCGCCGAAATCTGTCAAAAACAATCAACCGGAACAATAAACTAATCTACCTGCTTCGAAAATATCGAGAAATCTATCAATTTTGCACCTACCTATTTGGTTTGGTTCCCTTGTTGGCTGTTGTTTCGGAAATTTCCCCCAGCAAAATGGGAAATTTTTTTTAACAATTAGTGGAGTTTGGTTGTTTTTAGAAGTGAAGAGGACAACTGGTTTGTTCAAGAATCAGCTGATGGAGGTGCTTTTCCGTTCTCCATACGATAGTGGCATGGAGAAAAACCAACTCTTGTGCCTCTAACATCTTCTATGACGTCATAGCTATGCGTCACCGGTGTTGCGCGGGAGAACGAATCGCTGTTTCTAGGGTGAGCGACTGCCAGTGCATTTATTCAGTTCGCCCTGGTTGGTTTTTTTTTATTAAATAATTTGTTCACCTGAAGGTATGAAAACAGAATTAAAAAAAAAAAAGACTTGCGAAATCTTAAATCTAAATCCATCACGAATTATAAACATAAAACTTTCAACATGTTACAAACTACGTCTTAGATAAAGCAGTTATTTAAATATAAAATATAAAAGTTATATTTATCTGAATTATTTCTGTTAAAACAGTTCTTTCAAATGATTTTAATAATCGTTCACGCAAGATGCAATAACAATCCATGCTTATTTTAAATTTGTTTAAAATAGCAAATTCTTTTCCGAGAATTTATAGTTCTTGATTAAGGGGAGGTTTATGCGTTTGGTCGAAAAATAATAAAAAAACTGTTTTTTTTTGTTGTTGTTGTTGTTTTTTACTTGAACTAAAGATATCAACTCGAAAAGAGGGGTGCACTATATCTATTAAAGTTTAGATAAGTCTCACGTTTTTTATTTCAATCGGTAATATTCGAAACTTTGGTTCATATGGAAGAGAGTATGTTCAAGCGCTCAGAGGCGGATTACCCGTTAGGCTTTCTACGCTAGGGGACCGGAATGAAAGGGTCCTCGGTGCTAATTTTTTTTTTTTCAGTTTTTTTCTTCATATCGGGCTAATATTTTATGTAAAAGAGAAATGATGTCAATATTCTTTGTTTCAGTCTTTTGTTGAATCTTGTAGGTAATTAACATATACAGTGTAACTTCAAAAATCCGGCATTCAGAAATCCGGCATCAAAATCATCTTTCCCTTCCTTTCTCTTTTACACTTTCAAGTTATGGAAGGAAAAAATAGCAATCCTTTATGAATTAAAAAATTCAAGATTGAAAGTAAAAATGCAAAAAAAGAATATTTGACTTTTTTTTTTATCCATTCATCAGAGGCGATTATTTTCTGAGCACTTTTTCTGGGAGCTGCACCGTTGCTTAGCAAAGGCAACAAATTTTGGGACAACTTTGGCGAATGCATAGCACAATAGTATGTGGCTATACGAATTTTCGCCAACTGCGACATCTATGCTGAGGAAGGATTTCAGACTTTCACATTACCCGTGAAAGACCGCAATTTATGAGCTGATTGAACACGCAAAATCTTAAAATGCATTAAGTGTCGAAAAAAAGCATTGAAGAAAATGCATCAAGAACGAACAATTTAACGGTCAGCGAGATCGCTAACGTTGTGCTAAATGAAACCGCCGATAGTGCTAGTAGCAACTCAGAAGATGAGGATGAACAACCGGCCGAAGAAAAGGTGTCACTAGAAAAATGCATAAATTTGACTAGAGAATTAATATATGCTTTAGAGAAATAAGACTGTATTTCCAAAATGTATAAAATGGGGAAAAAAAAAAAACTTGTTAAACAACGGCCAAAAAAAATTGAAGCAAACAAAGTGGACATCGATGTTACCGAAATTACAAGCGAAGAAATAATTTCCCTCTTTATTAGATTTTTTTTTTCTGTAATATAGAAAATGTTAATTAACCCTTTATCTACTGACGGTACTTATAAGTACCATTAAAATAACTTGTTATAAAATTCATTTAATACATCGATTAGTAGTCATACAGTTTTGAATTAAGTTATAGATGCATTACTTTATCTTGTTCCAAAAGCATTATGGGTTACACAAAACAAAACTATTTTTAAAACGACGATTTCTTTTGCCTTTGCATCTTTTCAGATTTCTTGGTGTCTGCGGGGGGGGGGGGGGGGGTATTTTTCAATTCGGAAATATTTCTATATTTCTATTGTAAGAACACTCTATTTGTAAATATCCTAATTCTATAAAATAGTAAGGAAAATATTTAAACTGAAAGATTTTAGTGGAGTTATAAATACTGGACAAAATCCCTATAAATTCAAATTGAATGAATCCATTTTAATTGGCAAAATCCTTCTAAAATTTATTAAATGATTATGTAAATCTTCTAATGTAGTTTCGAAAATTCACGAAAAATGCTTTAGAAGATAAAATTGTCATGAATTCATAACTCAGTACATAAAGGGTTAAAGTAAGTTTTTTTATATTTAATTCTCGCTTTCTCACATAATTAGCATTTATAATGAATTAAATTATGGCTAAAGGCACCATTAAAAATATAGTACTACATTTGATATTCCAAGTTACTACTTTTGACATTCCTTCAAAAATCCGGTATAATCTCAGTCCGGATTTTTCAAGTTATACTGTAGTGTAAATAAGGCAGCTGTTCCCAACCTATAGGTCGCGACCCACTGGTGGGTCGCGGAACAATCGATGTTTTTTCTTTTTCTTTTCTTTTCTTTTTTTTTTTTTTTTTTTTCAAAAAATATTTTTTTTATTTCAGCTGTTTAACAAATATAACAATTTCAACAGCAAATAATATTTGAAGGGAAAATCCTTAATTTCCTTCTGGATGAATGAATATACGAGCAAAATATCCAGAAATATCTAAATCAGCTGTGAATTCCTTGATGAGGTTCAAACACGAGATATTTGTGTGAACATGTTTTTTACACTTTGCTGTTTTTGAAAAACAAGTACAGAAACAAACTATGTGTAGAAAGTGACTTATACTATGTGCGCACTGAGATAGTTGAATCACTTAACTTTTAGTCACTTAACTTTTTTGAAACGGGATACCCGGAATTAGGCTTCACCTGTTCACATTGCAAAAAGTTTTAAGAGACTTAACTTGTGTTAAATTTTTAACTACAACTTCTAACTATACATAGTTTATTATTATTTTTATTCTTTACGGCGTGTTAATTAAACAAACGATTCAAAAGATCATTCGAAAAAGCTGAATAATTATTTGTAGAACTCAACTCTAATTTTAATAACAGTTTCAAATAAGAAAAAGAGTTCAGGAGGTTGATTTCCACTCAACTCATAGTTAAGAGAGTATCAAAAGTTAAGTGAGATTCAGAAACTTGCTCAAGTGATAATCTTGATTCCGGGTACATCCGCTTCAGAAAACTACAAGTTAAGTGGCTCAACTATCTCAGTGTGAACATAGTATTAAGGTTAAAATAAACTAGTTTTAACCCTGATATATAGATGCACTCATCGCTAAACATCAGTGCCAAAATTCTCACTAATTATAAAGTTATGTTTTGATAATAATTAAACGTATTTTTAATTATCTTTGTAGTTTGTGTGTTGTTCTAATTATTATTCCCCTTACACACATTGGGATTACAAATTCTAGTTTCTGTCATAGTATATCCTTCGTAGAAAATTTTGCCTTTTCGTAGGATAGGATAGCCGATACACTGTAAAAAAAAATCTGTAATTTTTACAGAAAATAATTGTATTTTTTACAGAAAAAATCTGTTTTGAAGAAAAACATTTTTTTTTTTAAAGAAACTGAATTTCGTAATTTTTTCAGAACAAATCTGTATTTTTTACAGAAAAAACTGTTTTAATGAAAAATTACAGCTTTTTTTCTGTGAATTAAACAGTTTTCCACTGGCGCCAAAATTGACAGTTTTTTTTTCTGTCAATTCGACAATTTTTTTTTTTTCACAGTGTAGCTTATAGAGGTCATACAACAATTTCCATACTGATATACATCCTTATATTAGATGGGTCGTTAATTTTTTTTTTCTTAAAGATGGTTCACATACCAATAAAGGTTGGGAACCGCTGGTATAAGGTATTACAAATGGTACTTCAGTTCTATTTTTTTTTCTTTTAGATATTCATTAGAAGAAGGTATTGGATTTTTGCAATTTTCCGGCTTTCAGTTTTTCATGGATTTACACAGAGGCAGGTTTTATAGCCGAGATTTTGTCAGCATCTCTACAATTGAGTGATATCTTTTAAAGAAGCGATTAAATTTTAATCAAGCATTTTGTCTATTTTTCGCCCCTTAATTTTTAGCATCCTGGGTGATCACCTGATCTCGCTCCCTTATTCCTAGCAAAATTCATTGTTAAACTAAGACAGTTCTTTTGAGGTTAGAGACTCCATATAAATCTTTATGCGAAAATACATTAATTTTCAATTGTACTTACTGTAAATCCATTTCGAATTTTAAAAAAGTGAGCAAAAGATTCAGAAATGCTCTCAGAATTGTATCACACTAGATGGTTCAAAATAGAGACTATGGCGATTATCGTTTAAACCGCTGATGATAGGAACATACTACCAATTGCAAAAAAGCGTACAAATCAAGTACAGCTTTTGTTTTATAAGGTTTCTTGGTCCTAATGACTTATATTTAGAACAATATTGTTCTACATCTAGGAAGAAAACTTTAAAAATTCCACTTTTTTACCACCAAAACTTAAGGAATTAAGACATTTTGAATTTTGTGAAATTTAAGTGTTCACCTACACTAAAAATACTTCTGATGAGCTAACTTGAGCTCCCGTAAGCTGCGGAATGGAACGAAGAAAATGAATAAATTAGCAATTCTGAAGCTTTTGAATGTTTTGCAAAAGGTTTGGCATGGCTGGAGCATCAGAAAGACTGTGATACTGGTGAACTAATAATATTGAAAGTCTCCGTGATAGAGCTTCATTTCGATTTTCCGAAAGAGGGTCGGTCCCAATTACTTCGGATAATCGAGGTTCTACTGTATTTTTACTAAAATTTTGAACTTAAAAATATTCCTTTTTTTTCTTTTTTCTTTTTAAATGACTACCGTTTTTCTCAATAAGAAACTTTTGAAACTAAATGTTTGTATAAGGTTTAGAAAATATCATAATCTTTTAGAATCTAACTCAAAACTTGGTTTCAGATGACCGGATCTTGTGAAAAATGACTGCTTGATTGGAGGTGCATGGTGTAGGCCGCCATTTATTTATTTATTTATTTATTTATTTATTTTCAATAAGAAACTTTTAAAGCTAAATGTTACTATAAGCTACAGATAATATTATAATCCTTCAGAATCTAACTCAAAACTTCGTTTCAGATGATTGAATCTTGTGTCAAATAACCACTCAATTGAAGGTGTATGGTGTAGGCGCCATTTATTTTTTCTTTCAGTAAGAAATTTCTAAAGCTAAATGTTGCTATAAGCCACAGAGAATATTATAATCTTTCAGAATCGACGAATCTTGTAGAAAATGGCCGCAATCGGAGGTGCATGGTGTAAGCTTCCATATATTTTTTTTTTTACCAATAAGAAACTTTTAAAGCTAAATGTTACTATAAGCTACAGATAATATTATAATCCTTCAGAATCTAACTCAAAACTTGATTTCAGATGACCCAATCTTGTGGAAAATGACCGCTCGATTGGAGATGCATGGCAAAGACCGCCATTTGTTTTTTTTTTTTTTTTGTTCTTTTGTTTTTTTTTTTCAATAAGAAACTTTTAACGGTAAATGTTACTATAAGCTACAGATAATATTATAATCCTTCAAAATCTAACTCAAAACTTCGTTTCAAATGATTGAATCTTGTGTCAAATGACCGCTCGATTAAAGGTGCATGGTGTAGGGCGCCATTTTATATATATATATATATATATAATATTATAATCCTTCAGAATCTAACTCAAAACTTGATTTCAGATGACCGAATCTTGTGGAAAAGGACCGCTCGATTGGAGGTATATAGCGTAGGCCGTCTTTTTTTTTTTTTTTTTTTTTTTTTTTTTTTTTTTTTTTTCAATAAGAAACTTTTAAAGCTAAATGTTACTATAAGCTACAGATAATATTATAATCCTTCAGAATCTAACTCAAAACTTCGTTTCAGATGATTGAATCTTGTGTCAAATGACCGCTCGATTGAAGGTGCATGGTATAGGACGCCATTTTTTTATTTTTTTCAATATGAAACTTTTAAAGCTAAATGTTGCTATACGCTACAGTAGGAATGCACAACCTGTGGCCCGCGAAGTTCGTCAATTTACAACTTGAAAAAATTGCAATTTTTGCCCATAGACCGCAGGGAAAAAATCGTGAATTTCGTCAATTTGCCGCGGGAAAGTTGAAAATTTCATCAGCCAGATAAGAACCGTGAATTTCGTTGATCCGGCGCAGAAAATTCGTTAATTACGTTGCACGGGTGCGGGAAAATATCGAATTTTGTCGCTCTCACGCGGAAAAATCGCAAATTTCGTTAATCAGGCATGGAAAATTCGCAAATTTTGTCGATGAGTCGCGGAAATAATCACAAATTTCGCCGATCGGGCACGGAAAAATCACTAATTTCGTTGATAGGGTGCGGAATAATAGAGATTTTTGTCGACCAGGCGCTAAAAAAATTACAAATTTCGTTGATCGGCTGCGGAAAAAAATCGTGAGATTCGTCAGTCACGAGAAGAAAATCGCGAATTTCGTCAGTCAATTAAGATTCGTGTATTTCGTGGATCGGGTTCAGAAAAATCGCGAATTTTGCAGATTAGGAGCGGAAAATCTCAAGTTTTGTTGATCACTTGCGGAAAAATCGCGTGTTTCGTCTGTTTATCGCGAGAAAAAATCGCGAATTTCGTCAATTTGTCGTGGAAGAAAATTGCAAATTTCTTCAGAGTCAGTGAAGGATTGCAAATTTCGTTGATTTGGACGCGGAAAAATCGTAAATTTCGTCGATCGGGCACGGAAAAATCGCGAGTTTTGTCGATCAGGCTCCGAAAAATTGTGAATTTCGTTCGTCGAGCATGAAAAACTCGCGAATTTTTTGATCAGGCGCGGAAAAACGCAAATTTCTTTGATTGGGTACGAAAAATCACGAATTTTGTCGATGACGAGTTTATCGCGAGAAAAAATCGCAAATCTCGTGAATTTGCAGATTTCGTCAGAGTTAGTTAAGAATCACGAAATTTCGTTGATTAGGCGCGGAAAAAAACGCAAACTTCTTCTATCAGAGGCAGAAAAATCCCAAACTTCGGCGTTCGGGCACGGAAAAATCGCGAATTTCGCTGATTGGCGTGGAAAAATCGCGAATTTCGTAGATTAGGCGCGGAAATATCTCAAATTTCGTTGATCGGCTCCTCCTCCCCCCTTCATTAATAAAGTTTCCTTTTTTTCGGCACTAGTCACTTTCATACCTATGTTTGTTTTTTAGCACTTTTAATGAAACAAAATGTACTCCCCCAAACAAAGTCAAGGAATATTATCACTCTTTGAAAATAATCCTTGCTATATCTCTGTTATATATACAAACGTAAACTGTTAATGTACCCTTGCCAGCTGAATTGGATAAATTGACTGGGTAGGGGAATCTAGAGGGGTAAATCCCCCCCCCCTCTTAAACCACATTTTTTATCTGATTATAGGCCACAAATTACTTCCCCGAAATAGAATTCTCTCCGTGTTACTGATGTGGCCCTCGACAACCCAGACATTTTTGTAAGTGGCCCTTCTCTTAAAAAGGTTGTGCACCCCTACGTTACAGAGACTATTATAATCTTTCAGAATCTAACTCAAACTTTCGTTTCAGATGACCGAATCTTCAGAAAAATGATCGCTCGATTGAAGGTGCATGTCGTACACCTGAACATACTCTCTGTCTTGTAAAACAAAGTCTAAAATAGTATTTTCAATTAATAAAATTGGTGTAACTTGACATACTCTCTGTCTTGTAAAACAAAGTCTAAAATAGTATTTTCAATTAATAAAATTGGTGTAACTTGACATACTCTCTGTCTTGTAAAACAAAGTCTAAAATAGTATTTTCAATTAATAAAATTGGTGTAACTTGACATACTCTCTGTCTTGTAAAACAAAGTCTAAAATAGTATTTTCAATTAATAAAATTGGTGTAACTTGACATACTCTCTGTCTTGTAAAACAAAGTCTAAAATAGTATTTTCAATTAATAAAATTGGTGTAACTTGACATACTCTCTGTCTTGTAAAACAAAGTCTAAAATAGTATTTTCAATTAATAAAATTGGTGTAACTTGACATACTCTCTGTCTTGTAAAACAAAGTCTAAAATAGTATTTTCAATTAATAGAATTTGTGTAACTTGTTTAAACTTCAATAAATACAAGGGATAAGCCCGGGCTTCCCGGGTAACAGAATATAAGTGAAAACCTTCTTATGTATTATTTGTGACGTCAATATCCTTTCTTTTCTCCACATACCAAAAGCACAGCGATGAATGAGGTATTTTTCGAAAGGCTGTAAGCGGTTTTTAACTTAGTATACTTGCATATCATTAAAACACGTTGTTTCTTTAAAATAAAATGCAATTACTCAAAAAATTATGGAAACATGTATCAGTAAATAATTTTAGATTGCGACGACAAAGCCCGCCCACACAGCTTTTTTTCTATTGATAGCTTTAATAGATTTACTACATTAAATATATTTTTTAGCTCCCACTAATAACACTAAAAATCACATCTATATATAAAAAAATATAGTGACAATGCGTTAAAATAAAGTTTTGAAATTTACAAAAAGCGATATTTTCATGTCAATCTCGCGGCAGGATTTAACAGCTGAAGAAATCGCCAAAGATTACTATTTACAATCAGCCTTTTTGAGTCTGTTAATTTCAGTGGTTTACACGCGTAGTTCGATTGCATGTCTTAAATATGGTTTTTATTGTTTTGTTTATTGCTTGATGAATGTTTTAATTTTGTTATGGCAGATCAGCTGGAAACAAATGCTGAGCGACTTATACATTAATTTAAGTACAAACGGATTTATCTTTCGTAAACCGTAACCGTCTGCACGCTATAAAGACAAAGTTTAAAAAAAAATCATGCCTCAAATTATTTTAAAAACAATAAAAATTGAGTAATTTGGGATAGAGTTTTCAAACAAATTGCGATATAGTTTTCAAATAAAGTGTATTTGAAAGTTCAATTTTTCCCCCATTGGACGATGCAAAAATTGAAAATGTGAGGTATTTAGAAGATTAAAAAATTGCAGTAAAAGTGAAATTTAATTGTCTGATGTTGCCACAGTCAAAATGACGTCAGCCGTAGGTAACACATTTGTCCTTTACACGTTTGTCCTTTATTTTGTCCTTACTCTAAGTGCATAACACGTTTATCCTTTATATAATATAGATAGTGCAAATATTCCTGAATTGGTATTTTTATCCTTTTTTACAGGAAAAAATTCTCAAATAATTTAATAGTTGAGTTTCTTTCATTGTAATTACGCGGAGAAAAAAAGCTAATTTATTTTCAATGTAAGAGAATTTTCTTTTTTAAGAAATGTTCCACAATCATTTTAAAAACTTTATTATTTTACAACAAAATAAATAATTAACTAATACAAAGTGCACATAATGCTCATACAGTTCATTCAAAAGAGAGAATTTAACACTCTAAGTGCTTTTCCCGTATTTTTCCGTTTTCCCCCCAAAAAGAAATTAGTTGTAGAAAAAAATATTTTAAACAGAATTTTATTTTAAGATATATGCAAAATAAAGAGATATAAAGTGTATTTTAGAAACAAATTGGGAAAGAAAATTTAAATTAACATTAGTTTTACCAACATTTTTATGAAAATGCAGGAAAGCCCCAGACGCTCAGAAGGTTTAAATTAGGGGTGCACAACCCTTTTAACAGAAGGGCCACTTACAAAAATGTCTGGGTTGCCGAGGGCCACAACAGTAACACAGAGAGAATTCTATTTTGGGGAGGTGATTTGTGGCCTATTATCAGATAAAAAATATGGTTTCAGAAGGGGGGGGGGGCGGTATGTCCCTATGTTCCCCTACCCAGTCGACATATCCAGTTCAGTTGACAATGATATACCAACAGTTTACGTTTGTATATATAACAGAGATAGCAAGGATTATTTTCAAGGAGAGATAATATTCCTTGACTTTATTCGAGGGAGTAAATTTTGTTTTATTAAAAGTGCTTAAAAGGAAACATAGGCATGAAAAGGGCTAGTACCGAAAAAAAAATGTGAACTTTATGAACAAAAGTGGGAGGAAGAGCCGCTCAACGAAATTTGCGATTTTTCCGCTTCTGATCCACAAAATTCGCGATTTTTCTGAAGCCGATCGGCGAAATTCGCGATTTTTTTGCAGCCGATCAATGAAATTCACTATTTTTCCGCGCCTGATCGCCGAAATTTGCTATTTTTCCGTTCATGATTGACGAAATTTGCGATTTTTCCGCGCCTGATCGCCGAAATTTGCTATTTTTCCGTTCATGATCGACAAAATTCGCGATTTTTTTCGTGACCGACCAACGACATTCGCGATTTTTGGGAACCCGATCGACAAATCTTGCGATTTTTCCGTGCCCGATCAACGAAATTAGCGATTCTTAATTGATCCCGATGAAATTGGCATTTTTTTTCCGCGGCAAATTGACGAAATTCGTGATTTTTTCACGCGATAAACTGACGAAATTCACTATTTTTTCATAGTCTATCAACGAAATTTGCAGTTTTTCAGCTCTTGATCGACAAAATTCGGGATTTTTCTGTGCCCGATCGACGAAATTTGTGATTTTTCCGCCCCCGATCAACGAAATTTGCGATTTTTTTCTCGCGATAAACAGACGAAACACGCAATTTTTCCGCAGCCCACCAACAAAATTTGTAATTTTTTCGCTCCTAACTGACAAAATTTGCGGCGTTTTTCAGACCCGATAGACGAAATTCGCGATTCTTAATTGACTGACGAAAGCACTTTTTCCCGCGGTAAATTGACAAAATTCGCGATTCTTAATTGACTGACGAAAGCACTTTTTCCCGCGGTAAATTGACAAAATTCGCGATTTTTTCTCGCGACGAAAGAATCTCACAATTTTTCCGCAGTTGATCAACAAAATTTGCAATTTTTCCGCACCCGATCAACAATATTAGCTCTTTTTTCATGCCCGAATAACGAAATTCGTGATTTTTCCGAGCCCGATCGACAAAACTCGCGATATTTCCGTGCCTGATTGAAGATTTTTCCGATTTTTTCAGCACCTGATCTACAAAATTGACAAATTTCTGCATCCGAGAAAAAAATTCGCGAATTTTCTGTGCCCGATCAACGAAATTCGTTATTCTTATCTGACTGATGAAAATTTCAATTTTTCCGCGGCAAATTGACGAAATCCACTATATTTTCCTGAGACCTATGGACAAAAATTGCAATTTTTTTCTATTTATACGTTGACGAAATTCGCGGGCCACACGTTAACCCATCGCGGACCACAGGTTCTGTTGGAGTTTAAGTGGCCTATCAAGCCAAAAGCACTCCATTCTCGATAGCAGGAATTCGCTGTCTCATATTTAAACAATTAGAAAAAATCTCTTGTGGCTATGCTGCTTTTGAAATGGAAATAGGTAAAATGCTCTTACCTGGGATTCATCAATATCGCGATGACGTATAACTTCATCGGTGTGGCGTGGCCAGGGATTTATCCAAAAGCTTCTTGAAGAAATTATTTTATTTTATTTTGTGAAGCATTATTTATCCTTTGAAGTATCCTTTGAGAGCTTAATATGAATCGCTAAATCCATGGGAAGATATAATGTAATATGAATTAGTATTGTGTGTTTTTACGATAAAGAAAGATTCAACTTTTAGCTTTAAATACTTATAATTAAACATATTACTGGAGTATAAGAAACTCCGTGTTAACAGAGAGGCTACATGATTAAGAGTGAGTATACATAAAGCTGCTAAAAAACATATTCGCAGCGTAGAAAAAAATATATAATAATTAAAGGTGTCTGGCAAAAGTCAAAATGTTCAGATGTTCCTTTTAGTTACATATTAGTGATGAAATCTTAGTTATTAGAACATATGCTTTAGAGAGTTACTCAAGTGGTCTGTAATAGCACTCATTATCAAATGCGGAAGTAAAAAGAAGTAGTTCGTAAATTGGCTTGTTAAAATGATCTGTGTTTAGTAACCAAGTTCTTTCTTTTCTTTTTTTTTAATCACTTTTAGCAGTTGCCGAAGAACATCTGGGGAATTAAATTTAACACCCCTCCTTAATCTCCTCAGATGGATAAGGTAACAAGTTCATAGTCTTGATGTCACACAAAAGTTGAGGTTTGGGTGTGGGCTTCGTCAAGCAGTCAGCAATCATGTATTGCGTGGGACAATATTTTAATTCGATAATTTTATCTTCCTTTAATTGTCTTATGGCGTGAAAGCGGATATCAATGTGTTTTGTCCGCTTCGAAAATTTTTCATTTTCTATCATCTTTATACTGCTTTGGTTGTCATGGTAAAGTAAAATAGGTTTTACTTGATACAAGTTAAGATCTTCTAGCAGTTTTAATAGCCATAAAATTTCTTGTCCTGCGGTTGCTGCAGCAACATATTCCGCTTCAGCGGAAGAATATGCAATGCTTGACTGTAATTTTGTAGTCCATTGAATGGGATTATCACCCAGAAAAAAAATATTGCCGGTGGTTGATTTTCTATTTTTAGTGTCCCCAGCCCAATCAGCATCAGCATACGCGATGAGTATTGGTGGTTTATTTTTACTTATTGTTAGGCATAGGTTTTTTGTGCAATTGAGGTAAATAATAATTCTTTTTGCCGCTTTCCAATCCTTCTCGCGTGGCGTTGCACTTCTCCTACTAAGTATATTTACTGGTGCCATAATGTCGGGCCGAGTGACTGTGGCAATATACAAGAGCGAACCGATCGCTTGCCTAAACTTTGTATTGTTCGGAAGTAAATTGTCGCTATCTTCTAATTTATAGAAACCTACTTCCATCGGTGTACCAATAGGTCTTGCATCTGTTAAATTTAACTTTCTAACCAAATCTTCTATTTTTGACTTTTGGTTTAATTTGTAACCATCATTCGTTTTGATTATGTTGGTTCCTAGGTACTGACTTATTTCGCCTAAGTCTTTTACTCCGTACTCATTTTGCAATTGTTTTATTACATCTTTAATTATTTCACTTTTACTCGCGATTAAAATATCGTCAACGTAGACGATGATATAAGTGAAATTTTCCTTTTCTTTTCTAGTAAACAAACATGAGTCAGCAGTGCTTTGCACAAAATTCATGTTTTTTAATGATTCTGCGATCTTTTTGTGCCAGGCTCTAGCTGCCTGCTTTAAGCCGTAGATTGTTTTATTCAGTTTACACACTTTGTTTTCACAATTTTTTTCTATAAAACCCTCTGGTTGTTTCATGAAAATTTCTTCTTCTATTTCGCCGTGAAGAAATGCAGTGTCGATGTCAATGTGTTGAACAGAAAGATTTTTATATGCCGCTGAGGCTAAAAATGTGCGGATTGTTGTGTGTGAAACTACGGGTGCGAAGGTTTCATCATAATCTTCGCCGTACTTCTGATTATATCCTTTCGCTACTAAACGGGCCTTGTATTTTTGTACATTTCCTAAATTATCTAACTTTCTCTTAAAAATCCACTTACAACCAATAATTTTCTTATTTGGTGGGGGATCCACTAAGTCCCAAGTTTTATTTTTCTTTAATGAGTGGATTTCTTGTTGAGCGGCTTTGAGCCAATTTTCTTTTTCTACTGGGTTGTTCATGTTTGCTATGTCATAAAAATCGGTTGGTTCGAATGTGTCATTTGTTTTTACGTGACATACGTATCTGTCGGGTGGTACTCCTCTATTTGACCTCTGAGACCTTCTCGGTTCTACGTCGGGTTGTTTGGACGCGGTTGGTTCTTCGTCCGAATTACTTAACTCTGTTTGAATGTAGTTGTTGTCATTGTCTGAGTTTTCTACCTCTTCGCTTTCTTTTAAGTTGTTTTCACTATTTTCTATAAATTTAACTGTTCTCGCTATTATTATTTTGTTTTCTTTTGTAAATATACGGTAACCTTTTGATTTGTTGTCATACCCCACAAGTATTCCTTCCTGCGCTCTATCATCTAATTTGTTTCGCTGATGTTTTTGTATATAGGCATAAGCTTTACAGCCGAATGTACGCAGGTAGTGTAAGGTGGGTTTTTCGGTTGAACCAAATTTCGAACGGTGTTTTGTTTGTTATTTTGGTTGGTAGCCTATTCTGCAGGTGATTGGCGGTATTTATGGCTTCTCCCCAGAATTTTTGAGGTAAGCCTGCTTCGGAGAGTAGACTCCTAGTCATATCTAATAATGACCTATTCTTTCTTTCCGCTACGCCGTTTTGGCTCGGACAAAATGGTACCGTAAACTGGTGTTGGATACCTCTTGCCCTTAGGTATTCTTCCGTTTGTTTACCTAAATATTCCCCTCCATTATCGGATCTAATAGCTTTAGGGAATCTGCCGAATTGGGTTTTCACCATGGCTACATAATCTTTTAACTTTTCGTGAACTTCATTTTTATGCGAAAGTAAGTAAATTACTGTGAACCTTGAATAGTCGTCTATAAAAGTGACGAACATTGTTTTTCCCCCGATAGTAGGTGTACCGATAGATGTGCACACGTCCGTGTGTATCAGATCGAGCACTTTGCTTGTTTTGGGACAGTTTGTTGATTTCGGATATGGGGCATCACTTATTTTTGTTTGGATACATATTTCACACAATGCATTATGATTACAGTTATTTATTTTTATACCGTCTGCTAAGTTTTTATTTATTAATTCTTTTATCGCATTATAGTTACGATGGCCAAGTCGTTTGTGCCAAACTTCTATGCAATTTTTATTTTTACATTCATGTGCAATGTTTACTTTATTAGTTTCAGCGCCTTCTAATAATTCGACTTGATATAAATTATTTTTCATTGTTGCTTCAAGATAAATATTCCCGTTTCGGGATAACGTGCATTTTTCTTTATCGAAAATTAATTTATAGCCATTCTGTGTTGCTTTGCTTACCGATATGAGGTTTGATTCTAATTCTGGTACGTATAATACTTCTTTTAATGTGATTGTGTTTATCCCTCCATCGGATGTTTTTGTTTTAAATGTCGTTTCACCTGTACCGTGTGAATTCAGCGTTTTTCCATTGGCAATGATGACTGTCGTCTTTTCAGTGTCGTTAAACTTAGTGAATGCATCTTTACTGTTTAGAATGTGTGTCGATGAACCTGAGTCGATTATCCAGTTTTGTTTTCCTGGTTTCTGGACTAAAAAAGCTGCGTCGCTGCCTTTTCCTGAATTGCCCTGTGTTTTGTTAATCCGAATTGGTTCTGTTTCACGGTTTTTGTTTTCTCTATAATTGTTTGCGTCTTCATAACATAACGATGATGTGTAATACTTGGATTTGTGCGGCTGTTGTTTTTGTGACGGTGAGTAAGTGTTTCTGTTCTTAAGATGCCAGCACTCTCTGTATGTATGGTTTTTTAATTTACAGTATGTACACTGTTTGTCCTTTTTATTATAGTGTTCAGCCGGAAACCTTTTATGCGTTTTAAACGCTTTTGAGGAATTCTCGCTCTGATCTGTGTTTTCTAAACGTCTTGTATATTCATCAGTGAGTTTTCCTTTTATAAACTCTGAATTAAGTTCATTTTCTGGACGGGCCTCGAGGGCTATAATTAAGGTGTTGTAGCTAGGTGGTAATGAACAGAGTAACAGAGCTGAAATGTGCGAGTCATTAATAGTTTCGCCTATGGCTGAAAGTTTATCAACAAGTTCTAAAATATGTGTAATGTGTTTTATTAGATTGCCGTTTTCTGGGAGTTTTGCTCCGTATAATTTTCTCAGCAAATATAACTTGCTTGAGAGATTAGCCCTTTCATGAATTGTTTTTAAAGCTTGCCAGGTTTCTCTGGCAGTGTTTAAGTGCTTTACATGCACGATCTGTGAGTCTTCAATACTCAAGTTGATAATTGCACGTGCTTTACGGTCCCTCTTCGTCCAGTCCGTGGTAATTGGATCTGGGGGATTTTGTGTTATTACATCAAACAATTCTTCTTTTATTAAAATCATTTCTGCGCGAAATTTCCAATTTGAGTAATTATGCGAATTTAATTTTTCGACAATTTGGACGTCTTTTATCCCTGCCATGTTTACTCTTATTTATATATGCGACGAACCTATTTCCTTTTTATTTATTTAGTTACTGTAAAATGAACGATTTCTTTTTTTTTTATTTTTATTATTCACAACCAACAAATTGTTCATTCACTAATTATTTAAATGTTCATTACATAAAACATAAATATATAAATGTTTCTTTTTCATTCACCTTTATATTTCTGGTACAATAACATTCATTATTTTATTCAATGCAGCATCTTTTTATTTTTTTTTTTATTCAGAACATGAATACTTTTAATATTTATAATCTAAGCCACTATATAAAATTTTTCTTCTTTTTCGCTAAACATGAGCACTTTATCTGTCTCATTAATCTTTTTGTTGGAGTTTAAGTGGCCTATCAAGCCAAAAGCACTCCATTCTCGATAGCAGGAATTCGCTGTCTCATATTTAAACAATTAGAAAAAATCTCTTGTGGCTATGCTGCTTTTGAAATGGAAATAGGTAAAATGCTCTTACCTGGGATTCATCAATATCGCGATGACGTATAACTTCATCGGTGTGGCGTGGCCAGGGATTTATCCAAAAGCTTCTTGAAGAAATTATTTTATTTTATTTTGTGAAGCATTATTTATCCTTTGAAGTATCCTTTGAGAGCTTAATATGAATCGCTAAATCCATGGGAAGATATAATGTAATATGAATTAGTATTGTGTGTTTTTACGATAAAGAAAGATTCAACTTTTAGCTTTAAATACTTATAATTAAACATATTACTGGAGTATAAGAAACTCCGTGTTAACAGAGAGGCTACATGATTAAGAGTGAGTATACATAAAGCTGCTAAAAAACATATTCGCAGCGTAGAAAAAAATATATAATAATTAAAGGTGTCTGGCAAAAGTCAAAATGTTCAGATGTTCCTTTTAGTTACATATTAGTGATGAAATCTTAGTTATTAGAACATATGCTTTAGAGAGTTACTCAAGTGGTCTGTAATAGCACTCATTATCAAATGCGGAAGTAAAAAGAAGTAGTTCGTAAATTGGCTTGTTAAAATGATCTGTGTTTAGTAACCAAGTTCTTTCTTTTCTTTTTTTTTAATCACTTTTAGCAGTTGCCGAAGAACATCTGGGGAATTAAATTTAACAGGTTCTGCATCCCTAGTTTAAATAAACATAAATATTGCAAAACAAGAACTCCGTGGCGTAAATTATTTACGCCACGGATCTCTAGTTCAGTGCTTTATTTTTTTTTCGCTTTCTCAGCTAACATAACATAAACATAAATTAATAAATATTTGGATTTTTTTTAAACAATAGAATTTGTTGATAGATATTTAATGTTTTAATTTTAACTAAGCAAAATAACAATTGCATTTAAATGATACAGCAATAACACAAATTAAACATTTACATCGACAAGTTATATTCTTATTTTATGCAATGCAACGATCGTTGCTTTGACAACCATCAATGTTTGACTGGCATTGGTTGTATAGCCAAAACATTACAAAAGCTGCTTTTATTTGCCTATTTACTATCTTATTTATGAATGGATTTTAACTAAATATAATTTTTTTAATACACAGCCTTTTAAAAAAAACGTACAAAAGTTCTAGGGAATTCCAGTTTAGTGCTTTTTTTCGCTTACTTGACGATTTTGTAAAAATAAATTAATAAATATATTCTTTTAAGTAGAATTTATATTTGGATAATTAATGTTTAAATCTAAAATAATCAAAATAACAATTACATTTAATTGATTCAGCAATAACATAAATTAAACATTTACTTCGACAAATTGTATTCTTATTTTATGCAAAGCAACGATTGTTGCTTTGGCAACCATCAATGTCTGACTGACATTGGCTGTATAGCCAAAACATTACAAATGCTGCTAATGTACGCGTGCTTTTATCTGCCTATTTACTATCTTATTTATGAAAAGATTTTAATTAAATATAATGTTTTAATACACATCCTTTTAAACAAAATGTGCAAAAGTTCTAGAGAGTTCTAGTTTAGTGCATTTTTCGCTTACTTCACTATTTTATAAAAATAAATTAATAAATATTTTATTTTTTTTTAAAGTAGAATTTATTGATGGATATTTAATATTTAACTTTTAACTACGCAAAATATAATAATCATATTTAATTGATATTTAATTGATACAGAATTAGCACAAATTAAACATTTATTTAGAAAAATTGTATTCTTATTTTATGCAAAACAACGATCGTTGCTTTGGTAACCATCAATGTTTGACTGGCATTGACTGTAACCAAAACAATACAAAAGCTGCCGATTTACACACGTTTTTATTTACCGATTTTCTCTCTTAATTTTGAATATAATTTAATTAAATATATTTTTTTAATGCACTACCTTTAAAAAAATGTACAAAAGTTCTAGGGAGTTCTAGTTAGAGTTTTTTTCGCTTATTTGAGGATTTTATAAAAATAAATTATAGACTATTTTATTTTTTTTAAAAAAACAGCAGAATTTCTTGAAAGATATTTAATGTTTAAATTTTAACTAAGCAAAATACCGGGTGTCCCAAAAAGGACTGACTGATTTTAAAATTCAATAACTTGCAAATGGTGACAGATATTAAAAAAATTCTTGCAGGAGGGTTATGCATAAGGTCAAAAGTTTTATTACAGTGATTTTCAATTTTAGTTTGATTTACAAACAATAGATGGCGCTGTAAGCAATAGTCGCTAAATACAGGCTCGATTTTTGGTCCTTTATCTTGTTCCATGCAGAAAAAGGAGATGGAAATGTATTACCCGGGCCATGAAGTACCAAAAATCAAGCCTGAATTTAGCGACTATTGCTTACAGCACCATCTATTGTTTTTAATTCGAACTAAAATTGAAAATCACTGTAATAAAACTTTTGACCTTATGCATAACCCTCTGCAAGAATATTTTAAATATCTGTCACCGTTTGCAAGTTATTGAATTTTAAAATCAGTCAGTCCTTTTTGGGACACCCGGTAGCAATTACATTTAATTGATACAGCAATAACACAAATTAAACCTATATTTTGAAAAGTGGTTTTCTTATTTTAAGCAAAGCATCCATCGTTGCTTTGACAACCATCAATGTTTGACCGGCATTGACTGTAGCCAAAGCTTTACAAAAGCTGCCAATTTACACGCTTTTTTATTTACCGATTTTCTCCCTTAATTTTGAATATAATTTAATTAAAGATATTTTTTTAATACACCATCTTTTAAACAAAACTTGCAAATGTTGCCATGCAACAGAAGAAACGTTTACTAAATACTTTGGCAAATTTCCCCCTTTTGCCTCTCCTGTGAGATTTACTTTTGTCGAGATGTGTCACTTTTCTTGCTGGTGAGCAATTTAATAAATTAACAAAATTGTTCATACTAAAATAATTGTTTACTCTATGTATTCCGAAGCACTTTTTTTCTCACATTTAAAAGTATTTTTCTTTTTTTGTCTGAAACACTTCACTTTTTCATATGTGTCACTTATAGAATAATGGTGCGATGCGATCAACTGTGTATTTTGACCTATCTGTTAACAATATCCAATAACATTATGGAATATAAAAAAAAATTAAAATAATTTAATAAAATATTTTAAACCTAATTAGGTTTAAAGCAAAATTTGTTAATTAAAATGTTCCACTATCATGATATTTCAAACACATGGTATAACAAATAGTTTTTAAAACGCCGTCGCTTTCATATTTGACAATAATGATTATTATTTTTTCCAAATTCATTGAAGCATTTTTAAAAATTTTACAAATGTTCCTATAAAATAAGAATCTTGTTGCTTTAGTAAAATTAATTCCAAGAAAAAAGTTTTCTGTCATAGTTGTGACAAAAAGTACAATAATTAAATAAATAAACAGCTTTACCGCAGCCGTACGTAGCATCAACAGATATATCCTTCAACGCGCAATCGAAAAAATACTTTACCTCACCTTAAAATATCCCCAACCACCAAAGCATGCGCGAATCAAACTTACAAACTTAGAAAAACTTTTCTTCCCTTCCCGATAACGTAAAATTCTCAGATTCTAATAATACCAGTCTAGATAAACAGTATATTCAAAGCAATAATATATTTTTTGAATAATATAACTGTTTCATAGCTATGTATTTCAAGTAACTGTAATCTCTCAGAGAGGTGATTAATTTTTTTTACGCATTCGACACTGAAAGAACTACAGATCTCACATTGAAGCGAACATAATATTTGAATATTTAACAGTTGGTATAAAATATTTGATACTGACAGATAATTACAACTGATAGATAGTTTTTATGCCTAACAACAGAATGAGGAGAAGAGTTTGCTGTAAGATTCCGAGCAGATGCTTGGACGTCTCTATTATTAATAGCGGAGGTGAAAAGTGATTGAGTAATGAATGAAATGAACATACTTGTTGGCTTTTCTTTTTCATACACTAGGGGGCTCTGCCCCCTACGAGCTACGCTCGCCAACCCCCGTTCAGGGACACCAAAATCCAAAAAGCACGCTAATTTGATCGGCTTTAAAAATATTGAATTAAAATTTCAAAAAAAAACAGTAGCGATCTCTCTGTAAACGGGTTTCCATTCGTTTTTCTTGAATTGGGGATTTTTAAGACCATATCTGCTGCTGTTAAAAGATACAATGGCTGTTTTCGTATTTAATTAAAAAAATTAGTTAAACATTCGAAAATAAGCTAGTGTAAAATGAATTAAGTAAACAGTGGCATTGTCTCCCGGTATTTTTTAACAGCACTATAAGATAGTTCTTTTAAATAATTCATTTTAAATGTATCGTTTTAAATCTTACGTAATTTACACCAAAGTTTTATTTCTCTTATTAATATTCACGTGAAAATACTTTTGTTGTTAGAAGGAAATATTATTTGCGCTGTCTTCGAATTCACGATAATAGTTGAAAATATTATCTCAAAATATCAAGTAAATGTCTCGCGCAGATATATTTTTTAATTTAAATTGTTTTGCCATATTTTTTGGCCATTTTAAATATGACGTAATTTCCTCCATTTACAGGTGTTAACGCATAGTAATGATTTTTTTTATTTTAACATTTTGTTTCTCTTTTAAAATTCCAGTGTAAATATGGTTCTTATGACGCAATTTTCCTGCTTTTAACATGTAATCATTTAATTCTAATTTAAATTTTTTTTTCTGTTTACAATAGTCCCGTGTAAATAAATTTTTAATTTGAAGTAAACATTATTGTTTGCGCTGTTTATAAAGTTGGCAACAATTTAAATTAATAACATTTTTTAAATTTGTAAAAAATATCTCTCGAATTACTGAAAATTTGAATTTAAAATAGAAATAAAACCTCAAAAAATAGTCAAATAAAAAAAATAAATGCAATCTGCACACCGGGAACTTATAACCTATAAAATGATCTAAAAATGATTAAATTCTCATGTATAGTTTTTGCTCCAATAAAACTTTTTTAATGGAACGATTTTGTCCAACTTTAGCATTAAATATCTCTGAAAGTAATTCTTCGATTTGAAAACTGTCTGCATCAGCGTGTTTATCAAATATTTCTTTATAATACCACCGATTTCCATATTTTTGTATATGACAGTTTTTTTAATATTAACAAAGAAAGGCCATGCTCAAGGCATACTTAGATACTACTACAGGCAGACTGATTTGCGTTTAATGTATGAAGTCGCTCGCCAGAGGACTCTGATACCCTGCCCAAAATTGAAATTTGACTCTGACCGTAACTGAAACAACCTGGGAAGGGTAGATATGTAAACAAACACCAAAATTACGTCATGTCGCCATGGTTACGTTTACAATTCTGCTGACATTCCAATCAAGCTTAGAAATGACAGCTAATTCGAATACAGCTGTTAAGGTTTATTATAAACTGTCCATATCAATGTAAATGTAAAGTTCTATTTATTTAAGTGACTAATATAGTGACTAATAAACTTTAAAACTGTTAAACCAAAACACATAAAAATATATAAATAAAAAAAAACGGTACAGATGTCATATTCGCCCATATTGGCGCGATTTTTTTCGGTTGCCAATTTGGCGAAAACATCAACAGCATAAACAACATAATCCGGGTTACCACATGAAGCAAAATAACGACACTTTGGCGCAAGTTAAGTACCTGTTGCCTATATGATATTGGCGACAGAAAAAAATCGCGCCAATATGGGGCGAATATGACAACTGTTCCAAAAACACATGCTTAGTCTAAAACATCAATGTCACAAATTTATTTGGTACCACTTAGTTATCCCGTCGACCAATTTCGCCAAATTATATAAATCGCTAAAACACTCGCCAAATTATACAAATTGACATAATTTTTATTTTAAATAACGAAAGAACAAATAAATTAGTATAACATTAATAAATATACAAATAAAACGTCGAAATAAAAATCACTTGATGACATAAACACGTGTAACTTGCTTACAGTCAAGTGAATGTGACATTTACGATCAAGCATTACTGGCATTTAATCTTATAGTTTGGCGATAGATTTTTGGTCGACGGGATAACTAAGTACCATTTATTTACTATTTTCACTGCTGAAACAATAAAACTGATGGAAATTTTTTTTAATATATTAAAATACTCATAAAATTCCTTGTATAATTAATAAATGTAATTTATTAAGTAACAAATACCCTTACATGATTTGATCAAAATTGCTTGGATAACATAGAATATTGCAACGATATTTAAATCCGTTATCACCATTTCTTTCTCTGATTAAAAATAAGAATATTTAATGTTTAAGGAAGATCGGCTTTTTTTCTTCTTCTTCTTCTTGGTTCGGGCGATATTAAAAACAAATATTTTACCGGTAACAGTTAATTAATCAAAAATAGCTGCTTATATATAGCTGCTATAGTCAGTTATGAAAACTGTAGTTTGATAAAAATCAAATTTTAATTTTAAAACGTGTATATGAAACCAAGCTATTTTCACAGAAATACGGGACATTCAAAAAAGAATAAAAGAATCGACATTTTTCATGAATGAACCAAACGATCAAGGTAAACAATAAATAATTTAGCTGATCTTAAAAGTATGTGTAACACTAAAATGCTACAATTTGTGTAAAATAGCCTTTTAAATCGAAGGAAATTTAAGAATAAATATTTAATTTATTACATGAAAATACGATCACTGATTCTGAAACCTCGACGATGAGAAACAAGCTTGTTTGTTTGTTTTGTTTGTTTGTTTGTTTTATTGGACACATACATCAGACTTGTGTGCTTGACAACAAGGCCCGCTTATAAGTCATCCTCGATGTACAGGGACGAGATAGCACAATGAAATTTACAACACAGAGAATTTTTACATACGGGAGCTCCACAAAGAGTGTGCAATGGAGCCAGCGGGAGTCGAACCCGACAAGCCTCCTACACTCTAAAGCGATTAGCGGAGTGTTGTCTTAACCACTCGGCCACGGAGGCCCCGAGAAACAAGCTTCTATCTGGGCAGGGTATAAATGTAAACAAAGAGCACATTGTGAAGTTTTGGTTCAGGGTTTGAAGTTGGATCCGACTTCACTTTTTCGGCGAAATGCGCGGGCCGTTATATATCATAGTAGGCTATGGCCATGCTTAAGCCAAGACTCCCTTATCATAAAACAGACTTGACAATCCGGAGAAAGTCTATGGGTAAAAATGTCCCCGATAATTGCCAACTTATTAGCTGACTTTGTCCCGTAAGTTACGCCACCTGGTGATACTCCTGGTAATACTCCATAAACAAATGCATAAGAAAAAATTGAAAATGTTGTGTTATTGGCAAAATAGTATAAAATATTTTTTGAATTCCAGTAAAATAAAGGCGTAAAAAAAATATTTCGCACAATTATGTTCTGGCTTTAAAAAATGAAACATATCAAAAATGAAGATTTAAATATAAGATTTATTAATATTTTTTCAGGGTACTTGTTAGTTATCCCGTCGACCAATTTCGCCAAATTATATAAATCGCCAAACTACTCGCCAAGTTCTACAAATTGACACAATTTTTTATTTTAAATAACGAAAAAACAAATAAATTAGTATAACATTAATAAAAATACAAATAAAACGTCGAAATATTGGTTTTATTGGCCATTATTGGCATTTAATCTTAAAATTAATTAATTTATGGCAAACCATTATTGGCATTTAATCTTACAATTTGGCGACAGTAATTTGGTCGACGGGATAACTAACTACCATTTTCAGTATATAGGACTTTGCGGGTTATTTTTTTTTAAATCTTGGCACAATTTTGGGCTTCGGAAAGAGCGATTTGTTGCCGATTGATATAAACAGTTATGAAAACAAAACTTATGAACTGTCAGCTTGTTTTATAAGAATTTACGGCACAGATGTCATATATCGTATATGACGCGATTTTTTTCCGACGCCAATTTTGCGAAAACCTCGTTACCATATCATCTATATCCGGATAACTATATCAAGCAAAATAACGACACTTTGATGCCAGTTAAGTATCCGGTGCGTATATGACATTGGCGCCAGAAAAAAATCGTGCCAATATGACATCTGTGCCGAATTTACATGTATAAATTTAGTTTCTAGATATTATTATTGTTTTTTATATACGATTTGTTTATATTTGTATATAAAATAGATAAATGCCTTTTTTATATTAAATAAATTGTACAAATTTTGGAAAATATTGCTTCTTTATGTGAAACAGTGAATATGCTTCCAGAAATTACGTTGCCAAATTTTCTTCTCTCGCCAAGGCCCCTATACTTGAAAAATACCGATTTATTATTATATAATGTAGTATTAGCTAATGTTCTGTAATCTGTTCCACAGTCAAAGTTGACTGCAAAAACGCGATGCTGGAATAATGGGGTATCAAGTATGCGGTTTAAAAATAAAATTAATTTTGCGCCAAACTACACTTACGCCAATTGGCTTTAAGTCTGATTAAGGAAGAATACTCAAATTAAGATTTACAAACACCAAAATCGTAGCATGACAAGAATACGGTATTTGCGGAAAGTTGAGGGACGTGTATAAATTTAAGTGATTATTAAACTTTATTTTTCCAATTTTTTAAGTGTTTATGACTTCAGTCTGTTTTTTCGTGTATCTATGCGTGTTTTAACTTTCCTAAAATACTTTGATACATTTTAGTAAAACTTACATAACATATGTGAGTTAAACCAAGGAAATTAATTACGCACCAAACTATGCCCGCCAAGATATGCCAATTGGCTGTGGAGCCAATTATGATACGTTTCATAGATTAATACATGCAAACTTTATATGAAAAAACAGTGAAGCTTTCATCTAAAGTATGTTAAACTGAAATGATCCCCCATACCTTCAAAAATAAAACAAATGATAGGCCAATAAATAAATAAATGAGACTGTGCATTGAAATAAATTGAAGGAGCGATGTTAAATTAATACTGTAAGGTGAAATTAATTGTGAAAAGAAAAGAAATAGCAGAAATAAAATAAATCACATATTTGAAAATATAAAAGAGAAAATGAAATATTTTACATTTTCCGGATCTAGATGCTATCCATTTATTTCAATAACTAATATCACTGAGAAATTCATGGTAAAATAATTTTCTTTCCTGATTATTATTATTATTATTATTATCATCATCATTTATTTACATAACGGACATGTTACAGCAGTAAACATTTTTTGTTTAACAGTAAAATAAGTTCATTTTTTAAATAAAATGTCTAGAACATATGAAAATTTTAAGATTAACAACTATCATTTGCAAACTACAAAGCACATCGTAAAGAAAATGGTAAAAGACAAATGGAAAACAAATTAAAAAATATTTCTGTTTCTCGCGTTAGATGGCGTAGTCACGGGAAACCATTTGGTTTCTAACCACGTGTACAGCGGACAAAGGAAACTTAGCGATTGCGAGGCCTGTTATTTCGATAAGGAGGCCTTGGCTTAAATTGGATGAGTTCTACCCGGAATATCTACGCAGATTTTCATTGGTCCATTTCCAAATCAAAACTTTTTTTTATATATAGAAGGATAGGACGCGGTTGAACGTTTTTGGGTTTTGTTTTTTAAGCTAAAGTAGGATTTACTTGATTCTTTTGTAATTTCGGATTTTTTTTCACTTTCTCTTAGAAGGTTATTAAGAGCTAGGAAAAAAGATTTTGCGATTTTATTTTCATCGCAATATAAATTTAAAATAAAGGTAAAATATTTTTTTTTTGTCCTATTTTTAGTTTTTCTCAAGGGAAATTGATAAATAGTTATAAAATTAATAGGGAGTTTCTGATATTCTGTTACTAAAAAACAAACTTTAAAGCAATAACAGTGTTTTTTTAACTGTTATGTTAAGTAATGCCCACCTGTAAATAAAACACAAAATGAATTTTTACGAGTTGGGTCACTTTTCTTGCGGGTGAGCGGTATTATGTGTAGGAAATAGTAATATCTATACTTTATAAATTACTAACTCTGGTGAGAATTGTTACTTTCTGCCTACACCCTGTTCAGGAGTATACGTCTTTTTTTGCGTGACGTCACATGCACATTATCTATATCTCGAGAAACCATATGAAAAGTCATTAATTGTAAAACTTTCAACGTGTTATAAACAGTGTCTTATGTGAAACAGTTAGTTAAATAAAAAATCTAAAATTTCTGTTTATCTGAATTACTTCAGTAAAATGGCTCTTTCGTGTCACTTTTATGAAGTTTCATACAGTATACAGTAATAATAAATGTTCATTTATTTGTTTTTTTTTTAATAACCAACTGTTTTTCCAATAATTCGTAGTGCTTGATTAATCATAAGATATAAAAAAAATTAATTTTCATTTTAACAATAGTTGAGTTTCTTTTATTGTAATTTCAGAAAACAAAATTATTCATTTTCAATGTACACTGTAAAAAAAAATCTGTAGTTCTACAGATGTAAAGTTACATGCTTACTAAACTTTCACCTGTAACTGTTCGAAAAAAGCTGCAAATCTACAAAACTAGTTTTTGTAAAGCTACAAAAATCTGTAACTTTACAAATGAATCGGCTAAAATTTCAGTAATCTTACTAAAGTTTTATTTGTAACCCTGGCTGCAGTTACATGAAAAGTTCTCGGAATCCCAGTTTCAAAAAAAATTCTTAGTAACCTTACAGATTTTTTGATTTTCGGCGCAAAAGTGTGTCTGTTACATGAAATTTTGTTGTTGCCGTTACATGAAAAGTTCTAGGAATCCAAGTTTCCTAGAAAAACTTTAGTAACTTCACAGATTTTTTTTTACAGTGTAGTTGAATTATTGTTTTTTTTTTTTTTGTTTTTTTTTTTTTAAGAGTTACATAGCTCTCATTAAAACAAAATTAATCTCAATAAAACCAATATTTAACTAATGCAAAATGCTCATAATTAAATAGATTTTTTAAATACACCATAACTGTAAAAACAAATTTACAAAAGTTGTCCTATTATAGAAGAAGCATTTACCAAAAGTCCGTATAAACTGTTGTTATCCAGAATTCTTGAAACTTATACAAAAGATGGCCAATTGTACAACTTTCGGCGTATAACAAACGAAGTTTTATGTAAAGCTTACCCCAAATTAAAAGAATGGAAAAGTATTCATAATTTAACAAATGCATAGATTTTTATCAAACCGCACGCAATTTCTTCGAAAACTCGAAGAGAGGGGAGAGGGGGGTAGTAAATTATAGCGCTGCTAGAGCGATAAATGTACTGAGTCTATTTAAAAAGCGCTTTATCTTAAATTCTACTGAGCCTAAAAACTCGAAAATTGCACAGTCAGACGCAAAAAAAATTTCCCCTTTCAGAAATTTTAAAAATTATTCCTATACTCCTATATAAAGTTGAAAAATCCATTAGAAATCCATTATAAAATCTCTTTTTATTTCCGTTCAAAGAAACACAGGTTTTTGGGAAACCTTTCATAGTGAGAGCAGGTGTTTCAAAGATAGACAACTGTCGCCAGTGAGTAGTGGCGTTTATGGGCAACCTGTATTTATTTTTTTTTTAATTGAATTTATAGATTTAATTTTTATGCATTTTTATGCATAGATGTAGGATTTTTCGCTGATTTTAGATATGTAAATTTCTTCGCGTTCGCTCAATTACAATCTTAGATATTAATTATTATTTCATTAATTGGAGGATTCCTTTCAAAATCTCATTTTAAAAGCCAGTCTCAAGAAAGCACACATATTTTTTATGCTAGGATTCTTTGGAACGCCGTCAATTTTTTTAAAATACACAACATTTAGAGATTTTTAAGTTATGTATCTAGCCCTATCTTTAAACGCTGTTTAATAATATCTAAATTTTACAAAAATCGATCCGCAAGTTTTTGTTTTATAAAGAAAATCGATTTTTAAAAAAGAAAAGAAATGCTTTGTTGAAACGCGAATTTGTTAAAATTACAAAATCTGACGAACCGATCGATTAGGAACTTTCAGATAGTTTACAACACATAATAAAGATTTTTAAAAGTAGGGGGCATCAAATTTCAGGGGGGGGGGGAGAAAGGTGATGAAAAATATTTTTGGCGGCGCGATCAGATATTTAAAACCGTACCATTTTCTACCGTTTTAGATGCGGTTTTTTGACTGAGCCCTCGATTAAATATTACTTATTTAATACAAAATTTCAAAAGCGTACTTACTACTATTTTCGAATAGTAATTTCAGCAAATATCTACATATGTGACATTGCATTGCTTTTTTTATTATTTCTAATGTAAAGCTAATATTTAACAAACGTTGATATTTCATTGAATGCAATATTTTCGCAAATCATCTGATAAAAATATTAACGAAATTATTTCTTCCGAAACCAGTCACCTACTTCAGTCACTTTTGTAGTAGAAAAAATATTTAGTATTTAATTTACAATTTTAAAGAAACTTTAGAAAGACAACATTTGGTTTATACAGACTTTACAGGTATTAGAAATAAAATTTTCAACTATTTAAATTAATACAATAGACAAAAAAAAATATCTCATTTTTACATTTGTAGCAATAATAAACAACGATCTGATGAAAAGAATAGCAAAATTATTGATTACGAAACCAGTTACGAAACATCAGTCACTTTTGCAGTGTTGAAAAGATATTTTGTAAATAATTAACAAATTTGAAGAAACTTTGGAAAGACTACACTTCTCTTATACAGACTTTACAGGCATCAGAACTAAAACTTTTCTTAAAGTACTTCTTAATTTAGTGCAATTGATTACTTTTCTATATTTAGAAATAGAACATGCTGGCCTTGTAAGAATCGCTGATTGCAAATAACTGCTTGTTCAAACAATTTTTCTTCCTGCACAGTTATGCAAGAACTCTCATCAGCGTAATTAAACATGACAAACTAATTATAAATGATATATTTCTGTGGAACTTACATTTTAGTAAAGAAGAAAAATTGCTAGTATATAATTTCAAAGAAAAAAAATATTCAAGCATTTTGAAATTTACCTTGCAAATATATATACATATATTTAGTAAAGAATGATTGCACACTGTAAAAGAAAAATCTATAAGATTACTAAGAAGTTTCTAGGAAACTCGGATGCCTAGAACTTTTTATGTAACTGCAACAAAAAAAAATCATGTAACAGATTCACGTTTACACTGTTTTTTTTTTTTTAAATATGTAAGGTTTTTAAGAATTTTTTAGGAAACTGGGATGCCTAGAGCTTTTTATGTAACTGCAACAAAAAAATTTCATGTGATTATCCGGGTTACCGGTAAATTTTTAGTAAGTATACAGATTTCTGTAGCTTTACAAAAATATTTTTGTAGATTTACATCTTTTTTCTTTGCAGTGTATAAATAAAGTTTTAGTAAGCATACATATTTCTGTAGCTTTTACGAAAAAATATTTTTGTAGATTTTTTTTTTTTTTTTTTTTTTTTTTTTTTTTTTTTTTTTTTACAGTGTATGATCAACCCCATGTAATAAAACAATATTGGATCAATACTGCTTGAATTAAATATATCTTGGCAAATTTTAATTACATCTTGGCTAAATCTTGATTAGTGTTGCCACGTCCAATGTCACAAAAAGTAGCAGAGGGAGACAAAGAAAGGGGGAAGGCGACTTCTAAATCGGGACATAAAAATACAGAAAATCCTATGATAACAGATCCTTTCTGTAACGAAACTCGTCTATAAAGCAATCCTATCTTAAACGTAAAAATGTCATTGTCCCTACAATAGGAATATCACACAATTATACCTACTAACACGAAAGTCTGTTTAAAACGGAATTTTTCCCCCTGTGCTTTGCAATTCTGTTTTAGCAGGTTTTATTATACTAAATAAACACAACAATCTAATACAATTAAACTTGAGAAAGTGCGAATAGTTAGGAACAGAAATAAGTTTCTACTTTAGAAGGTATAAATTGTATAGTATTCCTATCGTAGAGACATTGGAATATTTTCTTATTAACCAAGAATTTCGTTATAAATAGTTTCCGAACGGGTACACATGGTTTACTGAACAAAATAATATAGCAAAATTAGTGAAAACGGAATCACTAGTAATTGCAAAAAATTACGTTTTAGATAGGTTTCCGTCTATGTAGGTAAAATTTCCGTTATATAGTTCGGCCGTCACAGGTTTTACTGTTTTACGTTCCACTCGATGTAGACTAACGAATAGTATAGAACTATAAGAGATTTTTTTTAACTGTGCATCCTGAAAAATCGGAACTTTTGGCGTTTCGTGCAGTGATTACGCGGGACAGGTCTTGGAGGCCCTGAAAATCGGGACATCTCGCGTAAATCGGGACATCTCGCGTAAATCGGGACACCTGGTAACACTAATCTTGATCAGTATTGACATGAAATATTGCCTCAAGATTACGATTTTTACATTTTGCAAATATTATATAATATTAAAAAGAAATATTTCGGCACTATTGTGTGATATTGAAAACAAATAATACCGACATTTCTTCAATATTCGCGTTTTCTTGTAAATAATTCCAATCTAAAATATATATTTCTCTAACAGTTATTATTCCATATTCAATATGTATGTTCAATTTAAAACCAATATTTAACAAACACAGGGTGTCCAATAATTTTTAGACACTTTACAAAATTAAATTAATAATAAACGGTAAATAGTAACAGGATATTTAAATTACATCTTACAAAGAGAATGTCTAGAATTTTTTTTTTCTGCATAATTTTATATCAAAAATATTTCATTAAATGGCATTAGATACGTCACAAAGGCAGTGAAACATCTCGTGTTGCTGTTGAACTGGAACGTGATTCCGCAAAAGTTACAGTTTGGTGCATCCTATCTAAAACGAAAGTTATTAAACCTTTATCTTTGCTGATAAAAAACATAAATGGTGACATCTATTTAGGTATGTTGAAAATTTTCACTACCTCTCAGATCCAAAGCTTCCGCATTGGGCAACGTCTGTGCGCAATTGCCTCAACCAACAGTTCCCCAAGAGGTGGATTGGTCGTGGTGATCCAAATCTGTGGCTTTCTTGATCACTAGATTTAACTCTCTTTGATTTTTTCCATGTGGGGTTAAGTCAAAGCTATCGTCTATAAGACTACTTGTCCTAATGAAGAGGAACTCAAACGGCGGTTAGAACTGCTTTTCATTCTAATACTCAGATAATGTCAAATACTAAATAGAATAAAATCGAGTATAGCTTAGAAATACTACGAGCTGCCAAAGGATCACACATTGAAATCTATTAACTTTTGTAGTTATATCTCAACTTAGTGATTACATTTTATTGCTACTGTTTTTATAATTATTTTTATTTCATTTTGTAAAGTTCGGGCACTCTGTATTAGCATTTCACTCAAGGTACAGGATGTTTAACTAGAAGATAACTTCAGAAAATGTTAGTTTTAGAAACATGTATAGAAATATTTATTTAACAACTTTGTTTAGCAGCTAGGAAAGACATTTTTAGCACCTCTTGTGACGACCGCATTTCTTAAACATGCAGCTATGAGAGATATAACTTTTTTGTTTTATTACCTTCTGCACTTTTTTTTAAACCAGCATTTTACGGCGACAGCCTTCTAGAAGCACACCGTGTATTTCCGACTGATGCAAAATAGGCGCAATATTGGGCCCCAATATAATCTATATTCATTTGCAGCAAAAGGAAGAAGAATAAAATTCTTGTTTCTGAAACTAATCACCTATTTCGATAACTTTGGTAGCGTTAAAGAGTTATTTGGACAATAGCGAAGCAGCACCGAAAACTGGCGATATGAAGCAATTAAAATAATAAAACTTTGTAAAAAATCACCATAAAATTAAAACAAAACACAGGACGCGTTTCGAGCTAAAAACATAACAGCTCGTCATCAGCTGAGCATACACGTGTCCGTAAACGAACAAGTTCAAAAATGAACTGAAGATAAAGAATGTTGCGAAGAATGCGACAGATGGCGCTACCTGAAAGAGGGATATGCAAAAGGGAAATGTGTTGAAAAAAGATAGACGAGAAAATGAAATGGAAAAAATGGAAATAAAAGAAAAAATAAAAATAAAAGAAGTAAATTAAAAATATAAATAAAAATAATAAATAAAGAACTATAAAAGAACAAGAAAAAAATCCAAATTATTATTATTATTATTTTTTTTTTTTTTTTTTTTATTTACAAAATAAAAAGAAAAGAAACAAGAGAAAAGGGAAAGGAATTACAAAATTAATTTCCACGCTGGAGATAGGAAAGGAGATGATGGGAGATCATTGACAAGATTAGCAGAATTTTTAGAAATAAAATATGCTTCATGAAAATCCAAGTGAGAGGGAGAGGCAGGGGAAGAAATAATTTTGGCCATGGAGAAATTGAAACAATGACTGGAAGACCAACAGTGAGAAGCAATCGAAGATTTAGAGATTTCTTGATTTGCAATATATCTCTGATGCTCGCCTAATCTGAATTTTAAAGCTCTCTTTGTTTGACCAATATAACCTAAATTGCAAGAGCAAGGAATGAAATAAACACCCCACCGGTTCTCAGTAGGAACAGGATCTTTTAGAGAAGAGAATTTAATTTTATTCATAGGTTTGAAGATAACTTTAAAGTTAAAACGAGAAAGTATTTTAGCAATTTTGAAACACAGAAGAGAATAAAAGGGCAGAACTATTATAGAATTAAAATTAGGAGGATTATTTGAATCAGAAAAAGGACGTTTAGGCTTATTAAATTAATACAAAGCTTTATCAATTAAAGAGGGATTATAACCACGAGCAAGGGCAAGAGATTTCAGATAATTAATTTCATTATTCAGAGCAGAAGAGTCAGAACAAATGCGTAACGCCCTAAAATCAAAAGTATAAAAGGACGCCACTTTTTGTTGAGGAGGATGATTTGAAAGGGCATGAGGAGGAAGGGAGACAGCGAAAGGTTTTCTATAAACGGAGGTAGAGAACCGATCTGGGAGTTTTGAAACCAAGACGTCAAGGAAAGGAAGAGAATTGTTCTCTTCGACTTCGAGAGTAAATTGAATACTATTATCAACAGAATTAACAAGAGAAAGGAGATTAGAAAGATCAAGGTCAGATGGAATTAAAATGAAAGTGTCATCAACATACCTAAACCAGAAAGGAAATTTATATAAACTGAAGAGTTTTTCTTCAACAAAATGCATATAAATATCACATAAAAGAGGAGACAATGGATTACCCATGGCCAGACCCTCAGTTTGAGAATAGAAAGAATTGTTAAACTGAAAAGCAGTTTGCCTGACACAAATACTAACTAAATGCAGGATTTCATCAATCTCAATGGAAGAGTAATGAAATTCGCGCAACCTTCTTTCCAAACAATCAATTGCCCCTTGAACAGGCGCGTTAGTGAAAAGGGATTTAACATCTAAGGAAACCATTATATAATTGCAAGGAGAAAGGCGTTTAATTTTATCAACAAAGTCAAAAGAGTTTTTCACGGTATGAAAGTTAGTGGAAGATAAAGGAGCGAGTAACTTAGAAAGGAACTTGGCAAGTTTATAAGAAGCAGTACCAATATTGGAAACGATAGGGCGAAAGGAAAGAGTAGGTTTATGGACCTTAGGAAGAGCATAGAAACGAGCACAATTAGCGATAGTAGGGGTGACCAAACGTTTAGTGTTATCATTAAGAAAGACAGAATTTTTAATGACATGCTTGATGTCAGATAAATGCTTAGTAGAAGGATCCTTTTTTAATTTGGAATATGGACCAGAGTTTAACATAGATTCAACGTGGGAAATATAATCAGATTTATGGAGAAGAACTCTTTTGACTTTGTTGATAAAATTAAACGCCTTTCTCCTTGCAATTATATAATGGTTTCCTTAGATGTTAAATCCCTTTTCACTAACGTGCCTGTTCAAGGGGCAATTGATTGTTTGGAAAGAAGGTTGCGCGAATTTCATTACTCTTCCATTGAGATTGATGAAATCCTGCATTTAGTTAGTATTTGTGTCAGGCAAACTGCTTTTCAGTTTAACAATTCTTTCTATTCTCAAACTGAGGGTCTGGCCATGGGTAATCCATTGTCTCCTCTTTTATGTGATATTTATATGCATTTTGTTGAAGAAAAACTCTTCAGTTTATATAAATTTCCTTTCTGGTTTAGGTATGTTGATGACACTTTCATTTTAATTCCATCTGACCTTGATCTTTCTAATCTCCTTTCACTTGTTAATTCTGTTGATAATAGTATTCAATTTACTCTCGAAGTCGAAGAGAACAATTCTCTTCCTTTCCTTGACGTCTTGGTTTCAAAACTCCCAGATCGGTTCTCTACCTCCGTTTATAGAAAACCTTTCGCTGTCTCCCTTCCTCCTCATGCCCTTTCAAATCATCCTCCTCAACAAAAAGTGGCGTCCTTTTATACTTTTGTTTTTAGGGCGTTACGCATTTGTTCTGACTCTTCTGCTCTGAATAATGAAATTAATTATCTGAAATCTCTTGCCCTTGCTCGTGGTTATAATCCCTCTTTAATTGATAAAGCTTTGTATAAATTTAATAAGCCTAAACGTCCTTTTTCTGATTCAAATAATCCTCCTAATTTTAATTCTATAATAGTTCTGCCCTTTTATTCTCTTCTGTGTTTCAAAATTGCTAAAATACTTTCTCGTTTTAACTTTAAAGTTATCTTCAAACCTATGAATAAAATTAAATTCTCTTCTCTAAAAGATCCTGTTCCTACTGAGAACCGGTGGGGTGTTTATTTCATTCCTTGCTCTTGCAATTTAGGTTATATTGGTCAAACAAAGAGAGCTTTAAAATTCAGATTAGGCGAGCATCAGAGATATATTGCAAATCAAGAAATCTCTAAATCTTCGATTGCTTCTCACTGTTGGTCTTCCAGTCATTGTTTCAATTTCTCCATGGCCAAAATTATTTCTTCCCCTGCCTCTCCCTCTCACTTGGATTTTCATGAAGCATATTTTATTTCTAAAAATTCTGCTAATCTTGTCAATGATCTCCCATCATCTCCTTTCCTATCTCCAGCGTGGAAATTAATTTTGTAATTCCTTTCCCTTTTCTCTTGTTTCTTTTCTTTTTATTTTGTAAAAAAAAAAAAAAAAAATAAAATAAAATAAAAAATAATAATAATAATAATAATAATAATAATAATTTGGATTTTTTTCTTGTTCTTTTATAGTTCTTTATTTATTATTTTTATTTATATTTTTAATTTACTTCTTTTATTTTTATTTTTTCTTTTATTTCCATTTTTTCCATTTCATTTTCTCTTCTATCTTTTTTCAACACATTTCCCTTTTGCATATCCCTCTTTCAGGTAGCGCCATCTGTCGCATTCTTCGCAACATTCTTTATCTTCAGTTCATTTTTGAACTTGTTCGTTTACGGACACGTGTATGCTCAGCTGATGACGAGCTGTTATGTTTTTAGCTCGAAACGCGTCCTGTGTTTTGTTTTAATTTTATGGTGATTTTTTACAAAGTTTTATTATTTTAATTATTTGGACAATAATCTGCAATTTCGAAAACTCTTAGGAAATTTCTCCCTTTCACAGCTTTTACAGGCATTGGAAATAAAACTTTTCTTAAACTATTTCTGAATTTAGTACTATTGATCCCTATTCTGTATTTAAATATAGCACGTGGTGGTTTTGTAAGAATCACTCGCTGATTGCAAATTACTGCTTGTTCGTACAATTTTTCTCACAGCACCATTATGCCAGAGATTTCATCAACTAAATTGAAAATGGCAGATTAATTACTACTGATACATTGACTGTGAGAATTAAGCTTTAGTAAAGAAGGAAAGTTCGCTTGCATATAATTTCTAAGGAGGGGGGAAATGAATATGCGGGTTGATTAAAAGAAAAAGAGTTCCTTTTCCCAAACATTTTAATCACTAAAATACACCACAGAAAACTAAAACTGCCATTTGACTGTAAATTGTGTCTTCTTTAAATTTATGTTAAAAAATATGCTTAGGGGACCATTTTCATACTGAAAATATAGCAAACTCTTTTTTGATACCAATAACTAATTTTAACTTCATATATGGATTAGTCGGTAAATTTTGCATTTGGATAGCAAAAAGAGGAGTCATTCGGTCAAGTAGTTTAGGATTTATGAAAGTTTGAATTTTGGAACTCCTATTATTAAATTTGTAACCGTTTCAAAAGACTGCAATGCGGATACTATTTTAAGAATAATTCAAAACCTACTTGGTGGTATCAGCTGCAATATTGATTATTAAATTCGCACATTTGAAGCTTCATGATATCGGTCTCGGTTTAAAGCAATCCATATATTATGATTCTTTTTTTTTAATATGCGTTTTATAAATGAAGTTTTGATAAAATAATAAGTGTAACCTATGAATTTTGCAACTGAAACAATTTTGAGATTCTTCAAATATGCGAATCGAAAATTGCAGGTCTTTTCGGGAAGTATTTTTTGAATTATAACCTCGAACACGGATGGGACATTCCGTTAAGTATCAGCGAAACGTCGTCGTTGCTTCTTAGTTTCGTAAATTTAAATAAAATACTGTCAGCTAACGGTTTCATGTAGAGAGCAATCGTTACATATACAAACGCTAATCAAATTCCAAATACTCATGAATCACGTGACCTCGATTTTAAAATAAATATTTGCACAAAAAAGCGAGTAGCATATATACCAATGTTAATTAAATTCAAAATACTGATGGTTCGCTTGCACCTCTATTGTTAAGTAAATTTTGACAAAAAAAAAAAAAAAACTTGTGGTAACAAATGTTAATCAAATTCGAAATATTCATGTGCCACGTACACCTCGATTGTAAAGTAAATTTTGACACAGGAAAAGCGTGTAGCATATATACAAAGATTAATCAAATTCGAAGTACTTTTGTATCATACGTGCACCTCTATTGTTAAGTAAAATTTTACAAAAAAAAAAAAAAAAAAAAAAAAACGTATATCATATATGGGGCACTTTCACAATCTTTTGACTTTTAAGTCCCTGAATAATAATTTTTATTTTAGTACATATTCTTGTGTTTTCTTTATTTAATGTACTGGTGAACATCCCATTGCATTATTGCATAACAATATTAACGTGATAAATAAGTTTTGGACGATGTTAGGGATCCAAATACCAGGAAAACTCCTATACTGTCCCGTGTCCCTGATGCTGATTTTAGGTAGATTTCGTATGAAATACTACCTATTGGGATCGTTCCTATGTTAGAATTTCTGAAAGATTTTTGCAGATCTACACCGATCATGACCCCTAGAACCTAAAACCACCCTCAGTAAAAAACTTTATCTATCTATCTATCTATTTATCTATCTATCTATCTGTCTATCTATATATATCACTTTCTTCTGGACACGATAACTTTCTTAATTCTGCACCAATCTCTTCCAAACTGATACATAAAATCAATGGGCATAAAATCTCGGTCAAGTTCGTTAATGGGCAAAATCGGACCAAGGGGATGGAAATAGGGAGGGGTTTTGTGAAAACAGAAAACCCCCCATAACTTCTTAATATTTGTACGTATCAAATCTGTTTAAAGTTTTTATTGCTTCTAAAAATAGGGCCAAAATTTTATGTATCACAGATTTTTGATAAAGTTAAAAATGGGCTCAAGGGGCGCAAAAAATAGGGTTTTTGGGAGAAAAAAAATCATAACTTCGTCAATTCTCAAGATATCAATTTCAATTAATTTTATTATAAATCTCCTTAATATTATCTACAACTTTTATATTCACAAGTTTTTGATAGGACCAATTCGTACAGCAAAAAAAAATAAAATAAAAACGAAAACAAAAAGGGAGTTTGAAGAAGTAAAAAATCCTTAACTCCGTCAATTCAAAAGATATAAAATCCCCATGAATTTATCATACATCTTCTTAATATTGTCTACAACATCTATATAGACAAGTTATGGATAGGACCAATTCTTACAGCAAAAACAAATTAAAAATACATAGCGCTTGAAGAAAAAAATCATCTAAGTAAGGGTGTATTCAAATCCAAACTGTTTATTTTCTGACTCATTTTACAATTCATTTTTGCTCTCAGAGGCTTCCAATTGGTACGTTTTCTTACTCAGAAACTTTATAATGTACCGTAATGGTCAATTTCTTGATAGAGGCAGAATATATTTTTAAAAAATGCTGTTAAAGTGAGCATTTTGAACCGAATTTCCCGATGCGGATTGTATTGGAAAAATCATTGAATTAAGGATGCACTCAAATCCAAACTGCTTATTTTCTGACTCATTTTTAAATTCATTTTTGCTCTCAAACGCATTTAATTGGTAGATTCACTAATTCAAAAACTATATAATGTACCGCAATGATCGATTTTTTGATAGAGGCAGAATATATTTCAAAAAATGATGTCAAAGTGGGCATTTTGAACGGAATTTCCCGAAGCAATTGTGTTATCACTTTCTTCTGGACACGATAACTTCCGCAATTCTCCACAAATCTCTTCCAAACTGATACATAAAATCAAGGGACATAAAATCTTGGTTAAGTTCGTTAATGGGCAAAAGCGGACCAAGGGGATGGAAATAGGGAGGGGTTTTGTGAAAACCGAAAAAACCCCATAACTTCTTAATTTTTGTACATATCAAATCAGTTTAAAGTTTTATTACTTCTAAAAATAGCGCCAAAAATTCATGCATCACAGATTTTTGATAAAATTAAAAATAGGCTCAAAGGGCACAAAAAATAGGGTTTTTGGGAGAAAAAAATTCCTTACTTCGTCAATTCTCAAGATATCGAATCCAATTAATTTTATTATACATCTCCTTAATATTATCTACAACTTTTATATTCACAAGTTTTTGATAGGATCAATTCGTACAGAAAAAAAAAAAAAAAAAAGGGGGGGGTGAAGAAGAAAATTTTTCATAACTCCGTCAATTCACAAGATATAAAATCTCCATGAATTTATCATATATCTTCTTAATATTGTCTTCAACATTTATATAGACAAGTTTTTGATGGGGAAAATTCTTACAGCAAAAACAAATTAAAAATACATAGCGGTTGAAGAAAAAAATCATCTTATTAAGGGTGCATTCAAATCCAAACAGTCTATTTTCTTACTCATTTTTAAATTCATTTTTGCTCTCAAACGCATCCAATTCCTAGATTCTCTTATTCAGAAACTATATAATGTACAGTAATGATCGATTTTTTGATAGAGGCAGAATATATTTCAAAAAATGATGTCAAAGTGGGCATTTTGAACAGAATTTCCCGAAGCGATTGTGTTAGAAACGAAAAATGTTGCCCTACTGAGAAAATAATTGTTTATTAATCAAGTTTTAATTAATTGAAAGGAAAATGAAAACACAGGTCGCTTATAAGTCTTTTCAAAAATCACGTCAGCATGTTTCATATTTTTTTTTTTTATTAAAAATGAATCTGAAAATGTGCCAGAAAATTTCGAGTTGTTGAGCATGGGAAAATATTTTTTTTAATATCGCCTTAACATGATTCTGATAAAACCAGCTATTTTATAAAAAGGAAATAAAAGCTCGTCAAAAGCAGACAGATAAAACTGTTAAAGTGGATTTATATCTAATAATGATTTAGTTTTTGTTGGTGAAATTAGTATACTTAACTTCGAAATCTACCTCTGCCTGTAGAACGGGCCGGCAGGGATTTTTTTTAAGTTTGGAGCTGTCTGTATAAAATTGTTTCAATAAAAGTAATTCGATGTAATTTTTTTTCCAAAACTGGGACAATTGTTTTATATAAATATGTAGCAAAAAATTAACCTGCACACATTTTTACGGTTGATATTATTTTTTGAACACTGCCCCTGGGTTTTAGATTCCTTACCATCTCTCTTGCTAAACTTAAACAGAAAATCACTTCAGATGCAGCCACAGATTTTTTTTTCAAGTTTTTTTCTCATTCAGAAGTATGCTAGAGAAAGAATGTCTAAAATTCTTTGACAGGAAATTTACTGCAGAATTTAAATATCAATTTCAAGCATCGTGACTTTATTGGTAGTCTTACCGTTTCCGAGGTTTATTCCTGCACTGTTCGAGGTAAATTAAATTTTTTTTTAATTTAATCCAATGTAAATAACTGTTTCTAAAAATCAATGAACATTGTGGCTATCACTTAGTCTTAACATGATTAATTGCCTAAAAATAGGTGGTAATTTTCCTCACCGCTCCATTCTTACCGTCCCTTTTTTTACCGATTTTAAAAAAAGGAGGAGGTTATCAATTCGACGCGTATGTATGTTGTTTTTTTTATGTATGTTCACCGATTGCTCCGAAAATTTTTGTCCGATTTATGCGATTTTTGTTTTAATTGAAAGAGGATGCTCTCGAATTGGTACCACTTCCGTTTCATCGAAATTGGTTCAGTAGTTTTTTAGTAATTCAACAAAAACCAATAAAATGAAGGATTTCTGGCAAATTATCTTTCATTGTTGTAACCGGTTTCTCAATCGTAAGCATAAAACTATGCATCCATATACGTTAGCGCCAAATTGTCTCCATTTGGTGGAATGTCGCCAAATTGGCGACCAAAATAAGTCGCCATAAACGAAGCCAACTTGGCTGTAACTGACTAATTTGGCGATATTCCCATTCAAATTTAGTAATGAATCTTCTCCAATCTGTTTCTTCGCATTTTCTAATCGGCAGTCATATTTACAATTCTTAATTGCCAATCGCGTTCAAAATAGTAATTTAATATATAACACTATTAAAAAGGCTAAATAATACAGAAGCAAACTAAATTAATACAAAACAATAATTTAGTATACAATAGTTTAGTTTAATTAAACACATAACATCAAACTGGCGGCACATAATATATATATGTATAATATTATATAGATATCTGTATCATATTAAAGAGTTATACGTATGAATGCTTTTTGATTGCCTTTAATATTTCCACTAGATAACATCAACGATAACTTTCCTGTATAGGGGCCTTGGAGAGAAAATGAAATTTTCACGCATATTTTCTGGCTACCTCTTCACTGTCTCATGTACACAAATAAGTTTTTCAATGTTCATAAATTTATTATTGTAAACAACCATTTGTCTACTTTTATATGCAAACAGAAGCTAAGCTAAGCCAAGATCCCTACACTGGAAAAGTACAAGATTAACAACATACAAAGAAAAAAAAGGAGTTACTGTAATTAGTATTACAGGCAGCATTGTTGGTTCGGCGTATTTACATGGTACATAACTTAAACATCAGTAAACATAAGCATAATTGCGAAAACAAGTCTGTGAGCTACGCAGTTATGAGAACATATGAATTGTATCAAGAAATGAGAGCAAGTAAATTTTAATCAGATTGCACGATAAAAGCAAAAAGTGCGCGATAATAACAGCAAACATGGTTTAAAGGAAATGCGAATACCATAAGTTGCTTCCGAAAGTTCTATGTTTTGCAGTACTATACTCATTAAAATACCCCAATTAGTATGCAGACCGATGACACTTTAACCAAGACTATTAAATGAGCATCACGATGAATTTCTAATCTTCCGTAATCGAGCCCACAGTTAAGGCTAGCGTGAAACAAAAAAGATATCAGCAACAATGTGATTTAATGTAAATGTGGGTATCATAAAAGGTTTATTTCACAAAAACACTTCAATGTACCAAATCATATTAGCTCAGAAACGTCAATTGGCAGAGGATCCAGTAACGGTAGATTACTTAATAGTTTTAAAATCTCCACTACCCAACTTATTGAAAATGATGATGCAATAAGATGCATAAATGCCTAAGCTAGTTAAGCTATTTTTGTCAAGAAAGATGAAATACATAGCAACCAAAAATAAACAAAATGTCGTGATGATGCAATGAGTTCTCGATTTCGCTATCAGAATCTTTAGATTTGGCGAAAAATTAAACAAATAATTTAAATTATGGATAAAAGTACCATGTTGCAATGCTTAGCATACATTTAAGCACATTGGCATGTAATATACATTATACACTACATATTGCCACTTGCATAATATCTCCATATAAGAAAACATTAATGCCACCAAAAAATAATTTTTTTTTAATTCTTGAAGCCTCAAATGAATTATACGTGAATTCTCTTTTGACACTATAGAAATTTCATAAATGACCAGCCATTTGAGGGAACACCATTTGAGACCTTCACGCTGTAGTCTTTTCAGGATCATTTTTTTTATAAGTTATTGGGTTGCCATGTACCCTAATGACTCCTGGTGCATGTAAAATCCGTCGTGGGAGCGACTTCCTCGAAGTTACCTATGAATTATACCTCTGAGGTTCCTTGCCAGATGAAGGTCTCGTCACTTGATCAAGCTTCTAAATTACGAGATCAACTGAGTAGCAATGCACAGGTGCTAAACAATAAGATATAAATGTTAAGTAACCGGCATAAAAAAGTTCATAATTAAGAAATGGGCACTGCCGATAGGAAAACGAACTAGGCGATCACCAGGTGTATTGCCTTTACGCGGCGATAGGCGGTCACCCACGCCGATGCCAGGTATCAAGCCCGCTCATCTAAGTCAATCCGGAAGATAGGGGACTGGTGATCGGCTAGAAAGTAAGAAAGATAAGTGATCCCTTCTCTATTTCATAGAACATTTTTAGTAAGCCGAAGAACTTTTTATTGTCAGTTTCCAAAGTTCGATATTTTTTCATGCGAGCAGCATCTCTTGTCGTTCTACTCATGTCCAAAATCCAAATAGAGAAGCAAAAATATTTAATTAAAACTTAAAGCTATTCAATCTGAAGAAGAATAAATGTAATATATATAAAGAATTTTCACAAAAAAACCTGTGTTATGAATGTACACACAAATCTGGACAGAAGTATTTACTTATCAAAATAACATCTTTAAAAGTTTCTTTAAAAGTCTGTAATTTCCACCAAAATAATCATGAAAAAATAAAAAAAAACTAAAATGTGAAAAATAAACTTTTTTACCAAAAATAAAACCGACTTCAAAAACTACTGCAAAGTAAAAAATAATTTTTTTACATAATAAAGAAATTAAATTAAGAGCATTATATGTACCATGCGTATTATTATATTTATGCACATTAATTTGATTTTTTGGAGTCGGTGCCAGCCAATCCTAGTTCAAAATTAAAATTATTTATCCAATACAAATCGCAATAAGATTCAGCAAAAACGTTGCAAAAAAAAAAAAATTCCATTCTCAATCAACTCTGACAGCATCCTACATTTGAAATCTGTGTTTGGCTACATTTTTTTTATATATATATATATATATATAATAGCCTGTATAAACGCACTAATTTTATAATAAACCTTAATTTAGCACACATAATTAAAGCTAATTTCACTTGAAAATACACGTTTATAAAATCAGATGAAATGTTTCAAAAATGGTAACGTTAAAAATTTTTAACTAAATAATAAATCGTAAAAAACTCGTACATATTTTGATGTGTGTCTGTTGGATAATACTTCGTTTGGCTGGCACCGACTCCAAAAAATCAAATTAATGTACATAAATATAATAATATGCATGGTAAATATAATGCTCTTAATTCAATTTCTTATTAACTATTATGTAAAAAAAATATTTTTTACTTTGCAGTAGTTTTTGAAGTCGGTTTTATTTTTGGTAAAAAAGTTTATTTCCCTTACCGCCCCCTTTTTTTCCTTACAATCTCTTCCTTAACATCGCTTTAAGACAATTTTATACCGAAATTTTGTACTAAAAATACTACATTGTTATATCTTATTTGAATGTTCTATGGGTACCATGCAAATTCATTATAAGTAAAAATTTAGAAGAAAATAGAAAGTTATAGTGGTAAAATGGTAAGGAAAATTAAACTCGCAAGTTTAACTTAAACCTCAGTTAAATAAAAAAAATTTCACTGCTGAACATTTTTCCTTTATTTTGAATCATTAAGGCATTCGTCTATCTGATTAAAATGTTATTTTAGCAAGTTTAATTTCACCAGATTTTTATTCCCGAAAGTCAAAAGATTGTGAGAATGCCCCATATACAAAGGCTAATCAAATTCGAAAAATTCATGTATCACGTGCATCTCGATTTTTAAGTATATTTTCCTTACCGCCCCCTTTTTTTCCTTACAATCTCTTCCTTAACATCGCTTTAAGACAATTTTATACCGAAATTTTGTACTAAAAATACTACATTGTTATTTCTTATTTGAATGTTCTATGGGTACCATGCAAATTCATTATAAGTAAAAATTTAGAAGAAAATAGAAAGTTATAGTGGTAAAATGGTAAGGAAAATTAAACTCGCAAGTTTAACTTAAACCTCAGTTAAATAAAAAAAATTTCACTGCTGAACATTTTTCCTTTATTTTGAATCATTAAGGCATTCGTCTATCTGATTAAAATGTTATTTTAGCAAGTTTAATTTCACCAGATTTTTATTCCCGAAAGTCAAAAGATTGTGAGAATGCCCCATATACAAAGGCTAATCAAATTCGAAAAATTCATGTATCACGTGCATCTCGATTTTTAAGTAAATTTTGACACACAATAAAACGTGTAGCATACACGAAAAATTATAGTTTTATTGTAGTATTCACAAATGCCTGTGAAACTACTTTTACAGAAACAACTTGTCTGTGGCAGGAAATATATTTATAACATTTCGTATCAGTAACAATTTTTCTTTCACTTTCGAAACAAAGTAATTCTAAGTAATGAGTAATTCAACTAGTCACCAATAGATGGATGATGTATTGGAATTATTTTGGACGGGCCTAAAAAGTGCTATGGATGATATACACTGTAAAAGAAATTGTCATTTTTACAGAAAAAAAAATGTATCTTTTACAGAAAAAAACTGTTTTAATGAAAAACAGTTTTTTCTCTAAAACGTGTGGATTTTGTAATTTTTGCGGAAAAATCTATATTTTTTTACAAAAAAAAAAACTGTTTTAATGAAAAATTACAGATATTTTCTGTAAATTAAACAGTTTTCCACTGGCGCCAAAATTGACTGTTTTATCTGTCAATTTAAGAGTTTTTTTTTTTTTTTTTTTTTTTTTTTTTTTTTTTTTTTTTTACAGTGTATGCACTACATAACATTTAAAAGTTAGTTCAGCAGAAAAAGTATTCGAGAAATAATTATTGCCAAAGGGTACCAAATGTATTCGATTTTTTTTATGTTGTCTTATTCAAGATCTATAGGTTTTACACACACCACATAATATACTAAAATTGAATTTTGCTAGAAAAAACATAACACAGTTTAAAACACATTTCAAGAAATAACTAATAATGCATGCTAATTCATTTGCGGACCCTGTAAAATAATTATAAAATTTTCACTTGTCATTTTCTATAGCTTAAGTACTACAGTGAAACTCAATAATATATTTATGTATTAATTAGTAAATCTTAAAAATATATATTTAAATATTATTAAAGCATATTTACAAAAAATAGAGCAAGAACAGACAGACGAAATGAAGTCCTAAAAGCTTTTCAGCTGTGCTGGAAAATGTTTAATAAAAGAAAAAAGGACGTCTGATGAAATATTCACTATTACTTTATATGAAACTCTCGAAGTTGCGCCACATCGTTAAGTATTTTCTTGGACAAATATTTTGAAAATATTCTTTCCTTGTGGAAAGCAGTGTAAATATTATTTTAGAAGTAAAAGTAATTCTCGAGTAAGCAGACTGTCTGAGTTGTCTTTCATTTTCGATAAAAACTGACAATCTTATTTTTCATAATTAGAAATAAGAAATTTAGTATTATTTTATTTGTGTAGTGTTTAATTTATTAATGGCAATGGAGTATTATGCATTTCCATGGTATATCCGCCCCGGTCCTATATTTACTTATCCTATATACCTTGGACAGTAGGGTACTTAAGTATAGGGTAAAAAAAAAAAAAACTTTTATGTTTTAATGTGTAATAGTGAAAACATTTTTCCTCTTTCGATATCTAAACTATCGGCTGAAAAGTTTTTTAAAAGTTAATTTGTTTTCCGGTTCCTTAAGGATGTCAAAGTTTTAAAATTTCAGTATAAAGTAACTTAGAGTAAACTAGGGATGGGCATTATTTAACGTATAAGGATAAATAACAATGTTATTCTTTTACAGTTTATTATTCAGTAACATATTATCAGAAAGTCCCTGTTAAATTTGGAACGCATTATCAGCAAAGTAATTAAAAAAAAGGATTTTTTTGGTAGATTTCGTAAGAAATACTACCTATTGCAATCGTTACCATGGTGCGACTTTTGAAAAATTCCTTCATAACTTTTCATTATAGGATCCCAGGAACCCAAAACCACCCCCACCTAAAAAGTTTATATCGCGTGGATTTATTCTAAAATATTGAAATATTAATCGGTATGGTGTTTATTATTTCTATTTTATATCCTATAAATATTTAAATAGGTTTTATTGATTTTTCCATTTCATATTATTTGTTTCTATTCTGTTTTCATTTTTAATCAATTCACTTGATTTTAATGGTTGCTTGGGCACAGGGGAAAATAACTTTTAGCTTTAGCTTATTTTTCTCACAGAAAACAACCATTTTGCTTATATCATTGAATTCTGTGCCCTTGACAACGTAATTCAAAATCCCTGCCGGCTCGGGCCTACAGACGGAGGTAGATTTCGAAGTTAAGTACTAAATTCACCAACAAAACTTAAATCAAGATTAGAGATAAACCCAGCTCCTTCACTAAGAATGAGCTCTATGGAGCTAAACATTTTGTGAAGATTCTAATATACAAGAATACACACACGCATGTATATGGGATACGTTTAAAAAATAGCTAAAGCAAATTCATAGAACCTCAAAGTGTTAAAATAAAATAATATTTCCATAGTCGGATTTTTATCATGTTTTAATACGTTTCTTCAAACTTACATGACGTTGCATATTCACCTGCTGAGGTCCATTTTATTTCCAATATGACGCAATATATATATTTTTATTTCGTCAAATTATTTATTTCATTTTGGGTTTTCATGCGGAAATCTTGCTCTAGAAAACTTATGACGTAATATTCAATTCGTTTTCAATTCGTAAAACTATTTATTTAATTTAATTTTTCACGTGAAATTCTTGCAAAAAAAGCAATTGTTGTGGTGAGAATTTTATTGCTTTTTTTTAATTGTTGGCAACTGCTATAAGGGGCTGTGCAAATATAACGTTATCAACTTTTTGGTAATTTTGGACCACCTCCCCCCCTTACGATATCATACGTTATCATCCCTCGAACCCCCTCCCCCCCGGTAATGATATCGTTATCAATGTATAATAATTCTTTAGATTTTGGGAATTTTTTTCTTTTGTTTGGAGTGATATACAAATATTGTTACATGCATTTTTCGCATTACTTTATTGATTCAAAGGAAGAAAAGTCAATAAAATATCAGCTTATATATCAAATAACACTTAAAAGAAATAGTTACTATTTAAAAGTATTTAAAAGCTTTTTGTTACATAATGCATTCAACAGTAATAATGTCTTTTTGCACTTGCCCCCTCAAAGGGGATAAGCAGAACTTCTTATAACCAAAACAGGTGGTCTTTCTCTTTTATTTATTAGTAAACACAAGTATAATTTCAAACATACTTCGTATATGGCTTGTCGAACAGCGGATTATATATGCATACATGAATGACAGAAGAATAGCAATGCCATACGTTGGGGTGTTCCATATTTTAGAATTGGATGATTTGATAATCATTTAATGACTTTAATAATAACTTTGTATTTTCATAAAAATAGATAACATACTAAAACTAGATAGCATATTATATTGATGTAAAGACGAAGTTACAAATAAAAATGTATCAAAAATAATAACGATATCAAAAGACAAACCACCCCTCCCCCCAGAGATATCTTACGATATCATGTGCCAGACTCCCCCCCCCCTAAAATTATATCGTTATATATGCATAGCCCCTAACGAAAAACATTTATTTTTTCCTGCCATTGTTGTGTAAGAGCTGATTTTATCAGAATCATGTTAAGACGGTATTCAAATTTTTGAAATCTCCCCATTTCCATTCCCTTGGGCCGATTTTGCCCATTTTCAATCCCCGCCGAGATATTTGCCATCTTAAAGTTGTTTGCGAGTTTGAAGACGATCCGTGCATAATTGCGACTTTTATCGTGCGGACAAAATTTAGTACATACATACATACATATATATATATATATATATATATATATATATAAACTTTTTAGTTGGGGGTGGTTTTGGGTTCCTGGGGTCCTATAATGAAAAGTTATGAAGGAATTTTTCCAAAAGTCGCACCATGGTAACGATAGATGCAATAGGTAGTATTTCTTACGAAATCTACCTAATATATAAGCATTTCCATTATTTGTCGGTGTCCACTTTCTTATTTTTCTTCTATAATAATTCTTATAATAAATTTTAAAAAAATGTTTATACTTACAGCTTTAATTCATAATATTACGGTTTTTGATGGTGGTAGGTTATGTTTAATTAATGGTTATATATATATATGTATGTATGTATGTATGTATGTATGTACTAAATTTTGTCCGCACGATAAAAGTCGCAATTATGCAAGGATCGTCTTCAAACTCGCCAACAACTTTGAGATGGCTAATATCTCGGCGGGGATTGAAAATGGGCAAAATCGGCCCAAGGGAATGGAAATGGGGAGGGTTCAAAATTTTGAATATCGCCTTAACATGATTCGGATAAAACCAGCTCTTACACAACAATGTCAGGAAAAGATAAATATTTTTCGTTATAGCAGTTGCCAACAATTAAAAAAAAAGCAATAAAATTCTCACCACAACAATTGCTTTTCTATTGCAAGGTTTCATGTGAAAAATTAAATTAAATAAACAGTTTGAATAATTGAAACAAATTGAATATTACGTCATAAGTTTTCTAGAGCAAGATTTCTGCATGAAAACTCGAAATGAAATAAATAGTTTGACGAATTAAATATATATATATATATTGCATCAAATTGGAAATAAAACGGACCTCAGCAGGTGAATATGTAACATCATGTGAGTTTGAAGAAACGTATTAAAACATGATGAAAACCCGACAATGGAAATATTAACTTATTTTAACACTCTGAGGTTCTCTGAATTTATTTTAGCTATTTTTTAAACCTATTTCGTATCCATACGTGTATGTATTCATGTATATTATAATTTTCACAAAACGCTTAGCTCTCTAGAGCTCATTCTAAGTGAAGATCTTGATTTAAGTTTTGTTGGTAAATTTAGTACTTAACTTCGAAATCTACCTCCGCCTGTTGGCCCAAGCCGGCAGGAAATTTTTTTTTTTATTTTTTTTTTTTTAGAAGTACATATTTAAATGATAATAAAAATAAAATGTCCGAAATTTGTTTTCTATATTAATAAAAAAAAACCTAAAAACTGTGCGCCTCTGAAAACTCAAAGCTAAAATGATTAATCATAAATAATCGAAGCCAGACAAAAATATATCTTTCCAAGTGTTATTTAAATTGCTCTAAGTACTTTCATTGTCTTGAAAATGAAGGCTAGAGAAACCACAGACCTTGCCGGCTAAAAAGCATATCTTACAAGCAACCAATCACCGCAGACTTCCCATTTTCTTCTGAGTCTTATTTCCTTTTATACACGCAAATTGTAAATGGAGTTCTTCTCATATAAACATATCAAATGATCATTTTTAAGCTTAGAATAAATATAGATAATAGAAGTTCTTTGTAATTTTTTATCTGCTCGACTTTTCTGCGGTTAATTTAACTTTTGTTTCTTTTGAAACATTTTAGTACAACAGCGTTTTAAATTAAAAATAACACTAATGATTATATAAAACTGAAAGGATAATATTGTTTCAGTGAACGACATTCGATTAAAAATTATTTTTGTGTTCTGTGGGAGGAATGAAAGATCTGTGTCTTGTGGAACATAGTAATGCATTGGATTATTATTATGGGGATGAAATGATTTCATCTAGTATTGGAACGATTGAATTAAAGAGATTTACGGAGTTTGTTGCTGAAGGTGTTTGTTTTATCGCGCTGAAGACAATTTTTGGCCAGCATAGGCATGGGTTGGCAGGAGGCGGTTACTTTGAATTTGAGTATTTAAAAGGGATATCTCTATGTACTCCTGAAGTTTGTGGAGGTGAATGTGTGTGTGTGTGGGGGGGGGGATTCTGGCGCTAGACTTTTTTTTTTGTTGGTCAATTGTTTATTATTATTATTTTGTCATTGTTGCGTTTTTAGAAGATGAGAGCTGGAAAACATTTTTTATTTTACTGAAAAAAAAGAAAGAAAATAGCATTGTATAATTTGTGAGGGCACTTAATTTTAATACAATTGTAATTAATTTTAGAAACGTATTTGTACGTACGAAATTTGTTTGGATGAATTGCATTTCATTAAAAGTGTATAAATAATATTTTCGTGTTCTTGTGGAATTAGCATTGACTATGCTTTAATAGGTATGGTTGCAATGAAGTCAATATTCAAGTCAAGGCTGCAATGAAGTGAAGATAAAATTTCTCTTTTACAAAAAGTGTTGTTAAAATTGTGTTTGTTTTTATGCAGAGTATTTCTTTTTATAGTTTACAAAAGGTTAATTTCTAAACCGTTAGTTTTAGGGGCATAGTTCCAATTGTAAAAATGTTTCAAATTTTGTTTTAGATCATATAAAAATCAATTTACGTTAAAATACTTACTTTTTGAATAGTTAAGAAATTGCAAATTTTATACAATGCCTGGATCCTATAAGTTTTATTTAGAAAAAAAATCCCCCCATGTTATAACAAGTAAAACAGCAAAAATTTATTCTTCTATAGGCAAACCGTACTGGGTTATGATACTTAGAATTTTATGAATTTTCAACGTTTAAGTCACCATAAATGGAAAGAGTATTATTAGTGCCCCAAAACGATGAAAATGCACGAAATTCAAAGTATTATACCTAGGTAAGCTTTTGTCTTGCAAAAATTAAGTTTTTAATCACAGATTTTGATTCATCTCAATAGAAAACAGCATTTATAATTGCGTCAAAAAATTATTTTAAACATTTTGTTTGAAGGGCCTTCTAATTAAACCATCTGTCGACCGCATACACGGCGATTAGTCATATGTTATAAAAATAACAGATTATTGGAACCTGTTACCTGTACAAGTGTGGAACGATGTAACCTGTTAACCAAAAGTAACTATATTTCCCATCTCTAGAGTAAACAACGTAGCTGTTAGCTCATATCTGCTTATATTAAGCAAATAGGGTAATTCCGGGATTTATGCCGCACATTTTTCTTTTCAATTTGTGTATAAAATCCCATGGTGGATATAAAATTTAAAAAATCATGCTGTGCTATTTAATGTTAAATATTCAACACGTGTACTGGTACAAAAATTTTCAAAACAAATTATTAATATTTTTAACAATTTTTTTCTAAAACATTACACTGCGGTGCGTTACCCGTACATTCAGGCTGAGACGCTGCACTTGTGCGGTAGTTATGCCGCGCTTGTAATAAAAACAGAATGAAATTATAAATAAAAATATTTAAAAAATATTCATATCTGAACTGTAATTAACGATGTAATAACAAAATGAAACTAAATGAGTACAATGAAAGGTATTAGTAGATTTAAATTAATAATTGTTGCCTACATTCACTATTAAAATTATCGACTTATTTTTCAATTCCTACTATTAGTTCACACTCTCCCTGTAGTTATTTATTTATTTATTTATTTATATATATCTTGTTCAAATTTTCAATCGTTAATAAAATACTTATTATTCATCCTATCAAGTTGAAATAAATTTTTTAAAACTTGTACTGGATGACAATTGATGCTAATACAGTTTTTCAAATATTAATATATTAATTAAATTTTAATTAATTAATTTTCGTTTTACATGTGAGACAAAATGGCGGCCATTGGTTATTGAAGCATTTAATGCATCTTCGTATCTATAAGGGGGTTTACCATAGGGGGACCCTGCTCTGTCGCCAAATACCGCCAAGTTTGTCGCCAACTTGGCGATATATCGCCAAATTTAGTGGTCAAAATGAGCCGCCAAAAGTGACGTCAACTTCGCGATATCTCTAATATTTCGCCAAATTCCCATAGACTTCCATTGTAAACCTACTTCCTTATAGAAAATCAACAAATTGAGGTATTTTAATGCAACAAAAACTAATATTAGCTTAAGGGATTATATTAAATTTTTCTTTGATGACCTAAGTAGGAATTGACTTTAAAAACAAAATTTTTACATTACTTGTTTTTACATTAAATTTTAATTATTATTTCAGCAACAATGTAACATCAATGTATTAGAAAGGGGGGAAAAATTAAAATTGTGTTTAAATAATTTATTTGTACCCATTTCGGGACCGGTAGCTTTTACACAAATTTTATTCGGTTGGTACCACTTTTTTAAAAGAAGTTACCTTTAGTTAAATAATCACGAAAATCCTCTAATTAAACAAAACAAATATTGCTTTTCTTTTTTATTGGTGCCAGAAAGTAGCTCTTTATGAAGGTGCTTACTGCTTATATGCACCTATGGTCCCGAACGGGTTAAGAGACCTGTTTCTTCGACTACAATCTACAGAAAAAGTGTTGAAAAAGTACATTCTTTATGTAACTACATTTAAACACATGATGCAACGAAGTCAATTACACTTCCTCTTTTTTGGAGTAGTTTTCTAAACATTCCTTGCAAAGAACGTCTGCCTTTCGCGTAATCCAATTTTTCATTATTATCATTTTGACTTGCATCTTTCTTGCCCTTGTTACTTTTTATTTTCCCCCTTTTTCTCCTTTGGTTTTAGTAAACTTGATAACATGCCTAACATGGTTAGTCTGTTCAAAAAGAAAAGGAAAAGTTAATAACACTTAATCATCCCGTACAAAAGAAACTGCGGCATGTATACCGGAATGGCAGTGCGGCATGTATCCCATTTTGCATGGTGCAGACGTCGGCCATCACAGTTACCTGCCATCACTGAGGGGAATGGCGTAACCATACACACTGTACTCTATACAAACGCTACACTTAGTTTTGCCTTCCAAATCATGCATGCATTTAGTAATTAGTGTATGAAAAGTATTTAAACATAACATGTTTAAAAGTTTGGACAGTGAAATCATACACTTACTTCAAATTAAGGATTGTACCTCTACAAGTAAACATCGAAATGGGATTCACGCTGTACACTGGTTAAAATAATCTCATTGCGCGCCTATACTGTGCGTTTGACGACCATCTATCGATAATTACAAGAAATACAAGGGGTGCGGCATCTATCCCGTATGCGGCGACTCTCCCGGAGTTACACTACTATCCAAAAGTCACCAAGAGTTGGTGGCTAAATATCGACTTCCACCCTCCTTACCTCCCTTTCTTATGGATTAATGTAATTGAATATTCAACCTACTGACTTATAATTCTTCTTAGGCAAACTTTGTCATTACATTGTGGTAATTCAACTTTTCCAAGATAAAGCCCACTTTTGCTTAATACCTAAAGACGGTTGACGCAGCTAACGAGACAATTTTGACGCACGTTTCACTATTTGAGTATGACAAGGAAAATCTAAAATTCAGGTATTTCCCTTGTTTGTAATTTTTTTAAAAGTTCTTCATCCGATCAGTCCTTCAAAACGGGATCCATATTTTTATAGTCTATACCAGGGGGCTCTGCCCCCTGCAAGCTACGCTCGCCAACCCCCGTTCAGACACCGAAGAATCTAAAAACACGCTAATCTGATGGGTTTTAAAAATATTAGAGAAGATTGAATTATACTGAAAAAAGGTCTGCAGATCTCCCTGTAAACGGGTTTCCATTCAATTCCCTTTTATTGCAAAAATTTAAGGGCGAATTAATTGCTGTTAAGACATCCAATGGTTGTTTTTGTTTTTGATTAAAGAGGATCAGTTAAACATTTGAAAAGAAGCTAAAATAAAATAAATTAAGTATACAGAGTCTTTGTCTCCCGGTATTTTAAAACAATCTTTATAACAATAGCCTAAGTCATGTAACTATCATCAACAGGTCCAGGCGGACCACTTCGCTTTTTATACTCTAGGTGCCATTTTGGTACTTCAATGTTAGCCAGGCACAGGTGATAACTCGCCAAATATTATTATATCGCCATCATTTCATCTATATTATAATAGTTCAAGTTATCAACTGCCATAAACAAATACGGTCTGATCCCTTCGCCGCCGTTCATATGAAAGTTTGGCACAGATGTCATATACGTCCCATATTGGCGCGATTTTTTAACGACGCCAATTTGGGGAACGCATCAACAGCATAAACAACAACATTCGGCTTACCATATCAAGCAAAATAACGATACTTTGGCGCCAGTTAAGTGCCCGTTCCGTATATGACATTGGCGTTAGAAAACAATCGCGCCAATATGGGACCGTAAGTTTTCCATTTTGATTAAAAAATCAAAAAAATTTTTTCGAATAAAACTACATAAAATTTGCCAAGGTTTCAAAGAATTCTTGGTACTGTTACGCTAGTCGGATGCAAATCTCACCAATAGCTTTTTTTCAACTCGCCAGTTAGCATTTTATTTATTTATTTATTTTTATTTTATTTTATTTTTTTTCGAGTGGTAATATTTGGCCAGATGTCATATACGCACAGCAGGTTTGGCGTGATTTTTTTTTCACGAAAATTTGGTGAAAACCTCGTTTTCAAATAGTACCAGTTACATATGCATTTTGGGTATTACTTAGTTATACCGTCGACCAAATATCTGTCGCCAAACTATAAGATTAAATGCCAATAATGGTTGATCGTAAATGTCACATTCACTTGACTTTAGGCAAGTTACACGTGTTTACGTCATCTAGTGATTTTCATTTCGACTTTTTATTTGTATATTTATTAATGTTATACTAATTTATTTGTTCTTTCGTTATTTAAATGTGAAAATTATGTCAATTTGTATAATTTGGCGAGTGTTTTGGCGATTTATATAATTTGGCGAAATTTGTCGACGGAATAACTAAGTAGTACCGTATTTTTTAATTATTTTCTATTAATTTCTAAAGGAAATATAAAAAAATAATTAATAACAGAACAGAATAATTAATAACATAAAAAAATAATTAATATAGAACAAAATAATTTATATAATTTATAAAAATAAATAAAAGTAAATAAGCATTTATTATCAAATAAACAACAATAGCCAGGTTAACATGTCAACCTTTTCTGAAATATGAAAAAAATATATCTGTTTGATTAAAATTTGAGTTGCCATCATTAGAAAATGTATATAAAATTAGAAAAATAATTAATATAGAACAAAATAATTTATATAATTTATAAAAATAAATAAAAGTAAATAAGCATTTATTATCAAATAAACAACAATAGCCAGGTTAACATGTCAACCTTTTCTGAAATATGAAAAAAATATATCTGTTTGATTAAAATTTGAGTTGCCATCATTAGAAAATGTATATAAAATTAGAAAAAAATTAATATTTCGAAAACAAATTCGAATTTAAAAATTTTAATACCAGTTTTGAGATTTGCGGATCAATGATGATTTTTGGTGTTAATTTCATCGCAAAGTATTCCATATTTTAGGAGAAATCGCTTGAAACATAATCAGTTGTCTAACCAGTCGATTCATATATCCGTTTCATAAATTCGTTTCATATATCCGTTTCATAAATTCGTTTCATTAGGATTTTATATATATAGGGTAGAAATTCAATATGTTCACATTTTTTCAAGTCGCTTTCCTATTGGTCCAGAAAGTCCTTTAGAACCCATAGTTTTTCCAGCAAGATGTTGAAATAAGTATCTAAAATATAGTTCATTTCTATGTAATAAGCAAATTATCCATTGTAAAGTTTTTACAGTCTTGCTTCCAATATTTTGATAACTCCAGATTTGCGTTCTACATTGATGGTGGTTCTGTTTCACCCAATAAATTTCAAACGTGAAATGTTTATATTATTCATTTGAAAATACACCAAAATTGCAGTGGCTATATTAATTATAGTATATGAAGAAGATGTCAATGAAATATGGCCATAGACAGTAACCAACAGAGTAGCAAAAATTACTTTTACCGCAAAGCTGTATCTCGTTTTCGAAAAAAAGTTTTGGCCAAGTATATCTTAAGAGTTTCTTTTGGTATAACTTGAAAATGCAAATATATTTATGAGAAATTCCGTAATAATGCCTTAACAAGGGTTCAAAGAGGCAAAAGATAGTGCACATTAGGGGGCCTCATCACTGAAACTCCCTGATCACGAAATCTAATGTTAACCTACGGGAAAACTAAAAAGCGCGATCGCTCATGGCATAATATAATTATTTAAATACGATTCTCACCATCAGAAAGTAGACGTTAGATGCCGATGTAGGGGCGAAGCTACTGGGGGGGCGTAGGGGGGCGTCTCGCCCCCCCCAATGTCGGCAACTTTGTTCACAGTCGGCAAATTCTAGGTAGTCAGTATCGATCGATACAACTCTGAAAAAAATCGATTTTTTTTCGAATTTTCTACGTTTTTTCTTAAAACATACACTAAAAAAATACCAATCCTTAGCATTTGTCTTAATTTCTTTCTAAAATCCGAAGTTTGCCTCTCCTTTCTTCGACTTCGTGTGACTGCTGAAAATAAATTAAGAAAGAACCAGGAGAGACTAGTGTCTCAATATTTAAAGGGGAATTTATTCTGAGAGTCCGCAGCGGATTAGTAGTGTTTTGAACATCTAGATTAGGGATGCACAACCTGTAGCCCGTGAACATCGTCAATTTACAACTGGAAAAATTTGCAATTTTAGTCAAAAGTCGCACGAGAAAATCGTGATTTTTGTCAATTTGCCGCGTGAAAAATTGAAAATTTCGTCAGCCATTTAAGAATCGCAAATTTTGTCTATCAGGCGCGTAAAAATAGCAAATTTCGTTGATTGGGACATGGAAAAATTGCGAATTTTTTCGATGAGGCGCGGAAAAATCACGAATTTCGTTGATCGGGCACCGAAAAATTGCGAATTTTTTCGATGAGGCACGGCAAAATTGCGAATTTTGTTGGAGTGCGGAAAAATCGCAAATTTAGTCGATCGCTGACGGAAAGAATGCGAGTTTTTGCGTCGATCGGGGTTGGAAAAATCGCGAATTTCGTTGGTCGGGCACGGACAAATCGCGAATTTTGTCGATCAGACTCGGAAAAATAGCAAATTTTGTTGATCGGGCACGAAAAAATCGTCAATTTCATTGATGTACCGAAAATTTGAAAATTTTTTTTTGATCGGATGCGGAAAAATCGTGAGTTTTGTCAGTCGCGAGAAAAAACCGCGAATTTCGTCAATTGTCCACAGGAAAAAAATACAGATTTCGTCAGTCAGTTAAGAATCGCGAATTTCGTCGATCGGGTGCGGAAAAATCGCGAATTTTGTTGATTAGTAGAGGAATAACCAGAAATTCCGTTCATCGGCTGCGAAAACAAATTCGCGTGTTCGTCTATTAATTGCGAAAAAAATCGCGAATTTCGACAATTTGCCGCGGTAAAAAATTGCCAAATTCGTCAGAGCCAGTTAAGAATCGCGAATTTCGCTGATCAGGCACGGAAAAATCACAATTTTTTTCACAATCGGACACATAAAATGCGAGTTTTGTCGATTGGGCTCTGAAAAATCGCAAATTTCGTTGGTCAAGCGCGAAAAAAATTGGAAATTTTGTTGATTGGGCACGGAAAAATCGCGAATTTTGTAGATGATGCGCGGAAAAATTGAAAATGTCGATGATCGGCAGCGGAAAAATTGTGAGTTTCCTCATTTTATCACGAGAAAAAAAGCGCGAATTTCGTCAATTTGCTGCGGGAAAAAATTGTAAATTTCGTCAATCAGTTAAGAATCGCGAATTTCGTTGATCGGGCGCGGAAAAATTCGAATTTTGACAATCAGGGGTGAAAAAATTACGAATTGTCTGGATCGGGCTCGGAAAAATCGCAAATTTTGTCGATTGAGCTTGGAAAAATCACGAGGTTTGTCGATCGGGCTAAGAAAAATCACGGATTTCGTTCGTTGGGCACGAAAAAAAATCGCGAATTTTGTCGATGATGCGCAGAAAAATTGAAAATTTCCTTGATAGGCAGCGGAAAAATCGTGAGTTTCGTCAGTTTATCACGAGAAAAAAAAAACGCGAATTTTGTCAATTTGCTGCGGGAAAAAATTGCAAATTTCGTCAATCAGTTAAGAATCGCGAATTTTGTTCATCGGGCGTGGAAAAATATCAAATTTCGTTGATTGGCTCCTTCTCTCCTCTTCGTTCATAAAGTTTACATTTTTTGTTCGGCACTAGCCACTTTAATGCCTATGTTTATTTTTTAGCACTTATAACAAAACAAAATTGCAAATGTAAAATACAAATGTAAATAAGTGGAGTAGTAAGTCAAAATTACGTCCATTTCTAATCATATCATAATATTTATTTGCTTAAAACACATTATAAAAACACATTAAAAGTAAATTAAAAAGTCTTTATTTACATGTTTCAACTCATTTTCTGAGTCGTCGTCAGAATGTGTAATAGAAAATTACAAATACATATTGAAAAATGGAAAAAATCGTCGAAAATAAACAAGTAATCATGTAACACGCCCTATATTTTCGCGATTGCTCGTGTTCCCTCTATCTCGCGATGCCGTAATTTATCCAACCATTCAACCCATAAATTCGGGATACGAAAAGATAATATATCGTTACAAACTCCTGAACCTCTTAAATAAATTTCAATGGACTCTCTTATGAAAAATTGTAAATAAAAATTAGACCTGTAGATGATTTTACTCTCGTTAAAATGTATGTTAATGTTCTCTATTTGATTTAGCCGGGATAAAGCAGTATTACCTCTATTGTATTTTATGTCCGCTATATGTTCTTTACATCTGATATTGAATTTTCGTTGGGTTATACCTATATAATGATTTTTGATTCCTCCCTCCCTAATAAATCGAATCATATAAACTCCTGAGAGGTCATCTCTATTAATCGGATCAATTTTAGTATTTAAAAGCATCTTTAATTTCGGAGGCGGCTTCGCGATCAAACATAAGCCAAAATTTTTTAAATGATTTTTTATATAGCTCCTTTGATACTTCTAAAAATAAAACTATTAATGAAGTTACTATGAAAAGGGTTGTAGCAAATTATTTCCCGGGTTTCTTTGAACATATAAAAAATCATTTAAGAAATTTGGCTGATGTTTGATCGCGAAGCCGCCTCCGAAATTAAAGATGCTTTTAAATACTAAAATTGATTCGATTAATAGAGATGACCTCTCAGGAGTTTATATGATTCCATTTATTAGGGAGGGGGGGGGGGAAATCAAAAATCATTATATAGTTATAACCCAACGAAAATTCAATATCAGATGTAAAGAACATATAGCGGACATAAAATACAATAGAGGTAATACTGCTTTATCCCGGCTAAATCAAATAGAGAACATTAACATACATTTTAACGAGGGTAAAATCATCTACAGGTCTAATTTTTATTTACAATTATTCATTAGAGATTTCATTGAAATTTATTTAAGAGGTTCAGGAGTTTGTAACGATACATTATCTTTTCGTCTTCCGAATTTATGGTTTGAATGGTTGGATAAATTACGGCATCGCGAGATAGAGGGAACACGAGGAATCGCGAAAATATAGGACGCGTTACATGATTACTTGTTTATTTTCGATGATTTTTTTCCATTTTTCATTATGCATTTGTAATTTTGTATTATACATTCTGCTGTATAATGTCAAGGAATATTATCATTCCTTGAAAACAATCCTTGCTATATCTGTGTTATATATATACAAACGTAAACTGTTGATATATCCTTTCCAACTGAATTCGATATGTTGACTGGGTACTGGAACTTAGAGGTGTAAAACTCCCCCCCCCCCCACCCCCACTGAAACAATATTTTTTCATCTGATTATTATAGGACACAGATCACTTCCCCGAAATAGTATTCTCTCCATGTTACTGATGTGGCCCTCGACAACCCAGATATTTTTGTAAGTGGCTCTCCTCTAAAACCGGTCGTGCACCCTTAATCTAGATGATCGACTAGCACTGAAGATGGTGACGATTTCGTTGAAGGCATGCATATTACTCGTGGTGTGTTGAAATATGCTCGACAACTGAATCAAATAGACGGTTGTTTAAATGACTGCAAGCCGATTATTGAAAAATTGACCCCATCTGATGAAATAAGTGTTTTCTTGTTCCTTAAGGAGAGCATAGATGACAGGGGAAAATAAAATTGTTCGTCTGTGTCAAATATTTATAGTAAGATCATGGAAGAAATCGAGAAGAACCGTGGAGAGGTTATCATTATGGAAAGTGGGAACGATTCCATCATTGAACATGACCCAGGAAAAAAGTCTAAAATGAAGTCAGACAATCAGGGACATATCTGATCAGTTTAGACCCGTATCATCCAAAACTCAACGTATATACGATAAATGGTTCCTTCCCGCAAGATAGACAGCGACATTTCAACAAAGCTTGGTAGAAAATAGCATCCATTTTTGGAATATAGCACAGAACTCAATGCTAATTTTTTTGCATGTTTCATGAAGGACCTAGGAGAGAAAAATACAAAATACTTCGTTTGTGAGTGGTGTAAACAAAGGACACAAAATGAAGAGCTTAAGGAAAAGAAAAGGACAGAAAGTTCGCACAGCATTTCTCTTCCAACTGCTACCAAATTTGCTATTTCCTATTTTGTCAGTTCATGATGGCGCATAATCACTTACTCGACGAGAGCAAGCGCAGACAGATTATTCTTGAAGAGCAACAGCAACTTCTTGCATTCAGCACAGAAATTATAGCAATCTTAATGGACATTACGCGAATGCTGAGTAGACAAGGTTGGGTTTGTGAAAGTGACAAAGATGAAAATGGAAATGTTTGAAAAATTGTGAAATTAATTTCCAGACATAACCCACAACTGAGGAAATGTTTGAGGACACACGTTTCAGCCCATACCATATAACTTACCTTTCTGCTTCATCCCAAAACGAGATGATTGAAATTTTTGCTACAGCAGTGCGCAAAACGATAGTCAGGGATATTCAAGAAGCATAATTTTATGGAATTACGGCAGATGCGACACCAGATGCTTCGTACCATGATCGATCAGCTGTTGGGTTGAAATATGTCGACAAATATGGAAAAACTCCAATCGGCTTTTGGAAGTTTTAAAAGAAGTCGTCAAAACCAACGACGACCTTGCATGCTAGATATAGCACATCCTTACAAAGAATGAGCTGGAAATAGAACAGGTAATTTTCCAGTCATACCATTTTATAAGCAGTATGTCTGGAGAATTCAGCGGCACTTAGGAGACGTTTTCAGAAATCGTGGTTCGAATTGTGCCCTATATCCCTTGTCAATGTCAGAGACTCAACACTTTCGTTTCACATATCTGCAATGCCAACAATGTTATAAGTGATGTGTTCGACGTGTTGGAAATTGTTTGTGTTTTTCACAGCAAGTACTAAACGAAAGAAGCCATTAGTAGACAAGCTCAAAGAAATAGGAAATGCTCTTCTTCTGTGGAATCTTTCTAAGGCGAGATGGACTGCTCGAGCGGAATCATTGAAAGCGGTTTGGATCTCATATAAATGTATCTTACAAATTTTGAAAAAGTTGATTCCTCTACTTCTGTTAGCAAAACAATGATCAAACCACGAGATTTAAGAAAGAAAATGTTATCGCTCAACCTCATTGCTTCGCTTGATATTTCACAAAAACGTTCAGTACAAGTGAGAGTTAGTTACTGAAAAAAATGAAATCGAAGACTCTTAAAATAGACGCTACGAAAATACTGAAGATTTGTATCAAATCATTGGAAACAATCAACAATAAAAATGTGAATGAAAATGTGAATAGGGAAATATAGAGTGCAGATCTTTTTTAAACCAAGTAAGGTGTTGATCCGTTAAATGAATTTGCTATGCAGTATCGACGAAGATTGGCACCAAAGAAGTTAGACGGTAATTAAAGAAATCTCTTTGCTCCCGAAGTTCTAATGTTCTAACGCATGGAGTTTCAGAAGTTACTGGATACTCTTACAGTGGTGATAGCTGAAAGTCTAAATTCTTGCATACGCATAATCTCACCACTGGATAAAATAATGTATCCTCCTATTATAAAAAAGAAATAAACACTATATCTGGTTAAGAAAGCGGTAAATGTCCTTCATGAAACATTGGCAATTCCTGATATGGAAGCATTACACACAGAGCTGAAAGTTTTGTCAGACTTCTTCGGAGGGGCCGAAAGAATGGACGATATTTACATGAAAATAGAATCTTTGATATACATTCTGCCACTTGCGAACCATGTTAGTTGTCAGGCTCTAACTTCTCCAGTCACAGTTGCCTCGAATGAAAGAACATTGTAAATTAGAAATTATGAAAAAAATATCCAAGAACAACGATGACCGATCCACGTTTGAATACACTCATGATGCTTACATTTGAGAAGGATATTTTGAAATACCTAGATTTCGGCTCTGTCGTGAATAGATGGGCTCGTCTAAGAAAATGGTGGGTTAAAATGCTTGTTATGTAAAGAATGGACAAAGGTGTAATTAAAATAAATTTTGATTTAATCATTTTTATGTAAATATAAGTAAGCTGATTCTGTATAAGTTCCAAGTAGCATCTTAATAAAAACCTCAACTTGTTTAATTAATCCGAATTGCAGATTTCCATCTGCACATTCGGCCAAAAATATCAAAATACATTACTGGAACATATACAGCAATGTAACGTAAGTGAAGGGGTGGTGTATCCATCTTTAAATCTATCTTATATTCTCTTCAATATTCTAAAGTGTAAAGTATTCGACGTTATAAAGTGAAAATTTTCATCTCGGTTAATAATGTTGAATTTTATATAGAACATACCGGGTGTCCTAAAATGGACTGACTGATTTTAAAATTCAATAACTTGCAAATGATGGCAGCTTTTTAAAAAATTCTTGCAGGAGGGTTATGTAAGATGTCAGGAGTTTTTTTTACAGCTATTCTCGATTTTAGTTTAAAATAGCAGCGATACATGGTACTTCTAGCAATAGGTGCTAAATCGGGGCCTGATTTATGTTTATCTTCTCTCTCAGTATTGATGCGGAAGAAGGAGATTAAATATATGAAATGGTTCTCAGTCGCCAACGGAATTTTGTTATTAGGAGCCCACTGCATATATTCAATCTCTTTTGTTCGCATCAATACTGAGAAAAGAGAGATGTGAAAAATCGGGTCCTGATTTAGCGCCTATTGCAAACAGCGCCATCTACCGCCTCTACTTTAAATTAAAATTGAGAATCGCAGTAAAAAAATCCTGACATCTTACATAACATTCCTGTAAGAATTTAATTTTATAGCTGTCATCATTTGCAAGATATTGAATTTTAAAATCAGTCAGTTTATTTTAGGACTCCGGTTAAATGCATATATACAGACACAGAAACGTACTTTTAAAGATACATATATATATATATATATATATATTTTAAGTTAGTCGGCAAAATCGTCATATACGCCCCCCTAATGAATTCTGCTTAAATACGCCACTGTGCCGATGATGTGCTTTTTTAAAAATTTTCTCCATAAATTTTAAGTATCTTTAAGAAGATGATAAATTTTCATCAAAAGGAAATTTCAAAGTTTATAGAGATTTTGTAAATGCTTAAAATTTACGGAGTATATTTTTAAAAACTCACATCATCGGCATCTAACGTCTACTTTCTGATGGTGAAAACCGTATTTTAATAACTACATTAGGACTTGATTAATCAAGCTTCGAAGTTTTCCCATAGGTTAACAAGGGATTTCGTGATCGGGGGAGTTTTAGTGAAGGGGCCCCTTAACCCCTTCGCGACGGGAGCCTTTTGCGAAATGTTTATTACTTTGCTACCGGTTTTAAAAAACAGAAGTTTGTGCCTATTCAAATCGGAGAAATGCTCGGATTAAATAAGGCAAATTTTACAGTAAAATTTTACTGGTGAGGATAAACGAGGATTCTTAGGCCTACTTCCGACACGTATACGTGTCGCTCGTCCCCAAGGGGTTAACAGAGTCAAAGGTATATAGTGTTGTGTTAGTGTTGATTTTTGACGGCCAATTATCTACTCGAGGGATATAAGCCCGAGGGGGGGGGGATGACCTTCGTGAGGGTCTTTCTAAGGGAACTAACCCGTATTTACGCATGGAAATCCAAGGTTCGAAGAAAACCACGAAAACTCCGAACGATTAGGCCGACGGGCGTGATTGGGTTCGAACCCAGCACCTCCAGTCTACCAGCTTCGAGAGCAGAACCTCTCGGCCACAATATAGACTAGGGTAGCCTATAGGTAGCCCTATACCTATAGTATAGGTATAGTGGTTCCCTAGGGTATATAGACTATGGGAGTAAAAACTGACTTTTGACCTTTGATCAGAAGTTTAACATCGTTGCCAAGCTTGTAAAGGATTTTCAGAAAGATGTGAGTGAGTTATAAAACGTAGTTAAGATATGTCAGAGAAAAATACAGCACACGCTTGTCAATAGTGTCAAAAAGCTGTTTGGTTGAACTGTGGCCAGAGCAGTCCAGGTAAAACAGCTGCCGCACCGTCGAGGTACGCGAAAGGTCCCCCGTTTGACTCCAGGATGGAACCCTTTTTAATTGGAGGGGGGAGGGGGTGAAACCACCTTACAACTTTTTTAAAAGTCAATTTTTTTTTTGTTGTTGTTGTTGTCTATTATGAAAGAACAGCATGTTACCGAACTTTAAAAAACAAAATTATAACGGTACTCCAATTAACACCGGACCGGTTTTATGATATGTGGAGCGATACCTATCCAAATTAAGTTAAATTTTAACTTTAAAGCCATTCTACTCATATCAGATATTTTTGACATTGCGCGCATCCTATTTCCAAAACTAAGTAACATAGAAACTTAAAATTGTGAATTATGTTCTATCTTATATACCTTTATAACTTCTACCTATTTTTAAGTAAGTACCTGTAATATATATATATATATATATATATATATTAATTTTTAATGAAATTTTATCATAGATTTTGCGTTTAATTGTTTAATTACCTGAAAAAAAAAATATTTTCCTCTGTAAGCGGGATTATTATTTTAGGTTGAAGTTAAAGTACGATATTGTAAGACTATATATATATGTAACATTAAGTGGATATATCGAATATATTTTTTATAATCCTGCGCGCAGTAAATGTATGTCATTGAAGCTCCTTAATTAGTATGTCTTAATTAAACTAAATTCTAATTATGTATCATTAAAATTATTTAAAGGAATACGTAAACAAAGATTTGTACAATTTATTCTAAAAAAATGTTTAATTTGAAGAAATATTTACAACTCCAAAAATGTTGTTAATATTGTGTTAAAATCAAGCAATATCGAGCTGCTGTAGGTAATCTCCCCACTTAACGCAGTTCGGAAATTTTCAAGTTAAATGATTTTTGAATCAATATGATTGATAGGGTGGAGTGAAAAAAATCAAAAATTGAAAAATTAAAATGTAATAGCGCTCAAAAGTTGTATATGGTCCTCAGTAATAAAATTGCACAGTTTTTTCAAAATCAAGATTTATCTTCCGGTGCTCTAGGACCCCCCAATTTTCGCCAAATGCATCAAAAATGTCTTGTTGAAGTTATAAATCGAAATAAAATTGGAAAATAAAAATTTCATACCGCAGAAAAGTCGTGTACGGTACGTAGTAATATGCCTGCACAGTTTTTACGAAATCAAGTTTTGCCTTCCTGTGCCTCCGGTCCCCCAAATTTTTGCGAAATTCGTCAAAAATGCCTTGTACAACTTATAAATCGAAATAAAAATAAAATTAGAAAACAGAAATGTTGTACCACGGAAAAGTTGCGTATGGTACATAGTAATATGCCTCCACAGTGTTTTCGAAATCACGTAATATCTTCTAGGGCCCCAGTCACTCGAAATTTAAAAAAAATTGCCGTAAAATCTCTTTAATCTGTTCTACGTGTATAATGGAATTTCATAAGAAGCAAGAGAGCAATGCAGACATTTTAACTGTGAAAAGTACACAAACAATTAATGTTCAAGAATGAAAACAAACATTTAAATCTGTTAAAAGTGTTTAAAAATTTTAAAGTTCTATTAAATCAGTTCGTGCTAAGACACATGCAGCTGGGAATCATACAGTTATAGTGGACCCATTGGTAAAATGTTGGACAAGTGTGAATCCCTTCCCATCGTTTCTTTACAAACTATCGACATTAATTAGAATCTGCAACAGTTATAGACGATTTCAGTACCGACCAAAAATACCTGAAGGAAATGGTCCTATCTATTAAGAAAAGAAGTTGTTCGGAAGACGTTACAAATAGATTTTTTGGTAGACTTTCACATAGAAGATGAGTTACCACCGCCAACAGAATTTTGTGAATCCATGTGGGAATTCCGGATCCAACGTTAAATCTGAAGCACGTGTATGGTTTGAAATTAAGTGCAATCCATCTTTGGGAAATTGTTTATTTTTCCAAGGATATGCCTCAGGCAGTTAAACTTGCCTTGACACAAAATTGACACAGTAATCCAGAGCAATGCCATTTTTGCCCATCCGGAAAACCTGTTGATTGGCATGGTAACTGATGATCGGAAACACATCCGCGAGCTAGAATTTCGTAGAATCCTTAAAGCGCGAAGTGCGAACACTAGTGGAGAAGTCAGGCAGTTCTAAGTTCCTGTAATTAATTTTAGCTCAGCACATTATCATAGCAAACGCGGTAGCGTTAAGCTATAATATGATTAAGAAATATCATAGCAAACGCGGTAGCGTTAATCATAGCAAACGCGGTAGCGTTAAGCTATAATATGATTAAGAAATAGAAAATGCAAACGACTTTCTTAAATTTCTGGCGAACCAGTTGACATACGACAATGATTTTTCTTTTGAAAGATAGAACTCGACGAGACGAATAAACTGATAGCATTAAAAAAATTACTGTAGCTTTCAGTAGTTTTTTATTCAACCTTAAACGAAAAAATGAAGACACAAAATTCAACAAAGTGTAGCTAACGTTCCAGTGGGTGGATTAACTTCGTTTTTGTTTTATTTTGATCCTCTTGTTCAAACTTAAAATAGATTTTTTTTTAATCTTTGTATGTTTGACGGTCGCTGAGAAAATCGAATTTGTCTTTTATAATGTCTCCATAAAATTATAGCAATCTCTCCTTTTCATTTTTTAATTTTCTAATTCAATAATTTCTTTCGTGTTGCCACTCCCTAAAAAGCAATACAATAATTAAAGAAAAGGATAACACGTGTACTTTTGTTGTTATAAGTCAATAAAAATTGAAATTCAACTGATAGATTTTTTAAATTTTGAAATCGACGTCAACCTAAGCAGATAATGCATAATTTTCATAAATATATATATGAACTTTCTTGATTAATATTTTGAACTGGGGTAATAGACACAATGGAGCACAAACGAGTTGATAGGAAAAAAAAAACAGGGTAAATCCCAAGCTTCTGTTCAGGAGCTAAATGTAAGTTTTTTTTAAATTATCATCGTAACATCCTAACTTGCACAAGCGAATGGTATGCAGTAATATAAATACTTCGCATACTAAGCGTACCTTAAAAAATAGCATTCCATCTATTTTAAATAAGGAAGAGATGTCATATACGCACCAGAGTACATAACTGGCGCGATAATGGCGTTTTTATGCCTGATACGGTAACTGAGCTATTGTTGTTTATTTATTAATTATTTTTTTTATTTACTTTTATTTTATTTTTTAAAATTATATAAATTGTTTTGTTCTATAGTTATTAATTTAACTTTTCATTATTTATTGTTGTTTTCTTTTTTAAATAATAGAAAGTAAGGCACAGATGTCATATTCGCCCCATATTGGCGCGATTTTTTTCTGTCGCCAATATCATATAGGCAACAGGTACTTAACTGGCGCCAAAGTGTCGTTATTTTGCTTGATGTGGTAACCCGGATTATGTTGTTTATGCTGTTGATGTTTTTGCCAAATTGGCAACCGAAAAAAATCGCGCCAATATGGGGCGAATATGACATCTGTACGGAAAGTAATTTAAAAATATATATGTAACTGCTATTCGAAAAAATATGTAACTGCTATTCGGTTTTCGTCAAATTGGCGTCAGAAAAAACCGCGCCAAACCCGTTGTGTATATGACATCTGTGCCTTAAATAATTAGGGTTTCGTTTAACTTTAGGTACTTTTGCTTGAGATATTGTCGAAAATGTACAGCAAAAATATACGGTACTACTTGATTATCCCGTCGACCAATTTCGCCAAACTATTCGCCAAATGATACAAACTGACATAATTTTTATTTTAAATAACGGAAGAATAAATAAATTAGTAAAACTTTAATAAAAATTCTAATAAAAACTTGGGCACAGATGTCATATACGCTCCGTAATGGCGCGATTTTTTCTGATGCCAATTTGGCGAAAACCTCGTTAATATATCACCTATATCCGAGTTACCATATCAAGCAAAATAACGACACTTTGTCTCCAGTTAAGTACCCGGTGCGTATATGACATTGGCGTCAAAAAAATTGTGCTAATATATATATGACATCTGTGCAAAACTTGAATTAAAAATCACTTGATGACGTAACAAACACGTGTATCGTGTTTAATGTCAAGTGAATGTAACATTTACTATCATCCATTATTGTCATTTAATCTTATAGTTTGGCGGTAATTTTTTAATCTGCAGGATAATCAAGTTGTACCAAGTATGGTACAGATGTCATATACGCACCACGTTGGCGCGATATTTTTTCTGACGCCAATTTGGCGAAAACCCAAGTAAATTAAATTATGAATAAAAATAACGTGAATTTGATTTTAAAACCTTGAACATCTTAAAACAGTGTGCATTATTGCGCGAAATAAGAAAAAAAGTATTGGGAATATTTAAAAGCAACTCAGGTTTATTTATATTCAATATATAATTATCAAAAAATTTAAATGACTAGTATTAAAAAATGCTCTGACGAGCACCAAAAAAGGCTAATATGTTTTTAAGTATGAAAAAGGGTTTGACAAGTGCTTCTAATTGGGCATGAAAAAGGACAAGGGGTCCCTTCTTGGCTGCAGCTCACTGTCAATGCCAACTTTGAAAATATCATATTTGCGCTTTTTTCCTATAAAAAAAATCAGCCACAGTTATGATAAAAATGTGTAGTACAACGACGCAGCCTGATTAAACATGAATGTAAGGCGACATAGCACCAAAAACGTTAGTTCCTGCAGCGTATCACACTAATGCAGGGCCACCAAGCACGCCCGCAGTGTAGAACTGTGCAAAAAACTGATTTGTAGTGCAGTGCAGACTGTTGCAGCACTCTGCACAGGAACAATTCCACATGTGCACGCATAACAGTATAATGCATTCATTGATTGTTGAAATTATATGCAAGTGGCTGTGGCTGTACAATGTAGTATGCAGTACAGCAATGCATGTATATTATAAACGAACATTAGATGCATACACCTTTAATACGGAAGTACAAAAGCACAGTATAAGTGTGCGCTGAGGTTCAAAAATTAAAAGCATAATAGGAATGTACAGTGTAGTATAATTTATAGAGAAATAATGGTACACAGTGCACTGTACAAAGTTGCATTGCAGACGCATGCGCAGTACAACAGTGCAACAGTGCAGTTAACATGTAAAGCACGACGGAAAGTTTTACTAAAGTACCGCGAATTTATGTTATATAGAAAAAGCGCAAATATGATATTTTCAAAGTTGGCATTGACAGTGAGCTGCAGCCAAGAAGGGACCCCTTGTCCTTTTTCATGCCCAATTAGAAGCACTTGTCAAACCCTTTTTCATACTTAAAAACATATTAGCCTTTTTTGGTGCTCGTCAGAGCATTTTTTACTTTCTTCTATCTTTACAAGAAGAAAGTATTGGATTCATGAAAATTTTCAAATTCCGGTTTTCGACGGATTTACACGTTTTAGGGGTCAGAGATTCCAAAAAACATGTTTTTACAAAATGTCTGTCTGTGACTCTGTGTGTCTGTCTGTCTGTCTGTCTGTGTGTATGTGACACAAATTTTGTGGGCGCTCTATCTCAAGAACTAATGCACGGAATTTAACAAAAATTCATATTCAGTTAGTCCCTGATACAAATTGATGCTGATTAGTTTTTGGTGCAAATCGCTCAACAGGTGGCGCTGCTATGCTGCCTTTTTTACGATTTCCGCAATGGCTCTATCTCAAGAACTAATGCACGGATTTTCATGAAACTTCAGATTCAGTTAGTCCTTGACATGAATAGACAATTTAGAGATTTTGGTGCAAATCGCTCAACAGGTGGCGCTGCTATGCTGCCTTTTTTACGATTTCCGAAATGGCTCTATCTCAAGAACTAATGCACGGATTTTCATGAAACTTCAGAGTCAGTTAGTCCTTGATATGACTTGATGCTGATTACGTGTTGGTGTAAATCGCTCAACAGGTGGCGCTGCTATGCTGAATTTTTTACGATTTCCGCAATGGCTTTATCTCAAGAACTAATGCACGGATTTTCATGAAACTTCAGATTCAGTTAGTCCTTGACATGAATAGACATTTTATATATTTTGGTGCAAATCGCTCAACAGGTGGCGCTGCTATGCTGCCTTTTTTACGATTTCCGCAATGGCTCTATCTCAAGAACTAATGCACGGATTTTCATGAAACTTCACATTCAGTTAGTCCTTGACATGAATAGACATTTTATATATTTTGGTGTAAATCGCTCAACAGGTGGCGCTGCTATTGGGCATTTTTTGCAATTTCCGCAATAGCTCTATCTCAAGAACTAATGCTTGGATTTTCAACAAACTTCAGATTCAGGTATACCATGATATGAATTAGTGCTGTTTATGTTTTGGTGTAAATCGCGCAACAGGTGGCGCTGCTATGCTGCATTTTTCAGAATTTCCGCCACAGCTGTATCTCAATAACTAATGCATGAATTTTCATCAAACTTCAGATTCGGGTATACCTTGATATCAATTAGTGCTGTTTATGTTTTGGTGTAAATCGCTCAACAGGTGGCGCTGCTATACTACATTTTTCAGAATTTCCGCTATAGCTCTATACAAGAACTAATGCACGAATTTTCACCAAACTTCAAATTCAGATATATTGTGATATGAATTGGTACTACTTAAACGATTTAATTGACGTGACTTATATAGAAGAAAGTTTTGTGATGGCCACAACATACTAGTTAATACTAGTATTGATCTGATTCAGTGGGATAAGGCAGAAGTTATGGAACTACCTATTTTGACTAATCTTTCATACGATGATTTAAAGATGTACATTGACGAACGTGATCATGAAGATATCATTTAGTTTGGTGAGCTCCCATGCCACACTCAAAGTGTTGAAAGGTGTGTCAGAGTGATCACTGGAATTGGCGCGACAGTTTGTGGTATAAGCAACATGGATGGATTCATAAGATCCATTATGCCATATTTTGAGACCAAGTCAGTTTTTAAGGTTACAAATCTTCATCAGCACCAACAATAAACATCAAGCCGAAACATCAATTTTGGTTTTGAAGAGCACGAACTGATTTAATTGAACTTTAGTATTTTGAACACCTTTAACAGGTTTAAATGTTTGTTTTTGATTTTTGAACTTTAATTGTTTGTGTTCTTTTCACAGATAAAATTTTTTCCTTGCATTCTTGCTTCTTGTGTAATGCATTCTATTATACATGTACAACAGATAAAAGGTAATTTAAGGTGTTTCAAAATTTGGAATGACCGGGTTTCTGGAAGTTATTATGTGATTTCAAGAAAACTGTGCAGGAATATTACTACGAACCACACGCAAATTTTCCGTGGTATGACATTTTTATTTTCCAACTTTATGGTTATTTCGATTTGTAAATTGTACAAGGCATTTTTGACGAATTTCGCAAAAATTGGGGGGACCTGGGTCGCTGGAAGATAAAACTTTATTTTAAAATAAACTGTACAGGCATATTACTACGTACCATGCACAACTTTTCTGAGGTATGACATTTTTATTTTTCAGCTTTATCAATCTGGGAGCACGGCAGTGCGTCCGCCAAGTTCGCACAAGCCGTAAGCTACCTTTTCCTGAACCATTTCGGTATACTTTTCACCCCCTCATAACGTCGTTTTAGGGAGAGATATAGAAATTTTTCTTTTTCTGGGAGCACGGCAGTGCGTCCGCCAAGTTCGCACAAGCCGTAAGCTACCTTTTCCTGAACCATTTCGGTATACTTTTCACCCCCTCATAACGTCGTTTTAGGGAGAGATATAGAAATTTTTCTTTTTCTGGGAGCACGGCAGTGCGTCCGCCAAGTTCGCACAAGCCGTAAGCTACCGTTTCCTGAACCATTTCGGCATACTTTTCACCCCCTCATAACGTCGTTTTAGGGAGAGATATAGAAATTTTTCTTTTATACACATGTTCGTATGGTCAAACTGAACTAAGGTTCCACGATTTCATGCTTCTGTATTTAGTAGTTTTCGAAATATTAAATTCCGAAAAAGCGCTTTTTTGTCACTGACTCATTTCGCATCATCAAATAACTAAGGTACTTCTAAAAGTCGTAGAATTATGAAATTTCACAAGTAAGTCGGGTTTGTAGCACAATTAACCAGAAAAATCTGAAAACACAGAATTTCCGTCTCTAAACCCTTCAAACAGGGGGTGTTCATTTGGCCGTAAACAGTTCCTACACATTCAATTGGGCCAATGTTGGTCGCCAAAACTCGATTACAGAGCTTTGAAGGCGGTCACGTGATTTCAAGCAGAATAACATTTTATATATATGCTTTTTCAAAGATGTTTGTTAAATAGAAAAAATGAATGTACCTAAAAATTTTAATCAGTATAGGTTATGATATATTTACGATATTAAAACAATAAAACATTTAACAAAATATAACCGCAATTCGGTACGTTTCCGATATAGTAACTTTGCCGAAATACAGAAAATAGCCTTGACGAGAAAAGAAATTTGATAATATATTTTCTGGCAACCTATTTACTGTGTCATATACACAAGCAATTTTTTTCCATATGTATACAATTTATTTAATGCAAGGAACCCGTATATTTATTTTTATATACCAACATAAATAATCTGTATATAAAAAATAATATTTTATACATGTATAAATAAAATGTTTATATGTATATAAATACGTATAAATAACATAAAAGTTCATCAGGTTTGTTTTCGTAGTTGTTTATATCATTTGGCAACATATCTCAGTTTCTGAAGTCCGAATTGCGCCAAGATTTTTGAAAAATTCCAAGGTCCTTATAGTGAAAAAATATCCTAATTCCATATCAAAGTTTAAAAATCTCCTTTTAATTAAATGAAATGTGTAACTAATAAACTGTCTTTAATGATGTGCGACAGATGCGGCGTCCGAAGTCCGCTACTAATGTTATTATATTGTATTATTAGCCTACATACTGTTAATTTATTGTTAATTTTAAATCTGTAAAAGAAAGATTATAGTTATAGATAAGATATGTTGGTCGCCAAAACCCGATTACAGAAAATTAGCCTGAGTTATAAAGGTGTTACATGATTTCAAGCTGAATGAATTTTTGGTACTTGTTAGTTATCCCGTCGACCAATTTCGCCAAATTATATAAATCGCCAAACCACTCGCCAAATTATACAAATTAACATAATTTTTATTTTAAAGAACGAAAAAACAAATAAATTAGTATAATATTAATAAAAATACAAATAAAACGTCGAAATAAAAATCATTTATGACGTAAACACGTGTTGCCAAGTGAATGTGACATTTACGATCAACTATTATTGACATTTAATCTTACAATTTGGCGACAGAAATTTGGTCGACGGGATAACTAACAAGTACCGAATTTTTATATGTTTTAAGGCAAATCTTTCAGTTTATCTGTCCATCTTTCTATCTTTTACTTCCTTAAAATAAATTTTATTAAAGACCGGGAGGCGTCTGCACAGATCATCACCTCATCGAGTTGACGGCTGAAATTTTAGGATTAGTTAAATATCGATTAGCGTATTGAAATGTAACTGGTCTGCCAAGTCATATCTTTGTGGAAACCACCTACAGACCCGATTTTACGGGTTAATTGGTGGATTTTCCATTGTGTTTTCCTGCACCCATTCCTCCATGTTTCCAAACTTTTGGATGCAGGATAGTAAACCTATCAGTTAACCACTAAAATTAGGTCTTCAGGTGGTTTCTACCAAGATATGACTTAACAGACCAGTTGCATTTAAATATGCTAATCTAGTTTTAACTAATCCTAAAATTTTAGCTGTAAACTCGATGAGGTGATGGTGTGTGCAGACGCCTCCCGGTCTATTATAAATGTCGGAATTCTAATCTCAATAGCACTTACGTCAATCTGGCAACTATCCCTACTATTTATGAAACCCTATTCCTTTAAGTACGTTTTAGTGATTTTAATGAACTTATGCATATGCATCATACATATTATACATATGCATATAATACGTAATACATTTGCATCATACATATTATAGGTATGTGTATAATACATAATACATATGCATCATTATGACGTCAGAATAAACAAAACATTTTTTGTCTCCAAATCTGAGAACTGACATGATATATTACCAAATTTGACGAAACTTTGCTAAATGTCCTCAAGCTTGGCGAATATTTGACGCTAGTGGCTATTTTTCAATGAGTTAATTATTAATGCAAGCCATCTATTTTTATTTTTCCGCATATCATCAGAATAGTTAAATGATATAACGTACTAATATTTCCAAAGTGCTAATAGTTTCGTCACTGCCCAAAACGTCTGCTATTGTTGTTATATTGTACTATTATTATACTTACTGTGACTATGTTGTTAACCTTTACACCGCTAAAACTTCTGTATTATATAAAGAGAATTTACGGAAACTATTAAAGCATTGAAACTGCCAGTTCTCCTTATGATTATTATAATTCTATAATTTGTAACCTGTTAATCAATATGTACGTTAGAATGAATCTTCGCATTTTAGTTTTCAGGTTTCGAGTAAAATTAGCTAAAATCTTAAAACCATGGCACATTGACTAATTCTTCAACACGATCAGATGAGAAGAATGATAGATTTTCAAATGGATCATGGCAGTGAGCCGGTAGACCTTCTATTCTTCCGTAATCGAGTCTATTGAAAAGGTTAACGTGAAACAAAAAGATATTAGCATCAATATGGTTTAATTCAAATGCAGATATTGTCAAAGGATTTCATAAAAACCATTTCACTTGTACCCAGTCGTATCAGTTAAAATACAACAATTGGTAGTGAGCCCAATTAGAAAAGATTACTTAATAGGATTAAAAATTTCCGCATTAGAGAACGAATCGTAGCTGCTAAAGAAACATGCATAAGGGAGTTAAGAGATATTTGTCACGAAAGATGAAATACATCACACAAAATATATGATGTGCTTCCATGATCGTAAAGAGTTCATGATTTCTCTATCAAAAGCTTCCGAATTGGCGAAAGAATGGGCAAGTAAATTAAATTATGAATAACAGTAACATGATGCAACGTTTAACATGGAAGTAATACGGTAAATACTGCTTGCTAGAGGCGGCTAGTACTTTAATATAAAAAGAAATAAAGTATAAATTTGTAAAGCTCAATAAAATAAATTTAGGTATTTTTATGTTAGCCGGGCGCAAGTGGCAAATCGCCAAATACTGTTCCCAACTCCATTGTTCATATTGCATTAATTTCATTAAAAATATATATACTTTTCAGTCATCTCATTTAAAATAGATGCATTTCCCTCATTTTATTTAATAGAATATTTAACATAGAAATAAATAAATAAGAAATAATAACATAAACCAAAATATTTTATTTAAAAATCAAAGCATTGTTTCTAATTTACACATATGAAAAATGAAAACTGCTATTGGCAAAAAAACAAAAGGCTAACGAGGAGATTTGCTTCTGGCTAACATAAAAGTACCGAAATTTAAGTTTTTCATATTAATATAGTTTAGAATAACAAACTTGAAAAAACATACAAAAAGTAGTGATATCCCAACAAAAAGTTTTCGGTAAAAAAAAAAAAAAAAAAAAAAAAAAGCGCCAAGTTTTCCTTAATGTTTCGGCCAGAAAAAGTAGTGATATCTGAAGTTCGCACAAGTTAAAAGCCAAACATCCCAAATCTTTCATTGAAAATGGCTTCCTGCGACTTGGCCGTTAATGCCTTCGTGAGAGTTTTTCAAATTTTAAAATATGTACAAATGAGCTACATGCCAACTACATTTTTTGATTATTTTAGGCATTTTGTGACGCAGAATACAGAAATAAAATACACATTTGAAAAAAGCATTTAAACAACTTCAGTCTATTTAAATGCTTAGAAGTTAAAAATAACAAAATACTTGTATTCAGGAGATAATATCCCTAATTGCTAAAACATAATTAGTATCAGCTTTTAACAGTTTATAACTCGAATACCTCTTAATGTTTGCAAATAAACTATAATAAATGTTCAAACGAAAAAAAATCTCTTTCGCCAATACACAAGATTTCAATATTATACAATAAAATATAATGTAATATATTGTGAGATTTGATGTAAGTAAATTTTGTTTTATTTCTTGAGCTTTACGTTAATGACTTTAGCTTTAGACTGTACAAAATGGCAATTAAACCGCAAGTGGACTAAGTGATCTGTAATCAAAACTAATGTTTGTTGAAACTGAATGGAAGTTATCAGAAATCTTTTACTTGTCGTTATGTGAATTTGCCTCTTTGCATTCTAATATTACTTTTAATATTTAAATAATTCATAAATGCGTAATTTCCAATCAGTAATTTTGAAATGCTGTAGAAGGCATTAACGGCCAAGTCGCAGGAAGCCATTTTCAATGAAAGATTTGGGATGTTTGGCTTTTAACTTGTGCGAACTTCAGATATCACTACTTTTTCTGGCCGAAACATTAAGGAAAACTTGGCGCTTTTTTTTTTTTTTTTTTTTTTTTTTTTTTTTTACCGAAAACTTTTTGTTGGGATATTCTTATTTATAACTTCTACAAGGCGTTTTGACGAGTTTGGCGAAAATTGGGGGGGGGGGGGGGGGCCTGGAGGCACCGGAAGATAAAATTTCTTTTCAAAAAAATTCAGCAGTTTTATTACTGAGGACCATACACAACTTTCGCGCGGTATTACATGTTGATTTTCCGATTTTCGGTTTTTTCACTCCACCCTAATGATTAAGGTAAAAATGATAACGCGTAGCTAAACTAAGCTTATAAACTGTCGCACTTCATTACTCTTCTGTCTAACATCTGACTGTTTAGTTTAAACAAACACCCTATATTCTTTGCGCTAGTCGTCACACACGAACTATATTAGGTGTAGCATTATGCTGCCATCTAGTATTTACTTCAGTTCGAGTAATCTGATCAGGGTTATATATACACTCTGTACAGTGGGACGTTTTCATGATCTAGGTGGACAAAATTCATTTTTCCGATTATCTCGAAATTTGACAAAACCACATGTATCTGAATTTTTGTATTTTCGTGATCCGTACGAGTTTTGTCGAAAAAAATCAGACGTGTCGATTAATTATGACCGTAACGAAGCCATTTGCGCAGTTGGTTTGAGAGAGTTTCAAAAGTTGCACTATCTTCCTCTAAGTTTGAAAGCACGTCGTGACTATTCTGTTTTATTTGAAAGCACGAGTTTGCTGAACATATGTCACAAGTTTATCAAGGTCAGATTTAACCCATTTTTGTTTTAAAATAAACGATATTAAACCCGCTTAACCGCTTTTTTCAAAGGTTGTAATTCTTGATGATCCTTGATGTTGTTTACAAAATTCATCTTGACTTTTACTATATTATTCAGCCTTATTCAGCATTAAGCATTTTTTTAAAAATCAAAATGTAATTCCTAAAGTATTGAAAAATTAAAAAAACTCCTGCAGACGTCTGCAGATCTTTAAGTTTTTATGAATAAACAAGCATGATATTAACTTGCAGTGCATGTATGTATGTTTAGTTCAAATCTTGCTAGTCAAATTTAAACCTCTATTAATTATCCGATTGAGTTGAAACAATAAAAACATGTGTAATTTGAATGACAATACAATATTATTATAATTTAAAGAACGTAGAAGTTTGTTTAGAATACTGTTTCTACAGGGCTTCACAAAAATTTAGATTAAAACTTTCAAGTTAATTTAAAACGAGTTTTAATAAATTGATGGAGCTGAAACTTTGCTCAGGATATGTAGTTCTGATGACAATGCAATATTATTATTATTTATGGAACGTAGCAGTTACGCTTTTTTTTACAGGACCACATAAGAGATTAGTTCAAATCTTGCAAGACAATTTAAAACCACTTTAAATTATTTAATTGAGCTGAAACTTTGAGTACATGTGTTTTTCCGATGACAATTCTATTAAATTATAATTTGGCGAACGTAAAAATTATGCATTTGTTACAGGGCCACACAAAAGATCGCGGAAAGCTTGTTGCTAAAAAGCAGAAATTTTAATTAAATTTCAACAAAATTACTATAGGTTATTGAAATATACAATAGAATTTTTAAAATTGAAAACAAAGTGCGTAGTAGTTGTATTTCTTTTACAGGTACATATAAAAATTTCGGATACATTACAGTCTGTATGCAGAAATTTTATTTCAAATTAAAAATTATATAGGTTATTTATTCACACAACAGCATTTTTTCAACAGAAAATAATTTTGGTAGCATTCATATGTTTTACAGGGCACCACAAAACATTATTATTATTATTATTAATTTTTTTATGATTTCTTTTTTAAAAAATTATTTTTCAGGATGACTACACAAATATCTCGTGCAATTCTGAGTAGACAAAAATACAAAAAAGAAATGAATGTTAACTTACATGTGTGCATTAAATTGTTTTTTACTTAATTGTAAAATAAGTATGTTTAACACATTATTTGTAATGCATCATACAGGGGGCCCACTAAAGGCCTTCCCACGCTCTTAATTGCCGAACACTTGCAGTTATAGTCATAAAAATGGTGTCTAGGTATAGTAAAGTGGCTATGCGCTACTAGATGAGACCGCTTCCAGCGCCACCTGGTGCAAAACAGCTGAGTTAGTATTCCTTTCTCGAAAACGAGATTCATATTCAGAACGAGATTCATTTAGCATCCATGTTCACAAGGTGACGTCATTCACTTTTATCCCATATTTCGAACCGTTTTCGCGATAGGAAAGCTAATGTCGCCATTTTGAACCAGGTGGCGCTGTAAGAGGTTTCATCTAGTAGTGCATAGCTTATTTGCTATACCTAGACACCACGTTTATGAATATAGATGCAGTCGTTCGGCAGTTAAGAGAGCGGGAACGGATTTTAATGGGCACCCTGTATTTTTATTTTAAGACATTGTACTAAATAACCAAATATTTATCGCTGTTTGAGTATTTTATTAGTGTTGCATTTAAAAAAAACAGCAAAAACTAATTAAACTTCAACGAAATAATTTTGTCCACCTAGACCGTCAAAACGTCCCACTGTACGCTGGTTTATTTCATGAAGTATTGAAGGCAGCGAGTTACGGTAAAGCTGCGTTCAGATAATACTTACTAAAAAAGTTCATAATTTTTTTCCTTAGGTGTTCTTTTCTAAAGACTTTGTGGTCATCTACAATAAAAAGGGGCAGTGATAAACATGTCAGGTATTCGTTTCCGTTTATACGCTACAGAAGACTGACCACATCCAAGAGATCGACAAAGGGACCGCTGTTGCTAGTTTTAGTTTGTTCGCGAGTTTAAGGCTGCTATATTTTCAACATTTTAGAACAAAAAGTTATAGATTTTTTTTCTGGACTTTCTTTTCCAAATCATCTTTGGTCAACAACAAAGAAGGAGAGATTCAACAAAAGAAAGACCAGGTGATAAACATGCCAGAGGGTCTCTTCCGTGCGTCTTCTCTTTCTTGCAAGGCTACAGAAGATTCACCACATCAAAGACGCCGACGAACGACGCGCCGTTGCAGAATGCTGTTTTTTCTCACCTTGCACTGTGTTGGGTTCTAGATGTAGTTTCTAAATATACAAGCGTCATCGGGATTAGAGTCGGGGTAGGTTTCCTATTGACGTGGTCGATAGTCCTTTTTACTTATTAAATGTTTTTAGAAAAAAGTATATTTATTTTATGATAAAACAAATTTTAATTTACTTTATTTTACTTTTAGCGACAAAGTAACATTTCTGGACTTTACTGTGATGAAATGTGTAAGCCAGCTTTTGGAGAGCTGCCAGAAACAAGAAATATACGATTTAGTTTGTTTCTGTTCTAAACATACATTCAGACTCCTGCACTTAATCCCAAGGATTCGCTTATTGAAAAAGTGAAAGCACATACATTAAAGGTTTTTGGTTGGTTGGTTGTTTTTTTACGGCCAATTATCTACGCATGGGATATAGACCCTAGGGGGGAGTGCCCTCCGTGGGGGTCTTTCTAAGGGAACCTAACCCGTATTTACGCATGGAAATCCATGGTTCGAAGAAAACCACGAAAACTCCGAACCATTAGGACGACGGACGCGATTGGGTTCGAGCCCAGCACCTCTCGTCAACCAGCTTCGAGAGCAGAACCTCTAGGCCACTCTAAAGGTTTTTGAAAAGCACTCGTGCGCCAAATCCCACTTGCTCAAATACGCCATTTGGCTATGAACTTCATTACGGGATACTAACCATAAGGTACCGTTCTAAACTGAAAATTGTCAACAATAAGATAAATTTTCATTTTCTGTTTAATTAAAAATTAATATAAAGTTAAGCTGAATTGGTTAAAACATACGTTATTAGAAATATGACCAGAATGCTACTTTATTTTACTTAATTATTTATTTATTTTTGTATTAATAGTAAACATATATAACTTTGTCGATTCTGTAAAGATTCATGGTTTGTTTCTCAAGGCAAATTCATCCCTATGATACGTGGATTTTGTAGACATGACTATTATTTCTATAAGAAATTTCATCTCAATACAAACTGGGTTGCACACTTCAGAAGATGCTTGTTGCTTTGGTTGGTTGGTTGTATTTATAACGACCAATTATCAGCACGAGGGATATAGGCCCTAAGGTGGGAGACTGCCCTCCGTGGGGGGTCTTTCTAAGGGAACCTATCCCGTATTTACGCTTGGAAAACCAAGGTTCGAAGAAAACCACGAAAACTCCGAACGATTAAGCCGATGAGCGCGATTGGGATCGAACCCAGCACCTCCCGTCTATCAGCTTCGACAGCAGAACCTCTCGGCCACTGGTGGGGTGCTTGTTGCTTGCACACGTACAACTTCCGTTAATGTATACTTTTGATGGCCAGTAGCGTAGTGGTCAGCATGCCTGTCTGCCACGCTACAGGTCGCGAGTTCGACTCGGTTGAGGAAGTTTCACTCAACCTTTCATCTCTTCGGTGTCGATAAATGAGTACCAAGTTTGTTTGGGAACTAAACACCGAGGCTTTCGCGTTAAGCTGAACACCTGACCGGGGCATATGCTGTATAGCACCACGGTGCATAGGGTCAAATAAAGAGGAACTATTATTTTAACACAATCAAACTGATTGGTAAAGTAATCATACGAATTGAATATTTCCAACTGAGCGAAAAAATGCCCAGGCCGGGAATCGAACCCAGATCCTTGGCTTACAAGGCCAATGCTTTTCCGTTTAAGCTAACTGGGCCGACAACCAGCCAGCATATTTCGTATGATAACTTTACCAATCAGTTTGATTGTGTTAAAATAATAGTTCATCTACGTATCCATCGTTTATATGGAGTTCCTTTACCTGCGGTTTATTCTGTTGAGCTGTCTACATGACAGACCAGCTGTTATTACCAATAAGGTTTTCCTGAGCGAAATATGCTGGCTGGTTGTCGGCCCAGTTAGCTTAAACGGAAAAGCATTGGCCTTGTAAGCCAAGGATCTGGGTTCGATTCCCGGCCTGGGCATTTTTTCGCTCAGTTGGAAATATTCAATTCGTATGATAACTTTACCAATCAGTTTGTGTTAAAATAATAGTTCATCTACGTATCCATCGTTTATATGGAGTTCCTTTACCTGCGGTTTATTCTGTTGAGCTGTCTACATGACAGACCAGATGTTATTACCAATAAGGTTTTTCTGAGCGAAATATGCTGGCTGGTTGTCGGCCCAGTTAACTTAAACGGAAAAGCATTGGCCTTGTAAGCCAAGGATCTGGGTTCGATTCCCGGCCTGGGCATTTTTTCGCTCAGTTGGAAATATTCAATTCGTACAAATAAAGAGGGTTTGACACATGTAGGCCCTGATCCTTCTTTGATCGTATAGCCACAGGTTTAATTTACTTTTAATTGTACACTTTTATAGCAGTGTATACTACCGTATTTGGTCAGACTAAAGATCTAGTAATATTGACTTTTGACATGCATGCATATACTTATACTGGATTCAAGTAACCTAACCTGCCACAGCTTTATAAAAATTGAGCCTAATCCCGAGCCCGTTTCGGCCTTTGGGCTTAGGTTCGGACTTACAGACTCTTGCTGGTACCGTCTCTCTCTAATAGAAACTTATTTTTCACCCCTGCCCTTTCATTTTGCTGCCTTATTTCCGGCACATAATCATGCAAAGGGAAAAAATAGGACTGGTCCACTCCCAGAAAAGCTTATAAATTATTTTCTGCCGAGAAGGTTTTTTTTTTTTTTTTTTTTTTTTTTTGAGACGATATAAAGGATGACAATTGAAGTAAATGTTAAAAAAAATAGGATCTACATAGTATAATATGACCTGCCTGCTTGTATTGGGGTTCGGATACGGGTGACTAAGGAGAAGAATCCCAATTCAGGCATGGATATATGTAGTGGTTAGGACTTCATTTTAAATGCATAAAAATGTACGGAAAAGGTGATCGTATCGCCCCTAGTAAATCACGCATAACAAACTGAAAAGGAAATGGGCTCGCATGTTTTGGGTGTCAATTCTTTCAAATTTTGGGAAAGATAATTTTCTCAATAATACAGAAACCATGGCGATCACGTAAAAGGCGATAACCGATAATTTATCACGTCCTAATTTGGAAAAAAAATAATAGAAAATTAAAATTAAAAATAATCCAGAACATCTTCAAATTGCCATGATTTAAGATAATGATAAAGGTCACATGTAATAGAAAATGGAAATAGAATTACTATTTTTTAAAAAAGGTAAGCAAAAAAGCATTCTAGTTTTGCATCGCTTGTTAATGGCGCCCGGGACAACAAACCCAGTTTCTTCACCCTAGCTATGCTACTGAAGGGATGAACCTTTTGCACGCTAATGATCGACATCGTCTGGTAAAATTTGCAGCTTTTCATCCAACATACAGCCTGTGAGTTATTGCAAAGGTTGAGAATGCAAATATAATGCTTTAATCTTTCGTTGGACTAATGGTGCCATTGTAAAAGATGCAGGTTATTTAACCCTTTATGCTCCAACTGTACTTTAAAGTACCGCAGTTTTCTGTCCCATTTAAAACACACTCATTGAATACATTTGCAGTGGTATTTTTAGGAAACAGTAGTAAATACTTCCCTAGACCAGCAGTTCCAGTAATAGCAGTTCTAGTAAGTTAAAAATTATTCACGGAGCTATTTCGTCTCATGTGAGTGTCAATTTTGCTTCCATTTTCTTGTCTAACATGGTATCCCTAACTTTTGCTTGGAAACATCCTAAATTTTAAACATAAGGATATCATATTTTTTTTCTTGTTTTAAACAGTCCATTGGCAATATGTTACACAGAAAAAAAAAATCAATTTGTTTACTTTAAGAAGCACTTTTCAAAGCGGTACTTTTGAGTACCGTCGGTACTACGTTGAACAGGATTTTTACTTGGATTTTTATCGTTTGAATACATATAGTGCATAAAAACGTACATATTTACTAGGGATGCTTGGGTGCTAGACAGGTGGATTTTGATACATTGTAGGGTGAAGATATTGCATTATTTATGTCTGACATCGTAGATTAATAAAGCAAAAAATATGTTATTTTTATCTTAGAAAAAATATTGTACAGTAAAATCTCCATAACGGACACCCCGGAATAGCGGACACCTCTATTTAACGGGCAGTTTTCCAAGCCCCACTCCCAAAATCTAAATTTTTGTATGTTTAACCTCTGAATAACGGACATTCCGAATAGCGGATAGTAATTTTGGCGATAAAGGATAAAAAATGATTTTTTAACGAGAAAAACATGAAGAAAAATAAAAATTCTATAAATTTATTAGGGCAATGTGTCACAAATTTTGTGATCACAGATAAATGTAGGGGGTGGCCCGGGAGGGACATTCCCTCCCCTCCTAAGCATTGAAATGCCCTCACCCCGGAAGATTTGAGATTTTATGCTTTTAATGGTCAAAAATTACAATTCCCAACCCCGGAACTCTATAATGTCCCTCCTCTGGAGCCACAGAAATCCCGCCAGGAGAAAATGTCTGAATTCAACACTGCTCACGTCCGAGAAAGAAAACGTCCCTCCTTATTTATTTCCTATGTGGTCAGAATCATCAGACATCAAGGTCCGATGTAGACTCTATTTGCACCACCTGGAGTGCTCCTCAGCACGCAAACATCGCTCCTTGAAAGATTTAGGATTTCTGCTGATTAATGTCTAGAAGTAAAAATTGAAGAAACAAAGAAAAAACAAAAAATTCATTTTAGTAGGGCTCGTTCCTAAAATTCAAAGAGTAATTAACTGGATTGCATCAGTGCATAACATAGAAAAGAGAAATCAGAGACATGGCGTTATATAATCTAAACAAAAGAAAAATAATCACTGAAAACCTAACATACGATTTTATTTATTTATTTTTGCTCCTTTATAAAACAAAGAAAAGAGTTACTGTGTGGCCGAGATAAGAAAATCCCTGAGTGGGTTTCCTGCTTTCAAAGGTTCCAAAACTTGTAGGGAGGGAACTTCATCCATAGGACAAAAAAGACCGCTAATTCTCGGAATGATCATCGGTTGAATGTGAGAAAAGAAAATGCGGGACTTCCCTAAAATAAAATCGACTGACCAGTTACCTTGGCAACAGGACCGAGCCTGACCGGTCCTAAAGTCTTTCTTATCCCACCAGACAGTACTCTATTTTTTTCGGGGGGGGGGGGGGGGGTAATTTGTGTACTGAAATTTTGGGAGCGAGAATTAAAGACGCTAAGAATACGACGAGAGCAGAAAAGAAAAACTATTTCGCAATGTCGGTTACTGTTTGATTCTTGGTCCTAATTAATATTTCGAGAATGACTTCAAAAAGAAAAACTATTAACCTTAAAAAAAAAATTTGAAATTGTAAGTGTATCTGAGAAAGAGAAATTGAGTTTACGGATACTTGCTGAACGTTTTAAAATGGATAAAACACTGGTGGCAGAGATTTTACGAAATAAAGAAGAAATAAGAAATTTGTGGATTACTAACTCCAACGAGAATACCAAAAATGTGAAATTAAAGAAGACTAATTCCATTGAAATTGATTCTATAATTCTGGATTGGTTTACTGAAGTTCGTTCGTTCCTATCAGTGGGCCTTTGATTCAGGAAAAGGCTTTACAAGTCGCTAAAGAACTCGTATTACACGATTTTAAGGCTTCCAGTGAGTGGCTGAAAAAGTTCGATTTCGGCACAACATCTCTTTCAAAACTATATGTAGAGAAGCAAAATCTGTAGATCTTAAAGAAGTGAACGATTGGTATGAACGACTGCAATCAATTTGTGGAGGTTATGAGGAGAGAAACATTTTTAATGCCGATGAAACCGGTTGGTTGGTGTGTTGTATGAGGTTTAATGGCGCAAAATCCCGAAGAAACGGGACTCTTTTTCAGAATTTTTCCGAATAAAACTTTGTGTTTTATAAATGATGACTATGTCGGCAGTAAAATGTCAAAACAGCGACTTATTATTTTATTATGTTGCAGTGTGTTAGGAGAACTTAAAATCCCTCTTATTATTGGAAAATCTCTGAAACACAGGTGTTTCCCAAAGAACATTCAATTTAATAAATTTGGTATTGTGTGGAGAGCGAATAAGAAAGCGTGAATGACCAGTCCTTTAACCCTTAAATGCCTGGTGTTGCTTTTCGGCAACATACCCAATTTAGGCTCTAAAATACCATTAGAATAATACTGAAGCTATAATGCCTAATGTTGCCAATAAAATACATTCTGAAGATATTATTAAATCGATTTTCAACACGTAGATGGCAACACTTGTACTGTTTAAGAATAAAGATTAATTTATTTTTTCAATTGTTGCTACTTGTTGTTTTTGTTTTGTTTGGAAGCTTGCGAAATACCCTATTTTGACCTGCAGGGAGCAAGTAAAATTTATTTCTTATTATAGCTCCTAGCATTCTTGTGTGTTTAATACTATAGAATTTTATGAAGGGAAATTATTTTTTCAATTAAACACCCGTATTGCCGACAGTAGTAAGCCGCGCCGTTTGGGTGACGGAAGTGACGTCACGAGGGGCGTGGCAGCTGTCAATCAAAAGGGGGATGAAACAGTAGTAAGCCGTGCCGTTTGGGTGACGGAAGTGACGTCACGAGGGGTCGTGGTAGCTGTCAATCAAAGGGTAATGAAACCGGAAGTGGGGGGTTGTCACGTGATTGGGCCGTCTAGGAGTACGAGGGTAGAATGTTGAGTTGTTTTTTTTCTTGTGGGAGGCTAGGGTGCTTTTTCAGGAGGGGGGAGGGGAAAGGGGAGGGGAGTCACGGGATCGTAGCCACTAGGTGCTACAAAAAGGGGCGTGACCAATGTTTCAGGAGTGGGGGGATGAAATGGGGGAGTCACGTGACTGGATCGTATAGGATAACAGTAGTTGAGTTGTTTTTTGCTGGATGCTTGAGGGGGAAAACGCTAGTTTCGGTTTTCTCGAGGGGGTGGTTCATGAGAGGGGGGGAGAGGGGGAGTCAATCACGTGTTACAAAACAAGGGTCTCTTTTTTTTAATAAATTATTTTAATTTAAACGAATATAACTTTTAATCGAATGGATGATTAGTTTAGAATTTTAAAATGGTTTCAAAACTATTTTTATTTTTTCAGTTTAATGATTTTTTAATTAGAACCTCATACTGAATGTCTTATTTTCATGATGACGTAATCGGTTATTTCAATTTATTTAATTGAACGAATTAAATAAAATTAAAGTTTTAAACTGATTATTTTTAAATTGATTTTAAGCTTTTTGAACTGAATTATAAACTTAACGAAAGTTTTTTAATTAGAACCCTTTAATGAATTTATTATTTTTTAGAATTACGAAAATGTACAAAAGCCTAACAAGGAATTCGAACCCGCATACTCTTGGTCACTAGATGAACGCGTTTCCTAACCAAGCTACGCTTACCTTTGCTTTGTTGTGAGTTATAATCTATACGAAACACCTGGCTGACTGGCTGTGCGGGGAAAAAAAGGAATGGAATGCCCAGGCATTTTTGAATAATACTTCAGCGATAGTTTTTAGAATAAATATTTTTACAAAGGTTTATTTGCGCTGTTTGGATACTTTTTCAGGCGAATGACTTTATTTTATTTACCACTTAAGGGGAATTTGAGCGCAAAACGTAACTTTAACTGGGACTGAATTTCAACATTGTTACTTTTATCGGCACTTAGATTTTTCTTAGGAATAATTTGTACCACCTTTAATATCCACTTTCTTGCTTTAAAACAGACTTTTTCTCATAAAAATTTCACTAAAAACATGTCTTTTTCTAAAATGGATCTTTTTCCCCCTCAGAAAATAACAAACCAAAATATACTATCAATTCATACACTACATACATATTAAAGTTTTTTTATTTTTAACTCAATATACTTTTAATACGGACTTAAAGGGGTATTTTTTGACAAACAAAATATATCTTGATTTTTACTAAAACACACTTTTAACTTAATCTTTAATGTTGAATCATTTTATTTATATCTTGTATATTCTAAAAGTTTCAAATACTTGCAGAATAAATGATTTTTAATTTAGTAATACTTTAGTATCAGTTACAATTTTTAAGAAATAGAAAATATCCACTTTGTTGTTACAAAGCAGTCTTTTTAACAGCCTAAAATCTTAACTAAAGCCTTCAGACTAAATTTATTAATATTTCAAACAAATTTATTCTAAATTATATTCATACTTTTAAAATAAGGTATATATTAAAGGTTATAATATAATACTTGTCATTTTAAGTACAACTTTGATGAGATAAACAACGTGTTAGTTTGTAGACGAAAATATAAATGAATGTTAACTTTCGTTTAGATCATAATCATTGTTGCAATGGAAGCTTTGAATCAGATGTATCGGGATCCAGAAATACCAGCCAGTTTCGGTGGTATCAGTGCTTTGCAACGTGCTTTAAAAGGTCGCGTAAAAACCAAAGACATCAAGAAATGGCTTCAGACAAAAGATTCGTATACTTTGCACAAGCCTTTGCGACACAAATTCCCGAGAAATCGTGTCATAGTAGGAGGCTTAAACGAACAGTTTTAATCTGATTTAGTAGACATGCAATCTCTATCTTCTTTGAATGACGGATATAAATATTTACTGACATGCATTGATATTTTGTCGAAATATGCATGGGTCATACCTCTAAAAGATAAGAAAGCTCCAGGCATTAAACGAGCTTTCGAAAAAATATTTTCGGAACGTAAGCCGCAAACTCTGCAGTGCGACGAAGGGAAAGAGTTCACGAATAAGCTTGTGCAAGATTTCTTTAAAAAGCAGAAAGTTCATTTTTTCACAACTAATAACCCCACAAAAGCTTCTGTAGTAGAACGCTTTAATCGTACATTTAAAACGAAAATGTGGAAATTTTTTACTGAAAAAAATACAAAGAGATATATAGATGTAATCGATAAATTAGTACACAGTTATAACCACACGTGGCATCGTAGTATTAAAATGGAACCAGTATCAGTAAACTTTGACAATCAAAGTCAGGTTTGGAAAACATTGTATGCAAACGACAAAATCCCTGCAATGAAATATGACTTGAGTATTGACGATACCGTTCGCATAAGTAAAGAGAAACTACGTTTTGAGAAAGGATACGAGCAAAATTGGACAAGAGAAATTTTTACTATTCATAAAATCATACATCGAGTGCCTGTTGTCTATAAATTAAAAGATTTAGCAGGAGAAATCATAAAAGGAACATTTTACAAGCAAGAACTGCAAAAGATTTCGGATTCAGGATTTTATCCTGTGGAGAAGGTTTTGAAGAAAAGAAAACGTAATGGAAATGTTCAATATTTTGTGAAATTTCAAGGCTATCCGGAAAAATTCAACGCATGGGTTAAAGATATTCGAATGATATAAATAGAGTAGACATCATACTTACCACTCATTTCACCGAAAGATGTCGTTCTACATCACACTCATCAGCGACAGCTCTACGAGCTTTTTCCCAAATAATAAAATATCACAATTTACAACTCAACTGCCCACCCCCATAAATTTAAATGGTGAATGGGAAATGGCTTTGGTCGATTTCATTTATCCTCATACATGGTATAACGTTAGAAATGATAATAATTTGTTTGGTTTTGACTTGGGGGATGGAAAGTTTGAAGGTAGAAGAGTTCCTCCTGGATGTTACGAAACCCTACCAGACCTCATTAAAAGTATGACGATACCATCGCATAAAAATAAGATAGAATTTCATTATCAGCCAGTTACGAAAAGAGTTACAATCAAGACAGATAAAAAATCGAAAGTAGTTCTTTATGAAGGTCTAGCAGAACTGTTAGGGTTTGAACCCGGGGAATTTACAGGATTGCATCAAAGTCCTTTTGTGGCTGACCCAAAGTCATCGTTTCCCATTATGTATGTGTATTGTGATCTCGCGGAGCCTCAAATCGTTGGCAACGTTCAAGCCCCTCTTCTAAAAATTGTGTCTGTCGAAGGAAGCGATGGCGAAATTATTAATGCTCATTATCCGAGACCCTTGTATGTACCAATTATTCGTCAACATTTCCAAACGGTACAAATTGATATCAGACTTCATTCTGGAGATTTAGTGCCTTTTGAAAGAGGTAAAGTTTTTTTAACTTTGCATTTTCGTTTACGGCAAATCATATAAAAGAGCCTTTCGTTTTAAATTAATCTCATTTTCCTTTTTGATTGCGATAAAGAAAGATCAACAAAATGTTGGTACCTTATACATGTTGTACACAAAAGTTCGAAGATTATTGTGCAGGGCAAACAGGAAGAGGTTTGCCTTACTATCGAGGAGCAGTTTTGCAGAGAGGATACGGTATAGGCGGATTTTTTGCTAAATTGTTTCGCAGTGCGATGCCATTTTTGATAAGTGGCGCCAAAACAATCGGAAAAGAAGCATTACGAACAGGCACTATGGTTGCGAATGATGTATTATCAGGTGAAAATTTTAAATCGTCTCTCAAAACACGATCAAAAGAAAGCGGAAAGAAATTAGCTAGAAAAGCAGTTGAAAAAGCAGATCAAATGATTGGTTATGGAAAGCTTAAAAGGAAGCGAAAACCTGCGAAACACATCATTTCATCGAAAGTACGGAAGGTGCAAGGACGTGATATTTTTGACTGTTAATCTACACATTATACTATGGCTTTTCTTTTAAAGGACTCTCCCGAATGTGTTAAATTAGAATTAGAATTATTTCATCTCCCTCCTACTCAAACAGTTATTGAAAAAGGTCAATGGGTTGAATTTCACCCGCTTTCCAATGTTTCTGATGGAGGTCCTGTGGAATTTAATGTTTCTGGAAGCGGAGAGGATTACCTTGATTTGTTCCAAACTCAGTTATATGTCAAAGTAAAGATTTTAAAAAAGGATGGCAAACCCATTCCGGATAAATGTAAAGTTGGACACGTCAATCTTTTTTTGCATTCCATGTTTTCCCAAGTTGATATTAGCCTGAACGATAGACTTGTTTCTTCAAGTAATAATACTTATCCATACAGAGCCATGATAGAGAAATTACTGAATCACGGGTATGATGAAAAAACTTCTCAACTTTCCTCAGAATTATTTTTTAAAGATACTGCTGGTCGCATGAATGTTGTGGATCCGGCAGATGCAAACCCAAATGAAGGATTTAGTAAACGTTCCGAAATGACTAAACACAGTGCTTCAGTGGATATGATTGGTCGATTGCATTTGGATATGTTTCACCAAGAAAGACTCCTCCTTAGCATGGTAGATGTGAAAATTAAACTGATTCGTAGTAAACCAGAGTTTTGTTTGTTGGCAGGTGAAGGGGAGTTTAAAGTTTCCCTGGACCATGCTTCCTTATTTGTTCGTAAAGTACGTGTAAGTCCTGGCGTTGTCTTAGGACATGCTAAAAGCTTAGAAAAAACAACAGCCAAATACCCTATTAACAGAGTGCTTTGCAAAACATATTCCATTCCTACCGGCAATATGAGTTTTGTTCAAGATAATATTTTTACAGGCCAGATGCCCAATCACATCGTGATCGCAGGTGTGGATAATGATTCATTTAACGGCGACTATAAAAAGTCCCCTTTTGAGTTCAAACATTACAATATTAATTTTATAGGCGTCTATGTAGACGGTCAACCTGTTCCTCACAATCCACTACAACCTGACTTTGAAAACAATTTATTTATTCGAGCTTATGAGAATTTATTTACGAATGCAGAAAACAAAGGCTTGTACCTTTCAAGATCAGAATTTTCACAGGGGTATTCATTATTTTGTTTTGATCTGTCACCTGATTTATGCGATGGTTCACATCTTAATCTCATTCGACATAGCAATTTAAGATTAGAAATTAAGTTCGGAACGACTTTGGCGCAAACAGTCTCTTTGCTAGTGTATGCTGAATTTGAAATTTTAATCGAAATCAATAAATCTCGTAATATTCTGTATTATTTTGGAAACTAATGAATTCATCGCAAATTCATAGAATTTTATCTCGAGATCCTGTTTCGGCGAGATATTTTGCGGGCGTTTTCCCTTCCGACAAAATACCTGATATTCGAAACTTTCCCTGTGCATTAGTGATCGATACCGATAAACATGACGAAAAAGGATCCCATTGGCTAGCAATTTACGTTCAAGATAAGAAAACTCTGGACTTTTTTGATTCTTACGAACTTCCTCCCGAAACCTATGGAGAAGACATAACAAGATTAGTGAAGAAGTATCACCGAATTCGTTGGAACAAAGCAATGCTTCAAAGTTTAACGTCCAATGTCTGTGGACAATATTGTATTTTCTTTGTTGTAAAACGATGTCAAGGACTTTGCATGAATTCTATTTCCAATGTATTATCCAGAAAGAAGAATGATTTTCGAATGTATCAATTTGTCAAAAAACGATATGGTGTAAACATGATTTTTAAAAAATAAAAATATATATATTTCTCTTATTTTATGTGTGTTCAATGTTCTTTTAAAATCTCATCACAGATAGTGGATTACATGAAAAAAAATTTCATTTGTTTTTAGAAAAAGTGCATGCATAATTTTTTTTTTTCCTTAACAAAATCATACATGTTATAGTGATATTTACATAATAATTTCGCCGAAATAGTTAATATACTACAAAAATTGAAACTTTCATTCATTCTTGTCATTTAAAGCATGGAATTACTCAAGTTAGTACATCCTTCTACTGTCCTTATCAGTGGGCCTACAGGCTCGGGTAAAAGCTTTTTTGTTAAAAAATTAATTGATTACAAATATTTTCATCCTATGCCCACAAGTATAATATACTGTTATGGAAGCTATCAACCCCTTTTTAATTCCATGAAAAGTGTACAATTTGAAGAAGGTTTACCCTCTAATCTTAATTCTCTGAAAAACGCTTTAATTATCATTGATGATTTGATGTCAGAATTAGCTTCTGATGTACAATTGAGCAAACTTTTCACGAAAGGCAGTCATCACCGAAATCTTTCCGTTATCTTTATAACTCAAAACTTGTTTCATCACGGCAAAGAAATGCGAAATATTAATTTAAATTCCCATTATATGGTACTATATAAGAATAATCGAGATAAAAGCCAAATAGTGCATTTAGCCAGACAAATGTTTCCTGGAAAAACCAAGGCCTTTCAAGAAATTTTTAATGATGCCACTGCATTACCTTACAATTACTTATTCATTGATTTAAGACCTGATTCTTTCGAAAGCTTGCGCATGCGCACAAGAATATTTCCCCATGATAAACATTATGTGTATGAACTTCGATAAACCATTTGTGCAGAGTACGTCATCCAGTGAGCATGTCTTCCGTTGTTGTTGAATTCGAAGGCTTTCAGATAAATTCGAGCGATTTTATTATCAAAGAACTCGCCTTTTATGCAGTGAATCATGGGTACCATGCCCGTTGGAGCTTCCTTCCTCCGCATCCTTGGGTGCAGCTATCCTTAAAACAAAGAAAAACTTTTGCCTGGTTAACTCGTTACCGTCATGGTTTGCAGTGGAATAGTGGTGATTTACCCTTTTCAGCATTAGAACCTATACTTTCATCTTTGTTTATGTCTTATAAGAATGTTTATACCAAAGGATTAGAAAAAGCAAAGTTTTTAGAACAGTTGTCTGGACGAAAAATCTTGAATCTGAATGATTTTAACTGCCCCAAGATTGATTTTTTAAATATTTCAGAGGTAAACTGCCCTTGTCACAAATGCGGTTTTAAACATTGTGCTTTGACGAAAGCTTTTGCTTACGGTATGCATATAAAAGAGAGATTAAGCTCAACAACCATCATTTGGACTCAGGATGTCGACCGTCGAACATCTGAAATTGTTAAGCAAGACAAAACAAAAAACGGCCTTTCTTAAAAAGTGTCCCAATAGCATTATAAAAGGTGTTTGTGAATGCGCCTTAAATCTTTTAAAGGGTAACATAACTGTCTCTAAACGTCAGAAAAATAGATTAATAGCTTATAAAAGAACACTGCGTCGACTGGGAGATAAAAAAGTACCTCTGTTTAAGAAAAGACAACTTCTTGTTCAAAAAGGAGAAGGTTTTTTGTCTATACTTATCCCTGCTGCAGTGTCAGTGCTCAGTACTCTGATGAATGGAGTGTTCCAGCTGACAGAGATCAAGAGTTTGCCGAAGAGCATTTAAGTGATTTAGACAAGCAAATTCAGACTATTTTGAAAAGAAAAATAGAGGATGATGAAAAAGCGAAGCTTTATACACAAATTTTGCAAAAGTTTGTGTTATTCCCAGATATGAATGCAGTCAAACCCCCGGAAGAACAATTTCCCCAGAAACCCTTTGAAATTTCTGATATAAAAAATGAAATTCTAAGTTCTATTCCTGTAAAGCAAAATAAAACTGCTGTTAAAATTATGGAATTTTTTAAACAAAATAAAATTTCCTGTACAGAAAACAAAGAATTGAAAATAGATGATACTGTAATTAATGGATCAAATGTTGTTCAACTAATCGGTTATTTGCTGAGAGATAGAAGTCAAAAATCTGTTGCTTTTGATCAGTTTCAAGAACTTTTAAATAAAATCAGCGTTCCTCAAGAATTTATAAAAAACAAGTATTTGAAGACTGAACAAAAAACTATTTATGCAAGACCTGAACCCTATCAAAGAAAACGAAGATTATCTAAGCACGCAACTTTACCAAAATCACCAATACCATGGTTGAAAATGTAGAATATAATGTTTTGCAAATATAATGTATTTTATGAAACAAATAAAAATGTTCATATTTCAAAATATATTTATGTGTGTCTGTTTTTTTCCGTAATATTGCAAAAAAAAAATAATAAGTTCAGATAAGTATTACAAATTATTATTTTTTCGTATTAAATTTAATTAAAAAAATTGTTAAAAAGTTTTTGCTGAAAAAAAAAGTTTAGTGTTATGAAAAAAAAAAGTTTAGTGTTATGAAAAAAAAAAGTTTAGTGTTTGTAAAAAAAAAAAAATTGTTAAAAAGTTTAAAAAAAAAATTGTTAAAAAGTTTTTGCTGAAAAAAAAAGTTTAGTGTTATGAAAAAAAAAGTTTAGTGTTTGTAAAAAAAAAAGTTTTGTGTTTGGAAAAAAAGTTGTGTTTAGGAAAAAAAAAGTTGTGTTTGGAAAAAAAGTTTAGTGTTTGGAATAAAAAAGTTTCGTGTTTGGAAAAAAAAGTTTAGTGTTTGGGGAAAAAAAGTTGTGTTTGGAAAAAAAAGTTTGATGTGTAGGAAAAAAGTTGTGTTTGGAAAAAAAAGTTTAGTGTTTGGAATAAAAAAGTTTCGTGTTTGGAAAAATGTTTTGTCTTTGGAAAAATGATTTATGATTTAGGAAAAAATGTTTCTTGTTTGGAAAAAAAAATAGGAAAAATATTTTTGTTTGGGAAAAAATATTTTGGAAAAAATATTTTTTGTTTGGGAAAAATATTTAGGAAAACGGATTAGTGTTTGGGGAAAAAAAAGTTGTGTTTGGAAAAAAAAGTTTGATGTGTAGGAAAAAAGTTGTGTTTGGAAAAAAATGTTTAGTGTTTGGAAAAAAAGTTTAGTGTTTGGAAAAAAAAGTTGTGTTTGGAAAAAAAAAAGTTTGATGTGTTGGAAAAAAGTTGTGTTTGGAAAAAAAAGTTTAGTGTTTGGAATAAAAAAGTTTCGTGTTTGGAAAAATGTTTTGTCTTTGGAAAAATGATTTATGATTTAGGAAAAAATGTTTCTTGTTTGGAAAAAAAATAGGAAAAATATTTTTGTTTGGGAAAAAATATTTTGGAAAAAATATTTTTTGTTTGGGAAAAATATTTAGGAAAACGGATTAGTGTTTGGGAAAAAAAGTTGTGTTTGGAAAAGAAAAGTTGTTTGGAAAAAAGTACAAAATTACGTTTGTAAAAAAAAGACTAAAAAAAATACAAGAAAAGTACAAGGCAAATATACATTTATTCAGATTTCAAATTTACAAATATTGTTGCAAAAGTCAAATACAAATTTATTCAAATCTAAAAAGTAACAAATATAATTACAATCAAATCAGCAGTTCTTCAAACTCATTTTGTTCTTCTGAAACATACATTTGTTCAATACTTTGAAATAGTCCTTTTACATCAACAGCATCAAAAAATTCTTGCTGTCCGAGAACATAATTAAAGTCGACATTTAGGTTTTTTTGTACAATGTCTTTTGCTAAATCATCCAAATTAATTTGGAACAGTGCTTTCTCAAAATATTCAGAAATTTTTCAGTTCTACTTTTAGAAAGGCAATCGTGCATAAAATTTACTTGATAGTGATCCCTGCACCCAAAACAGTTCAAAAGTTCAGTAATTTTAAGAGTAATTGAAGCGCATAAGCACTTACCCAAAGATTCGATAAGTTGTAAGAATCCATCACAATTTTCATCAGGTTTCAAATCCAGGTTTGAATTGTGGATTTCTTTTGTTATGTTGTTGAATAACGTATACGTAATTAACTCTGTTTTCACACATTCCGTAATAACGTTTTTGCTATCCTCAAGTTTAGCCAACTCTACACCTCTCAACACAACGTGCTCCGATACAAACTGCATGCTTAGATTATTTCGCTGAAACAATCTTTAAAATACAAAAAGCTGAAAACCGTCCTTCATTTGCTTCGACACACACAAATCTCTTTCGATCACAAACACTTTATCTGACGATTTGTGGTTCAGGATACCATAAACCTCTGCGCACAACGATTGCCACACTTTAGGCGACAAGGATACTCCATCTTTCGTAGGGTGAAAGACACCATCTTCGTCACAAACATATTTTCTGATGTGCACACGAGTTTGTCCAAAGAAACAATTGACGTAAAGAAAATTTTCACCTCCTAGATGAACCATATCCTTTGGCAAAGAATTCAGGGTAAAGCCAACATCACTCGATGAATTTGTGCCATCGTGCTGTTGTAAAAACTTTGGATCATCGTTCTTTTCATTTCTGTTGCCTAAGTCTTTAGAAGCTCTCTTTCGCTTTATTTGTTCATTAGAATAAATCTTTGAAGAGCGTTTCATTTTTGAACTACTTAAAAAGTATAAAAAACACTAAAATTATCCAAACGAAATAAATTTCACCGAAAAAATGACCTTTGAAAGCAGATATTCAGGAACACGATGCAACACTAAGCATGAAAATCTAAGCAACTGGCAAAGTCCAATGATGGCAACAGTAGAAAAAGAAACTTTTTTCTAAATCGGTTACAGTTAACCGGTTTCTAAACAACTCACCTTGACTTTTTGTTTACAGTTACATATACTTTAACCTTAAAAACAACTCAACTTTACAAAATGGTCCTCGTAATTGCTCGTCCAGGGTGAAATCATTCCATGACGTCACATTCAAGTTCTAACATATACCATCCTGTCTAAATCACGTGCTACAGTAATTTAGAAAAAATCTAATTAAAAAATCATTAAACTGAAAAAATAAAAATAGTTTTGAAACCAATTTTAAAAATCTAAACTAATCATCCATTCCATTAAAAGTTATATTCGTTTAAATTAAAATAAAAAATAATTAAAAAAAGAGACTTTTTTTTTCTAAACTAATCATCCATTCGATTAAAAGTTATATTCGTTTAAATTAAAATAATTCATTAAAAAAAAGAGACCCTTGTTTTGTAACACGAGATGGACTCCCCCCCCTACCCCCCCCTCTCATGAACCACCCCCTCGAGAAAACCGAAACTAGCGTTTTCTCCCTCAAACATCCAGCAAAAAACAACTCAACTACCGTTATTCTATACGATCCAGTCACGTGACTCCCACCATTTCATCCCCCCACTCCTGAAACATTGACCACGCCCCTTTTTGTAGCACCTAGTGGCTACGATCCCGTGACTCCCCTCCCCCTTTACCCTCCCCCTCCTGAAAAAGCACCCTAGCTTCCCACAAGAAAAAAAATCACACCCCTCTAACAGTGCATGTTCAGACACGCCCCCTTTTTTTGATTGACAGCTACCACGCCCACCTGTCAATCAAATGGCCACGCCCTTTTTGTAGCTTATAGTGGGGCTATTACTAATAACCAAAAAAAAACTCATCCCCCAACTTCTTTCCCCCTAAACATACAGCAAAAAAAAACTCAACATTCTACCCTCGTACTCCTAGACGGCCCAATCACGTGACACCCCCCACTTCCGGTTTCATCCCCCTTTTGATTGACAGCTGCCACGCCCCCTCGTGTGTGTTTCACCTAGTGGCTACGATCCCGTGACTCCCCTCCCCCCTTTCCCCTCCCCCTCCTGAAAAAGCACCCTAGCCTCCCACAAGAAAAAAAACAACTCAACATTCTACCCTCGTACTCCTAGACGGCCCAATCACGTGACACCCCCCACTTCCGGTTCCATCCCCCTTTTGATTGACAGCTACCACGCCCCCTCGTGACGTCACTTCCGTCGCCCAAACGGCGCGGCTTACTACCGTAAACTATACTTAAAACAAAATATGATTTTTTTAAGTATTTTTACAATGATTTATTTAAGAAATGAAAGCCGAAAAACATTATTACAATGATTTTTGAAAAATCAGGCATTTAAGCGTTAATGATAGATTGGTTAACTTCATTTGATAATAGGATGAAAAAACAACAAAGAAAAGTTCTCTTGTGTTTGGACAATGCCAGTTCTCATCCAAAACATTTGAAATTCGACAATGTTTGAAATTGTGTTTTTTCCCCCAAACACAACTTCAATTTTCCAGTCACTTGATCAAGACGTAATACACAATTTTGAAGCCTGGGACAGAAAGCTTTTTTTACGCTACAATATTCTTTCAAAGTTAGATTCTATGAATACGCTTGAGAACTCCCTAAAATTAATTAATGCTCTCGATTGTATAATTTAGATTTCCTCAGCTGCAAAAAACATAAAACCGTAAAGCGTACATCAATGTTTCAAAAAAGCAGGTTTTATATTCAAAGAAAATGAAGCACACATTTCCGATACAAAAGAAGAATTAAGCGAAAAAAGTGAATTAATAAAATGTATCAGGAGTGAAGAAACTGCCGAAATTTTCATTAATATTGATGATACTATTGAAGAAGAATCAGTTGATGTATGCGATTATATTCCTTCAGAATTTTCGACAAAAGCTAACTCTATGATTGATGATGAACCAGATAATGAAGCTGGAGATGCTTCCTGCAATATCGGGAATTTCCAAGCAGCGGCAAAATACAGCGAGCAGTTACACAAATGTTTTGTAAAAAAAACATGATTCAAAAGGATGAAAACTACGGACAGAGTTGAAGCTTCACATTGAAAAAATCCCTGCCGGCCCGGCCTACAGGAAGAGGTAGATTTCGAAGTTAAGTATACTAATTTCACCAACAAAAACTAAGTCATTATTAGACATAAATCCACTTTAACAGTTTTATCTGTCTGCTTTTGACGAGTTTTTATTTCCTTTTTATAAAATAGCTGGTTTTATCAGAATCATGTTAAGGCGATATTAAAAAAATATTTTTCCATGCTCAACAACTCGAAATTTTCTGGCATATATTCAGATTCATTTTTAATTAAAAAAATATATGAAACATGCTGACGTGATTTTTGAAAAGATTTATAAGCGACCTGTGTTTTTATTTTTCTTTCAATTAATTAAAATTTGATTAGTAAACAATTATTTTCTCAGTAGGGCAATATTTTTCGTTTCTAACACAATCGCTTCGGGAAATTCTGTTTAAAATGCCCACTTTGACATCATTTTTTGAAATATATTCTGCCTCTATCAAAAAATCGATCATTACTGTACATTATATAGTTTCTGAATAAGAGAATCTAGCAACTAGATGCGTTTGAGAGCAAAAATGAATTTAAAAATGAGTAAGAAAACAGACAGTTTGGATTTGAATGCACCCTTAATAAGATGATTTTTTTCTTCAACCGTTATGTATTTTTAATTTGTTTTTGCTGTAAGAATTTTCCCTATCAAAAACTTGTCTATATAAATGTTGAAGACAATATTAAGAAAATATATGATAAATTCATGGAAATTTTATAGCTTGTGAATTGACGGAGTTTTGAAAATTTTTCTTCTTTAACCCCCCTTTTTGTTTTCGTTTTTAATTTTTTTTTTTTTTTTTTTTTTTTTTCGGTACGAATTGGTCTTATCAAAAACTTGTGAATATAAAAGTTGTAAATAATATTAAGGAGATATATAATAAAATTAATTGGATTTGATATCTTGAGAATTGACGAAGTAAGGATTTTTTTTCTCCCAAAAATCCTATTTTTTGCGCCCCTTGAGCCTATTTTAAATTTTATCAAAAATCTGTGATGCATGAATTTTTGGCGCTATTTTTAGAAGTAATAAAAACTTTAAACTGATTTGATATGTACAAAAATTAAGAAGTTACTGGTTTTTTTCGGTTTTCACAAAACCCCTCCCTATTTCTATCCCCTTTGTCCGCTTTTGCCCATTAACGAACTTAACCGAGATTTTATATCCCTTGATTTTATGTATCAGTTTGGAAGAGATTTGTGCAGAATTGCGGAAGTTATCGTGTTCAGAAGAAAGTGATAACACAATTCCTTCGGGAAATTTCGTTCAAAATGCACATTTTGACAACATTTTTTGAAATTTATTCTGCCTCTATCAAAAAATCGATCATTGCGGTACATTATATAGTTTCTGAATAAGCGAATCTACCAATTAAATGCGTTTGATAGCAAAAATGAATTTAAAAATGGGTCAGAAAATAAGCAGTTTGGATTTGAGTGCATCCTTAATTCAATGATATTTCCAACACATTCCGCATCGGGAAATTCGGTTCAAAATGCCCACTTTAACAGCATTTTTTAAAAATATATTCTGCCTCTATCAAGAAATTGACCATTACGGTACATTATATAGTTTCTGAGTAAGAAAACGTACCAATTGAAAGCCTTTGAGAGTAAAAATGAATTGTAAAATGAGTCAGAAAATAAGCAGTTTGGATTTGAATACACCCTTACTTAGATGATTTTTTTCTTCAACCGCTATGTATTTTTAATTTCTTTTTGCTGTAAGAATTGGTCCTATCCAAAACTTGTCTATATAGATGTTGTAGACAATATTAAGAAGATATATGATAAATTCATGGGGATTTTATATCTTTTGAATTGACGGAGTTAAGGATTTTTTACTTCTTCAAACCCCCTTTTTGTTTTTGTTTTTAATTTTGTTTTGCGGTACGAATTAGTCCTATCAAAAACTTGTGAATATAAAAGTTGTAGATAATATTAAGGAGATTTATAATAAAATTAATTGGAATTGATATCATGAGAATTGACGAAGTTATGAAATTTTTTCTCCCAAAAACCCTATTTTTTGCCCCCTTTGAGCCCATTTTTAACTTTATCAAAAATCTGTGGTACATAAAATTTTAGCCCTATTTTTAGAAGTAATAAAAACTTTAAACTGATTTGATATGTACAAAAATTAAGAAGTTATTGGGGGGGGGGGGGGTCGGTTTTCACAAAACCCCTCCCTATTTCCATCCCCTTGGTCTGATTTTGCCCATTAACGAACTTGACCGAGATTTTATGCCCATTGATTTTATGTATAAGTTTGGAAGAGATTGGTGCAGAATTACGAAAGTTATCGTGTCCAGAAGAAAGTGATATATATAGATAGACAGATAGATAGATAGATAGATGGATAGATAGATATATAAAGTTTTTTACTGAGGGTGGTTTTGGGTTCTATGGGTCATGATCGGTGTAGATCTGCAAAAATTTTTCAGAAATTCCAACATAGGAACGATCCCAATAGGTAGTATTTCATACGAAATCTACCAAAAACAAATTACATGTAATCGCAAGCACAAGCAAACTCTTGTAGCAGATGTTTTTCGTAAGAATGTAATAAACAGTGGATAAGGGTATGCATAATTTTATTTCAGTTTTATTGCTTTAAAAAATTATTTTAACTTCTAATTAGTCATATAACAGAGGTTTTAGGACATATAAAAGTCAGTTAATGAAACATTAAGCATTTCTTAGTAATTTTTTAATCTCTGAGGTTTTCCCAATAACGGACACCTCCGAATAGCGGACAGTGTCCGCGCTCCCAAGGTGTCCGTTATTTAGAGGTTTTACTGTATAGTATTATAACCAAATACAAAATTATCACATTAGGATTAAAATTTCAGGAGATATTAATAAAAATATGAAAATGTAATTTAACATTAGAAGCTATCAATTTTGAATGTTTACGTGTTTAATTCAATAACTTTTCATTCAAATGACAATTTCTAGGCATAGTTTGAACGGAAGACTTAAAATATATTGTCAAAATTGGGTGTTGCCATTGAAAACAACAAAGTTTAGTCGGGTTTTTATATGTAGATGCCCCCCTAAGAAAATTTTATATACATCATTTAAAAGTAGACTTTATTTCCAATCGATTGGCACCAGTAGCTTTCTTCTATTATAATTAGTTGCAGAGTTAGTAGGGGGTGTTTACATTTTTTTCCCACGATTGTACTTTACAGAAGGCGTATTTTCATGCTTTTTATAAACTTAAGTAATGAAAAAAGCGTGTCAATGTATTTCAAATGTGTTTTCCTCAAAACAAATTTTCCGCCGTTATTCGAGAAAATGATCCATGTTTTTTATCCCTTTAAGCATCCTAACCCTGTTTTTCCGTCACATAACTTTTGAAATCGAAGGTTGATTTAACACAAAATTGATATTAAAGATATTTTTTTGAAGTGAGTAAGACAAATAAATATGTAAGGTTATCAAATACATTTTTTATACTAATACTATTCATAGAAACTATTTTACGAATCGTTAAACATGAATGGAAAATTCTGCAGGACGCTTAATGGGTTAATTTTCATCAAAATTCTAAACATCTGTAAGGGTCAGTCTTGGTGCATCCTACAACAAATAAGTTCATCCATTTTTGAATGCTGGTTTAGTAAGGTTCTCGAATTACAAAATATAGTTAAGTGTTTTAAAATGGGAATGTTTAAATAAAATTAATTTTCGTTCTAGTTACTTTCTTCCATATGCGTAAGAAGAAAGTATTAGAAACGTGAACATTTCTGACTTCCATATTTTTTTCTCCTTTTTATTTATTTATTTATTTTTTTTGTATGTCTTATTTACATCTTTTGGAATGTTCTGAAATATATTACCAACATTTCGTTTTTGATACGCACAGAAACAGACGTATCTTATTTATGACAGTTTACGCACACATATAGGTGTTACGTGTGTGTAGATTAGGAGCATCTACTATTCAGAAGTACAAACGATCAAATATACAGGGTGGCCCAAAAGTCCCTGACACATTTTAGAATTCAATATAAAATCAAGTAATTGCCGTACATGAGCACGGTTTGGACTAAAATGCTTCTCACGATGAAAAAATTTCCTCAAACTAATGAAAAAAATTAGTTCCAAAGTTTGATCATGGATGGCGCCACTTGTCCATATGTTTGGGTTCAAACACTCGTTTTTTGTTACTTTCAGATTAGTTTTCGGCGCTGTGACACAGAAATGACGACTCTCAGAGGAAATTCTAATTACGTAGGTTGGTACATCGAAACCATATCGAAACTAGTCTGAAAATCAGGAAAAACGCAAGTTTGAAACCAAAGAAACGGACAAGGGGTGCCATCTATGATCAAACTTTGGAACTAATTTTTTTTATTCTCTTGAAGAAAACTTTTCATCGTGAGAAGCGTCTTAGTCCAAACCGCCCTCCTGTATGACAACTACTTCATATTATACTGAATTTTAAAGTGTGTTGGGGACTTTTGGGATACCCTGTATAAGTGTTAGGAATTTAAAAACAGTTCGCTAAATACTGGTCCTTTAGCTTTTCAGAAGTATCCGCTATGGAGATTATATTGCATATAGACTTTTAACCTGCAAAAATATCTTGGATATTATTTCGAAAAATCGGATCAACCTGAACCCGATCCTCAAGAGTCAAAACTCGACCCGAGCCAAAACAATGAAAGTCAATCTGACCCGAACCGCAGCAAAACAGTCGAAGTCAACTCGAACCGAATCGTACCCGCAACAAAAAAAAAAAGTCCTTCCGGCCAGTGCCGGGAGGAAGAGGTAGCTTTCATATTCCTTATTTTAAAAAAGCCAACTTTTACCATTCAAACACACGAGGCTCAATTTAGTGGAAACTGAATATAGGAGATTCAATACTAATTTTTATCAATATAATGAATGAGAATTTCGCGAAATTAGTCAGCTTTATCCAAGCTGCTTTTCTTTAAAGTAACTTATATTTGGCTGCCAAATTCGGCGATTTCTTAAAGTGCCTGCCATTTTAAGACAACATGGTGGATGAGGCTAACCAGTGAACTTGGTCGAGACCTTAGTAATTGCTGTGCACATGCTCACTCACATCGGAATCGGTTGATATATACGAGTGCTGTCGCATGCAAAAAATCAGATTTTTCAAAATGTCACCCACATTAGAAATTGAAACTGCTATATCTGAGCCATTTTTTGAGGTAAAGACAAACAAAAAATGCTCCTGAATCCTTATATAAAGGTCAAATACTTAAGAAAGAAACCTTTTTTCAATTTCTAATTTTTTGCACCTCACTTTAAATATATATATATTTTTTAATTTAATGGCCACCATTTTGAAACAAGATGGCTGATGAATCTGGCCAGCGAACTTGGTCGAGGTATTGATGTATACTCTCCACATGCCTTCTTACATCGAAATAGGCGAATACGTGTGTTATCGCGTGACAAATACAAGAGCGTTTCAAAATGTTAGCCATGCTAGAAATTCAAAGTGCTATAATTCAACCATTTTTTAAGATATAAACAAAAGAACAAATTTTCAAAACAAAAACTGCTCCGGAATCTTTGTATCAAGGCCAAACACATAAAAAAATCTTTTTCATTTTCCAATTTTTTAATACCTCGTTTTAAATTTTAAATTAATTTTTTTTTTAAATGACAAGCCTTTTGAAACAAGATGGCGAATGAAGCGGGCCAACGAACTCGGTCGAGACATTGGTATGTACTATGTACAGACCAAGTTACATCCAAATCGGTTCATAAATACGCCTGTTATCGCGTGACAAAATTCAGGACGTTTCAAAATGTCAGCCACGCTAGAAATTCAAAATGCTATAACTCAGCCATTTTTTAAGATATAGACGAAACAAAAACTGCTCCGGAATCTTTGTATAAAGGTCAAATACATAAGAAAAAATATTTTTCCATTTTTAATTTTTTGGTACCACATTTCAAATTTTAAATTTTTTTAAAAATTTTAAATGGCCGCCATTTTGAAACGAAACGGCGGATGAAGCTGGCCAATAAACTCGGTCGAGATATTTGTATGTACTATGTACACACCGAATTACATCGAAATCGGTTCATAATTACGAGAGGTACAGTGTGACATAGGTCAGATATATATATATATATATATATATATATATATATATATATTAATTTTGAACGGAGGGTGGTTTCGGGGTCTGGGTGTCATGATCGATGAAAATATACCAAAATTTTTTGAAATCGCTTTCCTCCGAACGGCTGCAATAGGTAGATTTTTGTAATGAAAGCTACCTAATATAGTGCCAACCCGACCCGAATCGCGTTTCGGGTCAGCGAGTTACCCGACCCGATGCAGGTCTAGTTTTATCCATCGTGCGGATTTTCATATTTTTATTTTAGTTCTATTTTTTTATTAATTTTTAATTCTATACTACTTTATACGTAATAGCTGAATAAGTGATTCCGATAACAAAAAAATTTACGTAAACAAATCAAATTTTAATTGTGTAGGTATAATTGTTTTTGTTTTTTATACGCACGAAAATATTTCTTCCTTGATGATTTAAGAGCATAAAAATATATTTAATAAATAAAGAAAAAAAAGAAAAATTCATGTAGTTATAAACTTTTCAATAACGGTAATTTTGGAATTTATATTCAATGTTAAAAATTCATTTTTAGTAAGAAGTTTAAATAAGCGTGTTTTAAGTAATAAAATATTTTTGAATTAAGTAGAAAGTAATAAAATATGCTCGAAGTGTTTTTATTTACTAAAACTTCAGAATAAAAATTTTCTTTTTCGTTTATTTTAATTTATTTCAATTTATTTTGTTTATTTTTAACACTTTCCAACATAGTTGAAAAGTGTTTATGAATTGGGTTTGTCTGTCTGTCTGTCTGCCTAGCCGTATATTTAGCCGAACTCTAACTCGCATAATTGTACTCGGATTGAGATGTAATTGTTATACGTTATTTACAGAGGCGCTCAAAAGTATTCCGTTACATTACGATCTATCGGGGAAAATCATTTGCGGTGTGTTTTAATAGTGTTACAATATTTTAAACATAACGAAATTTATATACATTAGTGATGTGCATTAGAAGATAGTTGATATAAGAATATGTTATGTGTAGCACTTATAGAGCGCGTAGGGGAACTCAAAAGTATTCCTTTATATTATGGTCTATGAAGAAAAATCGTTTGCGGCCTATTTAAATTATGTTACTCTGTTACGAACATAATGAAATTGATATGATTTTTTGAGGTGCACTAATACATGCTTTTTGTAGAATATGGGGTGCAAAGCATTAACAGTCATTTACAGAGTCACACAAAAGAGTTCGGTTATATAACGGTTTACGGGTAGGGGGGAGGGGGCTGTTTGCAGATTATTTCCATTATCTTGCATTATTTGAAACATGATGAAATCGATATACCTTACTGAGGTTTACTAGAAGAGGCTTGCAGTAGAATATGATGTGAATTGCACATTTACAGGAACACAAAAAAGATTTCGGATACAATACTGTATCCTATGTCTTCAGTTATATTTTGTCAGTGATAGATGTCAGTACATGTTGCCAGTTAGGGATGATTGCTGAAAGTGCGTTTGCAGTTATAGTATGGGTCAATACCTGAAAATTGGACAATTTGCGTCCATTGCCAGTAATATTTCATTAATTATACTGAAACCAAAAAATTATCTTTTGTGTCACGCTATCCAAAATCAAAAGTAAAATTTATGTAAATGATTTTTGTGTGTCATATTATCCATTTGCATACATTTCGTTTAGTTTGGATACAATGACGCACAAAAATCCTTTACATAAATTTTACTTTTGATTTTGGATAGCGTGGCACAAAAGATAAATCAATTTTTTTTTTCATATAAATACATTGCAGTGCATTGTATACGTTCAGTGATAGTGATATTTTTAACAGTGTATTGGTAAATTAAAAGTTTTGGTTACATGTGTAAATATATTTAGCGAAAGGAGATCAAGGAGTCACTTAAATTTTGATATCATATCTTTTAAAACTCATATTTTGAATTTATGAAAGATGTGAATGATAAAGCATCGATGAATAATTTTTTATACATCCTTTTAAATTTAACATAATTCTTACGCATGCAATTATAAATAAAACAAAAATAAAATGATGAAATAAATAATATAAATGTATGCATACATATACATTAATTAATAGCATAGCGACACTTAAAATTTGATATCATTATTTTTAATTTCCATATTTAAAATTCTTATAGCAATAAGATAAAGTGCTGCGTCACAAACTTTTAACCCGTTAAGGGTTTTTTGTATTGATGAATTTTACTTGAAGGAAGTTCTACCATATTTAAAATAATTTTCCATGCTTGGTTGTAACTTACATTTCATAAATTCATTTTTTCTTTACAAAAAAGAAAAAAGAGCGATTTAAAAATCCCCCACAATTTTGTATTGCGTCAGTGTTCGTTAAATTTAGTCAAAGTGAAACATCCTCCTCTAGTCTTTAAATCTTCGTGCATAATTTATCACATTTGAAGTCTGTTATTGCTTAAACCAAAATGTCTCTCCAAGACAGAATGTCACAGTTAATCTGCGCCAGTAATGCTTTAAAATAACGGAAAACAAGCTACGATTTTACGAAAAAATTAACCGTTTCCTGTTGCTAATGAATCAATCAAGGAAAGTGTAAACAGTTTCTAAAAATATTCATGAATTACGCATTCATTTCATTAAAGCCTTCAAAACTGCTAACAGAGTTACGTAGAGGCTATTTAGCGAAGTTGTTGCTCTTTTTTTCTTAAAAATATGCAGATCAATTGTTTAATGCAAGGGTAACCAACCTTTTAGCTTTCTTGGGCTACATTTGAGGGGAAAAGATTGCTTTGGGGCTGCATTTCTAGGTAAGAAAGCTTCCCGGGTCGTATATATGCTTACTAATGACAGTAGTTAAACAAATATGTCAGAAAATGTATAATTACCCAGTATAATGAAAATGTAAAAATGTCGAGGAAAATAATGTTTGACTTCCCTTCTTTTCAAATTTTTGAGTTCATAACCCAGAGCACATACGTCAAATCTATGGCACAAGACAGAATATATTTCGGCTTGACGAATATTGAGGATATAAAACAAATCATAATGAAATTAAACAAAATACTCCATTTTAAATAAGTTTCGCTTTTTTTTTTATCTTACAGAAGGCCCCACCAGTGGCCTACTTCTCGAGAGTAGTGGTTCTACTCTCGAAGCTCGTAGACGGGAGTTGCTGGGTTCGAACCCAATGGCGCCCGTCGGCCTAATCGATTGGAGTTTTCGTGCTTTTCTTCGAACCGTGGATTTTACATGCACAAATACAGATTAGGTTCCCTTAAAAAGACCCCCACGGAGGGCACTCCCCCGCCCCGGGCCTATACCCGTCGTGTAGATAATCGGCTGTCAAAAATCAACCCAACCCGAACTTACAGAAATTAGAATGCAATTTATTGAATTCATTCAAATCTACTTCAATATAGGCAAAATAATTTATTAAATTAAGATGAAGTTTTGATAATATTAAAAAAAACAAGCATCGAGCATTATAAGCAAAAATGCGTATGATGAATTTATAGCGACTTGGTATGAAATTTGCCCCTTTGACAACTCTTCCTTTTACCTATATCTGCAAGTTATTATTTTTAGAAATGAACAACATTAAAAAATCAAATAAAAATCACTTCTCAGATAACTCCAGTTCAGCTTGTATTCCTTTAAATTTAACTTAACCCGATGTTAATTATTTAGCATCTAAGATGAAATAACAGAAACTGCATCTACTTTTTTTTATTACTTTCTGAAATATAATTGTTACTGTAATTATTTCATTGTTATGCCTACAACTATATGTATATTACCGTCATATTTTGTAATGCTAATAAACAAAAATTCAAGAATTTTGATTCATTAATTTTCATTATTTATGTATTGTGTGTGGGCTGTGACATCATGGTCACGTGAAACATTTCGTGAAAAAAAAATATTCGCTGATGTGTAAAGGTTCGCCATCACTGTCAAGACAATTACAGAGGGTGTTTACACATACAGAGAACGATTTTGATGTTAAATTTCAAAACAACGAGAAACAACAGAAGGGGAAATCTAGCAACATGTAATAGCGTGGTAGCTTAAATATTGGCTGGCTATGAAAAAATGTCGTCTGCTACTGAAATGGCATGCGAAAGAAACAAGTGACTTGAAGGTCATATATTTGCTCTTTCCGAAGAGAATTATTCATATTCCATGATTAGAAAACGTTGCGAGAAGCATGGTTTTAAAGTGTCGAAGCATAAAATAAGTTATGTTAATTGCAAAGGAAAGTGTAGTCAATCTTTAAAGCTAGCGAAAAGAAAACACCAACAGAACACCCAAAAAAGGTACATATCGTCTCTAACATTTCTAAAGTGCGCTCTATGGTAGTAACGGAAAATCCAAAACCTCAAAGAACTATCGCAAAATCTTTGAATACATCTGCAGTAACTATAAATAAAATAATTAACAGAGGTTTGAATTTCATTAAAACAAGACAATGTACAGTTCATCGCCTGCTACCAAGACATCTTGTTGAAAAAAAAGACAAGATGCAGATTGTTATATGAAAATGATTTTAGCAGGTGATAAGTGGAAAAAAAGTCACAATTAATGAAGCGCGGATTTTTATAAATGACTATAATTAAACAAGATCGATTTATTACCGGAAAAGAAGACAAAAAAACTTGCAACTTTGGTTCAAACACTGCAAAGAAAGTTTCTCTAAAGGATTTATGGTGATTGCTGGAATCTCTTACAATGGAAAATTAAAAATCAGAAAAGTTGAGAAAAATGTCAAAATTAACTCTACTTATTATCATAATAATGTTCTAATTCCTATTTTTAAAGAAAATATTAGAAAAGTGTACCCTACGGGCGCTAAAAGTGTTGAGTTCCACAGGATAAAGCGAACAGCCATACATTTAAAAGTACAGTCGCGTTTCTTGAAAAACTGACAAGAGAAACTGGAATCAAGTATATAACGTTTAATCATATTCCAACTAAACATCAGATGCATCCCCAATCGATTACTGTGCCTTTGAACTATTAAAACAAGCTCTTACAAAACGCCGACCAACTACGTTGAGTGGACTCTGGAAATGTGTGGTGGAGGGATGGAACAAACTTCCACTTCTAGCTTTACAAAAAACCCTACTATCTTGGAAATCTCGCTGCAATATAATAGTCCACAACAATGGCTACCTGATGGAACATATTAAAAAATAATTGTTTTAATTTATGTATTTTATTTTGTTGTCAAAATCGTTCCCAATATGTATAAATACCCTCTGCACGACTAGCCACATAATATTGTCTTGAATGAACCTACTTATGTATGATAAATGTTTACAATCCTGCATGGAATAGAAGGTGAAAATCCTTAAAAATCAGTTGAATTAGCCTGTGTACTACACATACAAGAACAGGTCCACTCGGTTTTAATTCTCATCAAATACTGCTTCATTGTCCAGTAAATTTAAAAAAAAGAGTATTAATTAAGATTACTATCATGCTCTTCAAACAATCGCAGTAAATTTTTGCCTTTAAGCGATGAAGCATTCATTTTTTGGAAGATACTCATCGGAATTTAGTAATCTAAAATTCTAAAAACTATAAAGGGCAGTCAAATGAAAATGAGACAGAGTATATAACGACTAGGACGCGGAAGTTGGTAACGCAGATAAGATTGTCTATAGTAGTGCCCTCTATAGGGAATCAGGAAGGAACAGCCGAGCGATCACCGCTTTGCCATTTGTCTATTAGCCGCACTCAAATTGAGGCGAGGGAGTCGTGTGTGCGTCCAAAGCCGCCTCAAGACTACAAGCCAGACACGCCCTTCATCCCCCCACATGTGACGTCACAGCCCGGGGCTGGCTAACTGCCAACGCGCCAGCCCCAAACATTTGAATTTTGTATCTTACTATTTTCGTGCCCGTGCGTTTTACTTAGCCTAACACCATATTTTTTTCAAGGTAAGTTTTATTTTCAAATCATATTTATATGCTATCAGCACAAGTTTTATTTCTTGTGTTCAAAATCTTTTATTTTTAATTTCTTTGAAATAAATTAACTAGCAAATCCTAGTGCGATTCTATCAATAATGCCGTATGTCAAAACGAAACGATATTATTGTAGTTCTGTTTCTTTCCACATAGAGCAATAATTTAAAATGGCAAACATCCCTAAATCGTGTCAAGACTTATATCATTTAATTTGTATCTTGTCACACCATTCTCTCTTTATAATTTGTTCTGTTTTCTCTAATTCATTAGAGTGACATTTAATTAACGCCCATTTATTAAAAGACATTTGTCGTGTGAATAGTAACTCGGGTTATTTTGTATACAGAATTAGTTGGACTTTAATTTGACAACAAATTTATGTATTTATATATATATATATATATATTCATACTTAAAAATTTAAATATTCTAGAAATTTTCATAAAAGTCGCTGTGAATACATAGCATTTTTATCTTGTTTACTTCTTTTAAAGCAAACCCCGATCGATATACTTGTATCAATTTATTGTTGTTTTTTAATCTTAAACGTTTGCTATCTTAATAAAAATTCTTTTTGTAATTTTTTGTTAAATTATAAATGCTTATGTACTGTGTAAATAGAGCTATGGGGATAATGTTTTTGAATCTCTCTATTTTTGCCACAACTGTAAACAATTTATTTACAAGACTAGAGGAAGGGTTGTTAGTACCCTTATGCAAAACAGTAGTTCCTCCCCCCCCCCCACACACACACACCTTCTTCGCAAAAATCCTATGTGTTTTCATATACATTTTAATGTTTAATTAAAAATAACAATAAATAAAATTATTATTCTATAATTATAAATTTACTTTTAGATCTAGTCAGGAAATACTTTTCATCTCATAAAAATTGATTATTTTAAGCTTAAAAGATGTGAACAAACATTTAAGAACCCACACAACATTATTTTGGAAATGAAATATTTTCGTGGAAGGTTTTTGTGTTTTTCGATGGGTTTTTTTATCAGCTATTACCTAAACATTCGAGGAAAATGAACATAAATTAGGAATATTTTAATTCCAATTGATGAAAGTCTTTTCTTTCTTTCTTTTACTTTTCTCTTCATATGTCAATACATTTTTAAAAAAAAACTATTACTTGTACCTTGCATAATATATCAAACGAATACAAAACTAAATAATAATTTTCTGTTTCATGAACTTGTGTTGTTTTAGTATTATGACAGTTTTATGTTTTTTAATTTAATGGATTTTATGTGAAAATTACCTATTTCTGATAAGTAAAGTTTACAGTACGAAAATTTATTTATAAGAATACTTAATTTCATGTATACTTTAATTTTACTATTTATTATATGCAGGTTTCAAATCACTTAATATTTAATAGGATATTTACTGTATAATTTCAAGCCCAATTAAAAATAAAAATAGAACACAACTTGAATTTGTTTTCATTTAACATTCACTTTTCTTCCACTTTAATTTAATTTTTAAATGTGTGTTTTGATTGGCACACTTATTGTTATTTATTTATTTTGAAATAATTAAAAGCAAAATAATTCAATTTATGTGTTTAAACTGCAAATTTATATATATATATATATATATATATGTAATAATGTATAATGTCTTGTTTTTAAATATATGCCAAATAGATAATTGATATTGTTTCTAAATTTCAAAGTAGAATAAATAATAAAAACTGTCTACTAAAATAAATTTAATACTTGGGATTTTTTTTTTCATTAACGAACGAATTTTCTTTAATGTATCTTTAATTCTGATGCACATTTTCATTGACACAGTGATATTGTTTCATAAATATTGTTTTTGTGTTATCGTTATTATTGTTTCGAGTGATCGAAATTGATTAAAAAGCACTTAATTAGCGTCTTTAAACTATAAGTTTTTATTTTTTTTCCCATATGCTGTTATAATAAGTTGAAATATGGAGGAAAGAATTAATGTTTTAAATAACGCATGTGCTCTCCACTGCTGATCTAAGCCCCGCGTCGTGACGTCATGAAACCTTGTGTTTGGCTTGTAGTCTTGAGGCGGCTTTGGTGCGTCCGGCATAACTATGGAGGTCGGGATTGAGGAATATCGATGTGTAACGCGTTTTTTGACTGCGGAAGGTGTGTCAGGAAGTGAAATCCATGCCCGAATGTCTGCTTGTATGGCAAAAATAGCATGTCGTGTGAGCGTGGTTTAAGTGGAACAAACGATTTCGAGAAGGTCAGGTGTTATTGAAGACAGAAGTCGGCAAGGGCTGGCTCATCGTGTCATTACCACTTCTGTCATTGCTGCGATGGATGGTGGTGTCAGAAATGACCAAAGGCGGATGGTGAAAGACATTTGACTCATGTTGTGCATTAGTCACGGTACCGCTCACGCCATCTTGACAGCGCATTTGAAGTACCTGAAAATCTATGCGCAGTGGCTTCCCCATGGCCAGACGGAGGATATAAGCTAAGTTTAAAATTAATAAAGTAATAAACTACTTACTTTTATTCCATCTGTCTCGCTTTCATTTGACAACAGTTTACCTACATTTTTTTTCCATCTGTCTCGTTTTCATTTGACTGCCTCTCATACATTCAAATAAGACATTTTACATGAAATTTTCATTTCTCTGGTGGACATAGTCCTGATTTAATGACTTTGTAATATTTAAACTGACATAAAGACATTGAAGTTATAATTCAAAATGTTGCAAGAATTCGGTTTGACTGCTCACGTCGCGCGTCGTGTGTTATGAAGCCTTTCCATTTCTTGTGTTATGAAGTGTTTTCATTTGACTGCCTCTCATATATTCAAATAAGACCTTTTTCAGGAAATTTTCATTTGTCTGCCGGGCATAGTCATGATTTAATGACTTAAAGACATTGAACTTATAATTCAAAATGTTGCAAGAATTCAGTTTGACTACTCATGTCGTGTGTTATGAAGATACAAAACCTTATTTCCAATAAAGGGATAGCTTAGAAAAAAAAGGAAAATTTACTTCTGAATGTAAGGAACGTGATATTAAATTTGTAAAATTATACTCCCTTTCTCCAAAAATATGATATCCATTTCAAACATTTTTGTTCGAATTTAAGGGATTAATTTACAAGTAAATTGCAGTACCAGTTGACTCCTTGAAGGGCGGTGATGTAGCTATGGCATCACCTAATTTTAATTCCTAACTGCCACGTTAACACTAGAAATTTTCAACGAAAATTTGCCTTTTATTAAGTATTCGAAAATATACTTTTACTTGTTTACAAATAAATTTTCTTGTAAATACTGGTGTCATTCAATTATTTCGACATTTTATGAATACAAGTACCTTGCCCCTGAAAATGTTAAGCACAGTGAGTTTATTAATAATATACGTTTACATAATTCAAAAGAAGTTTCAAATAAGATGGGACCTAGATATGCCTAGGGCTTCTTGGGAACACATTACATCAACTTGTCATGAGGGCGATTGTTAATCATGACGAAGTCTGCCTTACTCATTGATACAGGTTATTTCATAAAGGGCGCCTTAATTTTTTAACTAATTAATTATAATAAGTACAAAGATTATATAAATGACATCTTTACCAAATAACTCAAAAAATTTTGAATATAGCAGTTTTAAGAATAGTTCAAAATTGTATCAATAGATTTTCGCTGTACTATCTCAGACTGTAAGAATGCACAAACTAAACATCTCAAATACCTCTTATTCCTAATTTCTATTCCACTTCTAGATTACTTCTATATTATTAATAAGCATACAATTCCAAATCTTCAGGGGCCGGTACATTTCAAAGCTCCGTGGGGAATGTCTCCCTGGGCTACCAATGAATTTAACAATGCACAGCAGTTTCAATGCTTTAACTGAACAATTGTTTATTAACAATAAAAAACACATTCTGTAACGTATCCTATAAAATTGAGATAAAACTTTCAAACTTGTAAAAAACAAAACCATCTTGCTCATCGGTGCAATTCCGCTCTAATCATACAGGATGAGTCAAAATGAGTGTCTTGATTCAAGGCTGAGAAAAAAAAAAGACAGCTGCCGCGCTACATTTCGGATTTGTCTCCTTTCGGACCGCTAGTGTCACATGATGCTCTTTTCGTGCACCTGCTTTCGTGCCATCCCAGCACTTGCGTCCCGAAAAGAGAATCACACATCAACCAAGTGATCCAAAAAGTGATTCACGTGTAATAACTCGTTCGCACTAAGGTATTTAAGTGACTTAACTTACGTTCCCGAAGCGGGCGACTCGGAACGAGACTTAACCTCCCCATCCATTGCTACGGTGTTTGAAAATGTTCATTTAAGTCACTCAGGGTGAAGTCACTTAAATCCGTGTAGTCCGAACAAAGTATAACAGCAGCAGCTATGCGGCAACCTGTTTTTTCGGCAGCCTCCCTTTGGTTACAAATACAATAGCTTCTTTGTAAACAACGATAAGAAGAAGGAATTGAACGCAGTATAGTAAAAAAGCTAGGACAAAGCTTTGTTTCCGTACCTTATAACTATTTTGTGTTACTTTTTTATTCATAAGAGGAAATTTTAAGTCAATGCTTTCTAGGCTACTCTGACGGGAAAGTTGTGGGATCCTGTTTTCGTTATTCTTCTCTACAGGATATGTTACATATATGGCTCATGCCACAACTTGATGTTGGGTCGCAGCAATTAAAATAATTTTTCTTTAATTTTTTTCACAATTTTCCTTGGAATGTACCGTTTGGATTATGTACGTTTGACTTACCAGAATCGCAAAGGATAGTTATAAAATGCAAAAATGACACTCCGAATTTCCTTCTGTATTGTGTTCAGATTGCTTATTCCTGCATTGTTTACAACAAATATATTGTTAATTGTAATTAGATCATAATCATTTTGTACCCCCTATATCTTTACCCTACTGTGGTATGCAAAAAAGGCATGTAATTATCAATTTTTCAATGCTTGTATGCATGTAGATATATCAAGATATTTTATGCTCTAGAGTTCTAGTAGATTTACCAATTCCGACAAATGGGTTATCAAGCAAAGTATTTAAGTCATTCTAAAGTTTTATTTAGAAATCGTCACGAAAAAAATTCAATATGATGAAACCTTGATGTCAAAATAACGGACAACTCCCCTTTTTCACAAATATCACAGAGGAATCAAATTGCATGTTTTGCCGAGAAGATTACAAAAATGTGTCGTTTTTTCACTATTAGATAAAAGCAAACTTATTAAGGAAACAATGCTTTACAATTTCAAAACTACGCATTGCCCAATCTACGTTACGTGAGAATTACTCTCACTTTAAAATGAAGATGCACTAATTATATTTTTCTTATCATTAGACTTAAATTATGTGATGCGGAAGTAATTTTGTTAAAAGTTAAATCAGTTTTACTAAAACAATGAATTTTATTAATTAAAATCTGATTGCCAGAGCAGATTCGAAGCAATCAAGTATGGCTCACCAAAAGTGTTGCTCCTTTCTCTCTCTCTCTTTTCTTTCTTTTTAACCATTTGGAAAAATAGTTATTGTCCTCTGTCAGGGTAGGAAATCAAAAACATATCTGATGCGTTTTATTGGTTGAATCCGCTTTTTTTTTGTGTTCTGATTGGTCTATACAGTAATCTGTATTTTCCCTTTACTTTCAACAAAGATGGATACTTCTGTTGCCACTATGACAAAAAAGTAATAAAAACTGCAAAAAAAAAAAAACTCAGAAACAAATTGAGATACAGCTTTCAAACAAATTGCATTTAAAAGTACATTTTTTTCTCTATACGACGGTGTAAAAAGTAATATTGTGGGATGCTTAGAAGTTTAAGAATGAAATTTCATTTAAAATTGGTCCAGGAATATTAATGTTTAATCCATGGCGTACGTAATGAATGACCAGCTCCGTAGAAGTTTAAAAATTTACAGTACCGAAAAATGTAATCATAGCGTACGTAATGTATGATCAACTCCGTGCGATTTTTTATGTCTTAAATTTTAGTCTTTGAAAAAATCATTTTCCAAATGGTCGTTGTAATTTGTTAAATTGCATTTTTTATTTTTTATTTTTTTCTTGCAGTACTAGGCTAAAAATGAACAAAGCTGGAAATAGATAAAACTTTGTTTGCTTCTAGTCAAATTTTTAGCTGTCGTTTGTTATTCAATTAAACAATTATACTTGTTTATAAATTATCCATTAAAAGCAAAATAATATACTCTATGCATTTATTTATTTTAACAATACCTAAGGATATTATGTCATTTTTATTAAACTTCGTTTAGACATTATATTAGTTACATACTCGTGAATAACAAACTTTTAGATTTTAATATTACGAGGCAAAGAATTTTCTCAGCCATGGATTAGGTAATACTTTATTTTAAACATTTTTGAAGATTTTTGACCTAACAGCATTTACGCGTAATTAACAAAGTTTCCAATTTTAATATTTCAATGTACATAATTTTGTCAACTTAGAATAAGTAATATTTTAGTTTATATATATTCTTGGAAATATTTGAAGTCTGCATATTTTAATTATGAACGAAAAGTTACAACTGAAGCTGAACTTTTCGGAAAATTAAGCCGTAATGAACATGTAAATGTTGTATTAGCTTAGCTAATCCGGATTAGAATCTGTTAGGTAAATATAAGAGATGGTACTAATCCCCATTACAGGATTCATTTCTAACAAAACTATTAAAGTTTAATATTCTTACAGTAATTGCGGTTATTTGTGAGTTAAATCTGCTGTAAGCTTGGTGTATTTTAACGTTTGTAATTTTCTGAAATAATTAAATATAATAACAATGTAAATAAACTAATTTTACGTTATATTAAAAAGGACAAACGTCTATGTGCGTAACGCTGACGTCATTTTGCGAATGGCAACAGCAGACGATTTAAATTTAACTTTCATTATATTTTATTGCAATTTTTTTAATTTCTAAATACCGCACATTTTCAATTTTTACACCGTCGAATAGAGAAAAAAATATACTTTTAAATGCAATTTGTTTGAAAACTATATTGCAGTTCCTTTGAAAGCTGTATCGCAATTTACTGAATTTTTATTGTTTTAAAAGTAATTTTCATGCGCGATTTTTACTTTCTTCTACCTTCAATAGAAGAATGTATTATAATCGAAACTTTTTCGAGTTCCGGTTTTCGACGGATTTACACATTTTAGGGGTCAGAGATCCTCAAAAACACGTTTATAGAAAATGTCTGTCTGTCCGTGTGTCCGTCTGTCAGTGTGTCTATCGCCAATGTACCATCAAAAAGTGTATGAAGTTATGCATAGAATTGAACCAATTTTTTTTTTCAAGTTTTTGGCTATGGCAAGCAGATTCTTTCTTCAATTGGAAAAAATCCGCCGGAAGAGGGTGCTGTAATAGCGATTTTTGTACGATTTTGAATATCGAAAAGTTTATAAAGTTATGGATAGAATTGAACTAATTTTTTTTTAAGTTTTTGGCTATGGCAATCAGGTCCTCCCTTAATTTGAAACAAATCCGCCTGAAGGGGGCGCTGTAATAGCGATTTTTGTGCGATTTTGAATATTGTACCATCGAAAAGTGTATGAAGTTATGCATAGAATTGAACCAAATTTTTTTTAAGTTCTTGTCTATGGCAAGTAGGTTCTTCCTTAATTTGGAAAAAATGCGCCGTTAGGAGGCGCTGTAATAGCGATTTTTGTGCCATTTTGAATATTATACTATCTAAAAATGTATGAACTTATCAATAGAATTGAACCAAATTTTTTGAGTATGTTTTTGGTCATGGCAAGAAGGTTCTCTCTGAATTTGGAAAAAAATCCGCCGTAAGGAGGCTCTGTAATAGTGATTTTTGTGCCATTTTCAACATTGTACCTTCGAAAAGTGTATGAAGTTATGCATAGAATTGAACCAACTTTTTTGTGTATGTTTTTGGCCATGGCAAGAAGGTCCCCCCTGAATGTGGAAAAATTCCGCCGGAAGGGGTCGCTGTAATAGTGATTTTTATGTAATATTCTTAATTTTTCGTAGTTCTATTGTACACCAATGGCTCGTAAGTCGACGGGAACTTCCCATCCTAATAAGCCGACTATTCGTGGTTTTAATAAATATCATGATCGAGATTAACTCGTTTTTACTCCGATTAATTGGCTGAAGCAGAAATTTAAGATAAATGTCAAAGTTGAAATAGTATTGAACTAATAAAAATGAAATAGTGACATGTGTAACAACATTTTGAAATATTAAAATGTATGAGATAGAAGAAAGGGTACTTTTCGGTTAGCCGGGCGCCAGTGTCATATATACATATATATGTATATATAAATGTATGTATTTATAGATATATATTTACATATATCTATATGTGTTTATATACAATATATGTATATGCATATATATGTATATTTACATATATGTATGTATATAAATATGTATATAAAACACTGGCGCCCGGCTAACCGAAAAGTACCGAAGAAAGTTTTGGGATTGGCACATCCAACTAGTTTAAGACCTATATACCAGTCTTTTGCAGACAGACGATTAGAAAGATAAACCCGTTTGCACTAAAGATACAGTAGAACCTCGATTATCGCAAGTAATTGGGACCGACCATCTTTCGGAAAATCGAATTTTTCGGATAATCGAGAATGCTTCAATTTTAAGATTAAGGAGAAATGTTTGCAATATTTCTTATTATGGTAACAAGTGCTAAATAAAAATAAATCAATAGCAAAATAAAAATAAGAATAAATTAAATGAATTTTAATTTGGAAATTAAGTTCCTTTTACATGTATTACAAGGGTTTAAAAAAATGTTTTGTTTGTCACTGTTTCGATTGCTGTTTGTTTCCTTTGAAGCTCTATCACGAAGTTTTTTAATATTATTATTTCACCAGTATCACAGTTTTTCTGCTGCTCCATCCATGCCAAATCGTTTGCAAAATATTCAAAAGCTTCAGGATTGCTAATTTGTTCGTTTTCTTTGCTCCGCTCCGCAGCTTACGGGAGCTCAAGCTAAATTCAAAGGAACTCCAAGAAAGAGGAATGAAAATATTTATATGTACTCGTAGTTCGGAAAGGGCCGCTTGCATACAAGGAATATGATAGTTTAAAAGAAAAATGCTTTCAAAATGGATTTTTCACACAAGGAGTGTGATAATAAAAAAAAGGCTTTAAAATGGATTTCGGTTAACCGAGGTCTTCGGTTAAAAGAGTTTTGGATAAAAGAGGTTTTACTGAAATATATAGAAAATAGTTCAGTATTTGTTTCCGGCTTATATTACATAACGAATTTAAAACTTTATCGATCCATAAATAAAATAATAAAATATAAATAAAAAACAAATTTAATACAGGTAATCGAACCACACTTAAACCAATGAATACAAGAATAGAACAAGCTAGCGATCTTTTGCGATTTCTACGACTGTTTAATCCTGGCCCGAAGCAAATACGAAATTATCGCTTTTAATAAATTTCAAAATTTTATTTTAATACATAATTGCTACTTTTCCCATAAAAAGGATTGTTGGTATTGTTAGTGAAAAATCTAAAAATATATACATTAAATGCAAAATATCTATTAGAGTTTTCAACTAAAAAAGATATATATGTATGGTTTTCACCTATATTCTGTAACCTGGGAAGCCCGGGTTGAAACTCCTTCTTTTTTCATAAATCAAAAATATGTTATTTCTAGAAATAACTTTAGAGCATTTGAAAGTATGCAGACGAAAACTGCAATGAATGGGAGGCATTACTGCGTTTAAACAGCCAATTTTTAGGTAAATACATATTTCTTTTTATTTTATTTTATTTGAAAAACTGTACAATTAGCTATCCAAAACGGTTTATATGCTTTCTTCCTACGATCAATAGAGATGTAGTTATGGCTGTTTTTGTTTCAGCTCTAAAACGGGAAGTGTATATTTAAATAATTAAAAATATGTACAGTGAGAAAAAAAAGTATTTGCACGCAGACGATTTTTTGCATAAGTAACCATAGAAAGCGAATTTGATACTACTGTCTTAATTATTCATTTATTTAAATAAGAAGAAAATAAAAATAACTACCCATTTTCCTTAAACAGTAATATTACACATTTTAAAAAATAAATTAATATTTTCTCATATTTAAAAAGTATTTGCACAAGAAGCATTGACTGTTAAAAAAGGCATTAAATGTTAACATTATGCAAATGTTTAGCATATCAGTCCCGCAGTACATTAGCTCCGCACTTTAAAGTCATTAACTGGATAAATATATTATATACTAAAATATATTAACTGGAGCAGGGATTCTGGGGTGTTTTTGTTCTAATGGCGCCGAAAACGTGTGAACTGTCTGTTGCTACCCGTGAGAAGATTATAGATTATATTTCTTCACAATTCTGGATTAAGTGACCGAGGAATAGGTAAAAAATTAAATCTAAACTTTTCTAGTGTTCGTTATGTAATTAAGAAGAAAAAAGAAACTGGTTCGACAATAAATAAGCCGCGAACTGGGCGTCCAAGAAAGCTAAATACCATTCAAAGGAGAGCCATCATAAAAGAATTTTCAAAAAATCCTTTTCTAAGTGCTCGAGAATTGGCTGTTGATGTCGCTTCAACGTCGGGAACAATAGTTACACCACAATCAATTAGAAATATTGTTCATGATGCAAATATTCGAGGAAGAGCCCCTCAAAAAAACCATTTATTAGTGAATGTCAGCAAACCACTAGAGTTTTGGAAAACTGTTATTTTTCCGATGAAAGCAAGTTCAATATTTTTGGTTCAGATGGTAAGAAAACTGTATGGCGAAAGCCAAATACTTCTCTTCAAATTAAAAACTTGAAACCAACTGTAAAACATGGCGGTGGTCATATAATGATTTGCGGATGCATGTCTTTTAACGGAGTTGGCGAAATGACCTTTATTGAAGGCAATATGAATGCTAAACAATATATTAATATATTGCGAGATCATTTATCTAATAGTGCTCTAAAATTAGGAATTCCTAATTCATATTATTTCCAACAGGATAACGATCCGAAACACACTGCATATATTACGAGGTTATGTTGCTTTATAATGTAAAAAATCAATTGAAAACGCCACCACAATCACCAGAACTTAATCCGATTGAAAATTTATGGCATATTTTGGATGTGAAAATCAGGAAAAAGAAAATTTCTAGCAAATCAGAACTTAAGCAAGCTCTTAGGGAAGAATGGCTACAAATCAGCAGTGAAACATGTCACAAATTAATAGAATCAGTGCGCAGACAATTACAAACTGTAATTGAAGCAAAGGGCATGCATACTAAATATTAGCACTGTTTTTAACTTATAAATAATTTCTCTAATTCTATTTTTATTGCTAGCGTGCAAATATTTTTTTCGCAGTACAAATGCTACTTTTTTATGTTTTCATATTTTAAATATAATTATTAAGTCAGATATTAAATATGTTTATTTGTTTTGTAAAAGTGTTGGTATTTTTAATTCTTAGTTGCTTTTTATTTATTTATACATATGCTACAACAAATTTACCTGCTGTGCAAATACTTTTTTTGCTCACTGTATTTAAGTAACCTTAAGAAAGAAAGCATGTTCTAGAATTGGATACGAGTTTTGCCATTTATGATTTTACAAAAGACCAATAGAAAGCCTTACTGAAATTTGTCTTCAGGATATTCATAAAATTCATGTTCTTTTATCTTGGTTCTTATCTTGGCAGCGGCATCTTAGAAATTGTCTGCGTATTTTGTTTACAGTGAGTGTTCCAAAGAAACAAATGAGTGAAAAAAATGGAAATAACTCGTTCCGTTGGATGATTTTTTATGATTTTAAAAAAGGCCTCACTCGACAAGAATGCTTAGTATCGCTTCGTGAAACTTTTGGTAATGAAGCACAATGAAGAAAGACTGTTTATAATTCGTTTGCAGAATTTCGTCGTGGTCGTGAGTCTGTCAGTGATGAATCTCGTGAAGAACGACCAAAATCGGTAGTGATTCCAAACAACACCGATGCTGTGCGCAAGATGATTGGAGAAGATTGGCATGTCACGTATCGTGAGATAGAAGCACCCCTTGGCAGATCACAGACTGCAATACATTCGATTTTGTACGAACATTTAGCTGTTAAAAAGATTTGTTCCAGATGGATTCCGCACAATTTGACAGAAGTTCAAAAAGAGGCTCGTGCAAATTGGTGTAAGGAAATGCTAAAAAATTTCAAATCTGGAACTGCAAAATCCGTATACAACATCCTTACAGGTGACGAAACTTGGATACATATTCGTATGAGCAGGAAACTAAACAACAGCCCACTGTTTGGGTGTTTCCAGATGAACCGAACCCTACGAGAATTGTTCGTTCACGAAGCATTTCCAAGAAAATGATTGCTTGTTTCTTCGACCTTACAGGATATATCGCAACCATTCCTTTAGAGTTAAAAACTGTTAACGCTAAATGGTATACAGAAATATGTTTGCCAAAGGTCATCAACGAAATCAGGAAAAACAACAAAAAACGCCGCATCATTCTTCATCACGACAACGCCAGCTCCCACACAGCACGTGAAACAATTGATTATTTGAAGGATAAAAATATCGAATTAATGTCTCATTGCCCATATTCTCCTGATTTGTCGTATAACGACTTTTTCTTGTTCCCTTATGTCAAACAAAAAATGCGTAGGTAGCGATTTTCATCACATCAAGAAGCTGTTGATACCTACCAAAACTATCTTTCTGAGATATCAACTTCAGAGTGGAAAAACTGTTTGAAGAATTGGTTTGAACGGATGGAAAATGGTATAAATTTTAAAAGCGAATATTTTGAAAAGCAATAAAACATTTTGTTCCCAAAAAATTATTTTTCTTCTTACTTTTTGTAGAAACTTAAAAGGCAACCCTCGTATAAATTTGGAGATTTTCAAGAACTCGGGGTGACTATTAAAATTGATTTTCAGAAATAAAAACTTTAAATGCGTTTTTTGAAAAAAAAAAAAAAAGATTTTCATGATAAGTCTCATACGAAAAACTTTTTGTCTCTAAAAATTATAGTTATATTTATATAAAACTAGCAGAACTACCCGGCTTCGCCCGTGTCAATTATAAGAAGCCTTCCAGGTAAAATAAATTAAAACGAAATAATACGGCAATCACATTAACTGAAATTTGTGCATTTCCATCCACAAATCATTATAAAGACAATAAAAAAACATGGCGTTATTGTCTTGCAACCGTAGTAAAATCCCTGAGCTTTAATAACAGAATGCACGTTTTCTTTGACGGATGTAAGAGAAAAATATGTGATTTTCTTGACAATAAGAAAAAAAAAATCCTCCAAATCGCGCAGCACTTAGTGAAATTCTCGTTTGTTTGGTATTATCTATATTATAAAGTAAAAACACTATGTCAGTGCCCATAAATTGTGCCCCATACATTGTAACCCATAAAATGGGCTTTTACTGCAATTTTTCTAACTTTTAAACATCATACAATTTCATTTTTTACAATGTCGAATAGAAAAAAGTTCTCTCAAATGAAATTTGTTTGAAAATTGACCTCAGTTTTCTGATTTTAATGGATTTTAAAGTAATTTTTAAGCATGGATATTTTTAAAGTTGAGTGCAACCCGATTACGAAAGATGAACCTGTTTACACTTAATGCAATAGTAAAAAGAAAAGACATGTCTATGAGTAACGCTGGTATCATATTTTCGGTGGCAACAACCTAACACAACAAATTTCCCTATTCCTGTAGTTTAACGTCTAAACATTGTACATTCGATTGTTCCAACGTATTATAGAAAACAAAAGTACTTTCAGTAATATTTGTTTGTAATGTTTCTCAATTTACGAATTTTTTATGGGTTTTAAAATAATTTTTAAGCATGCATATTTTTTAAATATGCTTGCAACCCAAATACAAAAGATTAACTCAATTGTTCAAAAACATTGTAAATAATTCAGAATTTGTTTGCTTTCGCGTAATATTCAATAACTGAATTGGCAAACGAAATTAAAACGCCAAAAATAAAATAAAATAAAACACGAATTTAACAGATATCAAATCAAACTACCCAAAATAAACTGATAAATATATAAAATTCAAATGGGAATTTCGTTCCGGGTGCATATAACTTGAATTCTTCAGAACGGATTTCCATGCGACTTGCACTATTAGTTTTTTAGGGAAGATTTTATTGCGTAACATATTGTTTTCCGTTGCTTAGTCATAGAATTATAGGGGAAAGTTATATAATCATGTGAACCCAATTATGAAGGATTAGTCTTATTAGCTGAATGAAAAATTCAGAACAATTTTTATCTCTAAGTATATTGACGGGTTTATCTTCAGTAATGGGGCTGTGCGCTAGGGTATTCTTATTTTAATGAGTGTGCCTGACACCTATTATGGCATGCACCTTTGTTTAAAACAATATAGAATGACTTACGTTTTAAGCTACTATCTGACATGCAACTTGATTACAAAATACTAACCTGCAATAATGCTTAAGGTGCTTCTCCAGTTCCCTGCTCAACAACGCGAAACTTTCTGACACATTTTCTGACTCGCTAAACGTAAAGGCTTAAAATTTGTAGGCCTGACTATTAAAGCGATTTGGAATTGAAATGAGTTTTTCCTTTTTTTCATAAATAAATTACTTATCGAGTTATGAGCAATTGTGGTTGCGTGAGGGCCGGTTTTTATCCTTTATTGCACTGTTGCGTCCGAAATTCAGTTCAAAATACCATCTGAAAAATCTTATACCGTTACCAACATATGGAAACTATCTTTCGATTACATAGTTTCTAAATAAGAACTCCTGTCAATTTCATACGTTTCCGAACAAAAATGAACTAAAAAATATGTCAGAAAATAGCTCCTATGGATTTGAGAACAGCCTTAACTTTATGAACAGCCGTAACTTGAAGTTTATGAAAAAACTCACATTTTTAGTTTTAATTTTGGAACTCGCGAAATTTAAATTCAGAAAAAGGATGTTCTTTTGACATATTGTGGTAATTTTTTTAACTTTTAAAATTAAAATTCATGTTTTCTTTGGCGCGCGTAACAGAAGTATACAATATCTTCACAATACGGGGGAAAATGCAAAAAAATAGATCCAAATGAGGTAGTAGTTACTAAAATTTTATTTGGAAAATTTGAAATTTTATGGAAATTAAATCTACAATGATTAGATGAAATGATGTCATTTTCCATAAATTTTAAATCAAGACATCTGTCAAGATTTTTTTTGAAAATGTAAATAACCGCTCTCTTTTTGCTATAAATCACAGAAAATGTTAGCACTGAATCTAAACCAATACAACACTTAGCGATAACGTATAGCTATAAGATATGGCTGTAGTATACAATTGAAGTAGTAAGCAAAATATAGGAGCCATATGTTTACAATGAGTTTGATTACGCGTTGAAAAGTTTGGATAGAATGTGACGTCATATCTAGCCTTTTTTTTCTTTTTGTTAAATTGTTTTCATGAAATTTGACTGTTTGTATTAAAATAGATGTTTTAATTAAAAAAAAACATTCAAATTGAGGTGCTACATTATTTTTCCGCTCTTATAGTTAAAGTTTTTATTTTATATACAAAAAAATGTAAATTTTCTGTTTAGAATGACATCAATATCAAACACGCAAAAATATAGCAAGAAAATCTGAATTTTTATTGGCAAATAGAAACAAAATACATGCGTTATCCTTATTTTTTTCACATTATTGTGTCATTTTTTAGGGTTTGGCAACAGGAAAGAAACGTTTGAATTAAAAAAGATTTAAAAAGAGATTTTTCTATAATGTTAAATTATGGAAGTGGTAGAAAAAAGGGATAAATAGTGGTCTGATAATTTTTTAAAGTAGACAGTGATCTTTTCCACGTTCTAAAACGTATGTACATCGAGTTTCGTGCATATCGGTCAAAAATTAAAGATTTGTATAAAGGACATACATACAGAGAACGGCTTTTATATATATAGATACATCGCCTACAATTTATGTGATGTTGTGAGTGTAACGAACTGTCACAATAAACATTCGACAATTTCCTGACATTTTACAGCTATTTTTATAAATTGTTATAGAAAATAAATGAAAAATTGCCTAAGATCATTTGAATGAATATATCTATGAAATTCTATTTTATGGCTTAGGTTGTAGTTCGTTGCATATTTAGCAAGTCAAGTTGTATATTTATAAATAAAATAGTTAACAACCATTTTTTTTTTTCTTTTGTACAGAGTAAGTATCAAATATTGCAATATTTCTCCTTAACTTTCTAAAATTTACATCAAGTTGCGAAAAATTTGAATAAAATTCCAAAACTGCATCAAAATAATGTATTTAACAAGCAAAATTGTCTTGTTATATACTAATCTATTTTAAACAATCAGTATCGGATTAAGGTTTGCTGTTCTTTTTAAAGTCCTTCCGCTACTTAGAAGAAAAGATACCTTACCTATCCCCCCCCCCCTCTTTTTTTTTTTTTAAAGAATTTCATTAAGTTTACTCATATGCCACGAAGCTAGACTGCGTAGAACCTGTTTACAGAAGTTTCCCAGTTTCCGTCAATATTGAATTTGAATGGGAATTTCAAAAAATTGGCTATCTCAAAGTTGGCTGCCAATTTATGCTGCCCTAATTTTTGTCGTCAAATTTGGTGATATTTCGCTAAGTATCACCAAGCTTAGCGAGAATTTCATGCTGGCGGATATGTACGTAGTTTTAAGCGTATGAGAGTTGGAACAATGGATATGAGAATTAAAGAAAATTTCCCAGAAACCACGCTCATTAAAACTCATAATTCCCTTATTTAATCTTTTGTCGTGTTTCAAAATGTCAGCCACCCTAGAATTTCGACCTGCTATATCTTAGCTCAGCCATTTTTTAAGTTACAGGAAAAGGGGGGAAAATGCTCAAGAATCCTTGTATCCAGAACGAACATTTAAGAGGAAATTTTTTAGGGTTTCTATTTTTTTTATACGTCTTTTAAATTTTGAAACAAGACGGCGGATGAAGCTATCTTTCAGGTCTCTGGATTTAATGAACGTATGCCTAATGAAAATTACTATTAATTGATTTTATTGTCGTTATTTATTGTACGTAGTTGTATATCACTATCTACGTACGTGGGGTAGGAAAACACAATTCTTATTTTTGGTATCAGAATGAGTACTATTGTATTCTATCTCTATTGTATGAAAAGCTCTATTGTATGAGAGTACCAGAATAGGGTGTTTTTTACACCGGAATGTGAATAACAATAGCGAGAGAGATAACGAGAAGAAAGGAGGATGAACGAAATACAATCTCGTGGGATGGTCAGTTAACGTGGGAGTCGGTAGAAGACACATGCACAGCAAATAGATGCATCTTAAATTGAGACACATATGTGACTGAAAAAGAATTTCAGACACTTAAGTGTCTGAATTAGAGTCCTGCATCGGGTCGGGTTACCCGCTTTTACCCGAATCCGACCCGACCCGTGGTTCGGATCGGGTCGGGTTGGGGCTACATTTTCCCGTTGAGGGTCGGGTTGACTTTAATTGCTTTTGGTGCGGGTCGGGTTGGCTTTCATTGTTTCGGGTTCGGGTCGGCTTTTTCACTCTTTCGGGTCGGGTTGGCTTTCATTGTTTCGGGTTCGGGTCGGCTTTTTCACTCTTTCGGGTCGGGTTCGGGTTGACCCGCTTATTTAAAAGAATGTGGAATTTTTTTTCCCGTTAAAAGCCTATATAAACCGCAGATCAAAATTGTACAAAAGCAAAATGTGTGCCTGCCTGTTTTGTCTTTAGTCATCCTTTCATACCAGTCTTCGAAATAATAAAGTGCATTATATTTTTATCGTATTTTAAAAATACAATACGCAGCAAAACGCTAAATGGTCCTTTCTGTCTAATGTATCAAGTGAATAATTTAATTGTGGTGATACGCGATGCACTATGTTAGGCGGGAAAAACTAAAGGCAGAGGGCCACTTGTGTAAAACAAGGTGTATCGTTATAAGTGGAACTTTTGAAACCGCAATTAATTTTAAAGCATATTTAAAGATTAGATTTTTTGTTTTATACCATTTAGAGTCCTGCACCGGGTCGGGTCAGAGGTTCTACTATGGTAGAATATTAAAGAATATAGATTTGTTCATTCTTCTATATAAAACATAAAAATGGTATTAGAGAATTAGAGGTCTGCACGGGAACCTCACACGGACTAGAGGAACCGGCCTCGGCCCGAGGGCCGGACCGGTTCAGACTTCTATTAGAGATACAATTGCAGATTATTTTTCATAATGGTGTTAAAACATGATTTGCTTTCCTTACATTGCGGGTTCGGGTCGGGTTGCGGATTGCCTGAAATTATTTTTGCGGGTTCGGGTCGGGTTGCAGTTTGCCGAAAATTATTTTTGCGGGTTCGGGTCGGGTTGCTGGTTGACTTAAAATGGAATTTGCGGGTTCGGGTCGGGTAGAACCCGACCCGCGCAGGACTCTAGTCTGAATCTGAAAATTAAGACATTATAGATGGCTTAATTTAAGATATATAAATGTCTTACTATGATCATAGTATAAGCTAAGTGAGAAAAATGTCTAAAAAAATAAGCCAACGTCTTAATTTAAGACATTTCGTTGCTTCAAAGTTTTAATTTAAGCCGTTTGTTTCTCCGGTTACGTAAAAACCACCATACACTCAGTTATACATGCGTTTTTGATTTATTTCGTTTGAACTTGATATTCCTTGTAATTGAAACTCAATGCTTTTATGTACGCGTGGATTTTAATTAATAATTTTGACTTGATTCATTTTTTGTGGAATGTGAAGTTCTGTGATTTTAATTCATATCTATTTAGTTTATTTATTTATTGAGCACATACATCCGACTGTGTGTTTGACGTCAAATGCCGGCTTATAAGCCGTCGTCGATATAAGGACGGGATAGAAACACTTGAATATTGCTTCCGGGAACTACACAAACAGTGTGCAACAGAGATCTACTTATGTTAGTGCTGTTGGGCCTCAGATGAGGGTTCGTAGTGTGGTAAGTGTCTCTTCAGAAGCGTATAACAATGTTTAAATTAAAGAATAAAAGTTTTAGTAGACCTAAAACATTAATTGGCTTCTTGACTAAATATTCTCACACTAACACAACAATTATGAGTTGATGCACGGTGTTGATGACAAATAATAACAATTAGAAGTAGCAGTTAAACGAAGTCCTAAAAAGCAATAAAATAATTCAGACGAAATAGAGTCTCTGAGATTCTTTCAGCTCCGATTTAGAAAAAAGACTTTTCCCTTATGATTACAAAACACTCTCCGTTAACAGGTCGTTTCAGTATATAACCATTCGGCTTTGTCCCCGAATGAACGAGACTCTTTTTACCCTCGGACTCTGCCTCCGAGACAATGAACGTAACCTAGAGACTGATGCTCTCACCCCTGGTAAAAACCTGTTACCCCCTCTCCCGAGAGTTCAAACTTAACTAACTGAAAAACTAACCAAGGATCTCTCAGATCCTGTTATTCTCGAAAAAACAATAGTGAATTTCTAGCCACTAGAAATGCTTCGCGGTGAAGTCACCGGCAAGCTGTCACCTGATAGGATGACCTTGTACCTGCCCACTTTTTGCACACGTTCCTCCTTTGTCATCTGGTATTGGGAAGATTCTAACTATTTTCGCTTTTGAGGTGCATGAAAGGAATAACAGAAGGGCTCTGTATTATACTCGCCGTCTAATAAGTGCTACATCCGAAGATGGATTTGGATTGATCGTTTTCTTCTTATCTCGCCGTTCAAAGTGGGAACTTAGAAGAAATCTCAGGCAATTTTTGGAAGCACATGGGATGTCCTATACCTGGTGATATCTGTATCTATCTAAGGGGTTTCTTATGTAGAATCGTAATACCAGTTCGAGGTTCTATAGTGCTAATTCGTATTACTTTACATCAATAATATAGTATTATTCGTCTCGTCGAAGCTTGGAAAACCAAAACTAAAAATCAGTACCGCAGTTTTGAGAATGAAAATTTTTATTATTATGACATAACTAGCAGGACACATGAAGGGATTTTCTTTTAAAAAGATGCAAATATTTCTCCCTCTTATTCACTATGACGGTTTTTTTTAAATTCCAAATCTAGGAATTATCCATATCGATTGCAACAGCGTTTCAAGTAAGTGTGATCGTTTTGTTGATGTTTTGTTTATAGTACTACTAGGGGACTCAGCCCCCTGCGGGCTACCCCCATTCAGACTTCGAAGACTCTGAAAATATAGTAATGTGCCCTGTTTGAAAAATATTAACAGGTTACGGAAGATTGAATGATATTATCACCATAGCTGCGGCTATCTTCTATAATCGGGTTGCCATGCTTCTCCGTTTGAACGAGGCATTTTTCGGTTACCCTGGCCTCATCCATCATTGTCGTAACACTATTATTTTGTATATTGATGGCCCAAACATTGTGTAGATTAAACCTTTTGGCATTCAAAAGTACTTATAGCAAAATTAAAATATCAATCTGTTGTTAATTTACTGGGAATTTGTTCGTGTGCAGAAATTGTAAATTCTTTTGACATAGAGAATATTTATTGTATGCAACTGAATTTAACTTGTTATCGTTAAACTCAAAATATAATTGTATTTTTTTTTTCTTTCGATTGGTGCACTAAAATTATTTGCAACTTTCCTGAACTATTGATTATGCTGCCCCTTGTCGGTGTATTAGCAGCCTGGATTCGGCCACAGTTTGTAAATTAATTTTAACTTGAATAAGGTTTGTTTTTTTATGTTTTGTAAAAGATAGGTGCCTTCTCCTTTTGGGTGGGCTGGGTTTCTGCCTGCGAGCCTCTGCGTGTCGGTGAGGCTCCTGGGTGGAGCGTAACTAAGTCTTAGCTGGATTACTGATCAGGCGATCTTGCTCAACTCAGGCCATCAAACTGATGACTGTGGTGTTGATAAGTAAGATAAATTACACATTTGAAAATCGGCTTGTATAAAATGGTACATTAAAAATGTCGCTATCTTTTTTACTTTTATAAAGACGCTATGGACAATATTATTCCTTTCGATTCGATGTTAAAAAGAACTCCCTCTGCTTGGGAATAGCTTTCAGAATCACGGTATTGAAAACCATTGTGTTTGCGCTTATATTATATGTTTTGATCGAGTTTTGGATATTTTCAGGAACAGGTATAGCTTATTCATTAATTCTTTTCTCTATTTTGATACATCATCGTGCATATTTTCATGCTATTTTTACATTGCATATTGTTTATATAAATTAATAGGAATATTCGAATTTTCAAGTATGTATTTATAGAATTTTAATTTAAAGTATTTTGCGCATATATTTACCTGTATTTATGCTACATCAAATGATTTAATATACAAATAAATTTGCTAGCCTCACTACTTTTATAGAATGTGACGTCACTTTCAAATTCTCCGGAATAAAAATCGTTTTAATGTATCACTTTAAAATATGACGTAATTTACACTATTAAATGCATTTCTCATGCAATAATTTATTTAAGTTTTTTTCTCTTTTAAGATTCACGGGTACATTCATTATTTAATTTAAAAGTGCGTAGCCTCCATGAACTTGTACAAACTCGTTATTATTTTTTATTGAAATTTAATCCCTCTTGTTGTTACGGGAACACACACAAAAAAAACCCCCAATTTCTTTGGAATTGAAGTCTCGCATAGATATTTTTTTTTTAACTGTTCGTCAATATTATCATTTGTCGATTATGACGTAATAACTCCCATTTCTGCTTTTAACGCATATTAATGAATTTATCATTTTAAAGTTTTTTTTCTCTTTCTAACATTCACGTGAAAATTTGTTTTGTTGTTAAAAAGGAAGTTTTATTATTTACGCTACCTTAGAATTGACGACAAACTTTAAAAAATGCATCTCGAAGTATGAAATAAAAGTCTCGTAAATATATTTTTAAATATAAACTGTTTGGCAGAATTAGTACTTGGCTATTTAAATATGACGTAATTTCCCCCATTTACTGCTTTTAATGCATATTAATGGATTTATTATTTTAAAAATTTTTTCTCTTTTAATAGTTATTGCAAATACAATTTTTATGACGTAATTTTCAATATTTTTCTGCTTTTATAATGTAATCATTTAATTCTGAAGCTTTTTCTGTTTTAAATAGTCACGTGTAAATAAATTTTTAATAGTAAGGAAATACTATTCTTTGCACTGTTTCTACGACTGGCAACAATTTGAAATAAAATTCTTTCTATAATATGCAAAAGTATCTCTTAAAATGATAAAAATTTAATTAAACTAAATAAGAAATTATTATTTACTTAACATTAATATTATTATTAACATTTGCTGAATTATTTTTTCACATTTTCTTGAAAAACATAATTTAATCACAACATTGATTGAAATAAAAGATAATTTCAATTTAATTTGAAAATGGCGAAATTGAAGAAATCTAATAATCCCTTTTCTCCCTTTTTCCACAAAAATAAAGTAATTTGGTTGCCATCATTAGATAAATTTAATTCAAATTAGAAAACATTAATATTTCGAAAACTAATTCAATTTTTTAAATTCTAATACCAGTTTTGAGATCTGTGGATCAATACGCATTTTTTGGTATTAATTTGACCGCCAAAAATTCTATATTTTAGGAAAAATAGCTGTAAAACTTAATCAGTCGTTTCATAAAATCGTTTCATAAATTCGTTACATTAGGATTTTATATCTATAGGGTAGATATAAAATATTGATTGAAATGTAGTTTACCTTTGAGTCTGTTTTCGGAAAAAAAACACTAATTCTAGAAACATATATTCTTCATTCGTGTAATTATGTTCTTTTAATCTAATTGTAAAAATGCCATTAAAGATACACATATATATTTGAATTGAAATCAATTTTAATAATTTTTATATTATTATTTTTAGCAAAAAGTAATTTGAAATTTAAAATAGGTATTAGTAAAAAGTTAGAATTTTATATATTTATTTACATAACTAGATTTTGCACTTAAAATTGCGGTTTTTATAACTTTATTTATATGCACTTACATCAAAAATACAAAAATGACAGATGTTAAGATGTATACTTAAGATAAAAGAAGTTTTGGAATGAGAAGTAGTAATTTTTTCTTCATGTTGTTAATATAGAATATTTTTTTTATTTTTTTATTGATTGTTAAATAACTCTTGTGATTATCAAAAGGCTGTATAAAAAGGCTGCCCATGTGGCAATATAAGTTTTTAAGAAAATGTAATTTTTAACTTCTTTTTTTTCGGGGGGGGGGGGTTGGATTTCGTATGGAATTTTTGTGAAACTGGTATTTTAAACCTCTTTCGGCATTGCTCTGTTCATAATGAACATTTCGAACCTTTGGAGTTGGACAAGATTGGAAACAAAAAATATATTTATCTAAATACCATAAAGGTCCTGCCCCGAATAGTGGACACTTCGGGATTGCAGAATTTGCTCGATAATCGGAGTCTGCCTTTGTGAGGTAAAAATATACAAATATGTATGTGTTCTGGATTTAAAAAGGTTTTCGTTAAATAGGGGTGTGCTGCATTAGGGAATGTCCATTAATCTCCATAACAGACACTCCGGAATACCGGACATTTCTATTTAGCGAATCATGATGCAGGTTTGGATTTTTTTCAAAAGGATTTGGTTAAGCATGAGCAAACTGGATAATGTCCCCTCCCCGTACAATTTTAGGGGCCCCAAATTAGATACTATACAGTTTTTGAAAAGCTTATATTTTGAATCTGTTTTGAGATTGTAATAATTATGATCAATATTTTGAACTTTTAAAGTAGAATAAGATTTTAAAAAAAATAATAATAATACAGTACACTCTAAATAAAAAAGAGTGACTATTCACTCCGGAGGAGTGAATAGTCACTCTATCGCAGAGTCAAAATATGCTCAACCTCTTTAGAGGGACTATTCACTCTGAGCAAAAGTGAAATTTTTGACTCTCTGAAAGAGTGAATAGTCACTCCTGGAAAGTGAATATTCACTCTAAACAGGGGTGGATAATCACTCTTTCGGAGGAGTGACTATTTACTCTTGCTAAAGAAGTGCGGCTTTTCCACCCTGGTAGGAGTGAATAGTCACTCTTTCATAGGAGTGAATGTTCATTTTTTATGTAGTCGGTTCTTTTTTTATTTTGCTTTTATGGTCATTTTAAAAGAATCACATCTTTTACGGCATGCAATGAAAATAGATACAAGCGTGGTAAAGATTGGAATAAAATACTTTATTAGCAATATTTATTTAATTCATAGTTTATAACACTAATTGAACTTTTAAGGAAAAATTCAGTTAAAGTTACATACGAATTTAAATTAGATTACTGACAGAAATAAACTAAAATACTTTATTCCAATCATATCCTTTGTGTTTGCTTTTACTGCATGCCCTATAAAGATATTACTTTTAAAGTTTTATTAATAACTTTTTAATATGGGGATGTTATATGTTTAACAATGTTTGATTTGATTTTAATTTTTGTTTTAAATATAAAACCGTAACTTTTCCTTAAATTATTGCTATTTTTGAAAAGTCTTATTGTTCTAAAATATTTTTAATTTTTCCATTTAAAAGCAATGCTTATAAACTCACTTCTTTTTTAAATAAGTTTTAAGCATGATTTAAAATTTAAGAATGTGTAATTTTTTTTTTTATCCGCTGTGATTTGCTTTTGTTTTATTTAATATGAACATGGAGTCTAAATTTTGAGTTCTCTGGAATATGTATATATTTTTCTTTTAAACATATTCCTTAACTTAATCATGATTTATAATTTTCGTCCGTTATTGCTGAAAAATGGAATTAATACAATACTTATTAATGAAACGACGCGATAAGTCATATTTAATTTATATTTTTTATTCGCGTAGATATTGTATTTTGTGACTATGAGCAAAATAGATTTTATATGTTTTATAGGAAAAGATTGACCTCGGGAAATAGAAAAAAAGGAAACTTAAAAATAAAGTAAATGACGGCATTATAAATACTCTTATTGTTTGAAAAACATCTTAATGTAAAAAAGTAGTTATTAATCTCTTTAAAAAAATATTCAGTCCTGTATTATGCAAGTAAATATGCACATTTTAAAAAATATACTAAAGCAGTGTTATCCATAAACTTCAAAACAGGTATAAAAAAACATTTTATTCCAATGCTTAAGTATCATGTTTTATTGTTTAGCGCCAAAATTTACGTGTATCAAAAACGTAGAAAATGTTTTTATAATAAAAGGAAATTTAATAACTGATGCAGAATATCTATAATTAATTTTTTTTATATTACCCAGTCTCGAATTTTAAAATCATAACCTGCAGAAAATTTTTTACATATAATTTAAAAAAATTAATATACAGTAAAACCTCCCTAAAGCGACCACGTTCCGTTCCAGTAAAAATTGGTCGCTTCGAGAGGTGGTCTCTTAATGGAGGTCATGTTTAAATCTTGATTTTAATTGTTGAAAAAGGGCAAAAATTAATGTTACTAAAATTTATTTTTCACATTAGGAAAAAATATAAAAATTGAAGTATCAAAACAAAAGTTAATTACATAAGTTAATTACTGCAGCATTTAGCAAATGAATACATCGACGTTTGCTTTGATTTTACGGTTTGATCTTTTATAATTATTATTTCCGAGTCCTTTCGATGTTCAGTAAATAAATGCAATTTTTTTTTTTTACGGGAACAAATAATGATGATTTTGTTACTTTATCTATTTCTTTGAGAGTTTTCCGACACAACAGGGCAGAGGAGTTTAATGACCGTCATTCTGAATTTGTAATCAGAGTTAAATTCATTGCCTAAAAAGGCACAAAGGGGTTTAAACACTTAAAAGTTACCAGGATAATTTAAAAAAATCTAAACTTAGTTTAGAAGTTTGATGAATAATGCACTCTCCGAAATTATTGTTTTAATAAAACCTTCTTCAAGTGACCAGGAAAAAATGGAATTTACTTCATTTTCTTCAAAGAAATCGGTCTCTCATGGAGGGAGTTCAACTGGGATGGTCTCTGAATGGAGGTAAAATTAGTATTGAGCCTATGGGAATAAATTCCTTTCTATGAAAAAATGGTCATTCAGGGAGGTGGTCGCCTAATGTAGTTGGTCGCACAGGGAGGTTTCACTGTACCAACTTTTTCGTAATATCATAAACATCAAATATCATATTTAACTCCGAAACAATAATAAATACTCTTAACTGTATATAATCCGAAATCATTAATGCACAGTTAATGCATAATTAATTGCATAGAAAAGAAAAAAAATGCGACAAGTTCCCTTCTTAGCGAGTGTAAATGTATTATATATTCTTTTCTTATGTATTGGTATAATAATTATGCATGGATCAACACATTTGTGAGTTTAAAACTGGGTACCTTCATACGCAGGTTCTTTTTCATACGTTTTATTATGTTTTAATTTATCTATATTTTAATAAGCTCAGAAATCTAGTGTTCTTTAAAAAGAATAAATTTTAACGTTTAAGTGTAGAATAATGGCGATTTTAAAATGTATGCATTTTTGGCAAAAATTTTTGAGCCAGATCTAATTTTACTGACCTTTGAATAGACCAGGCCACGCTGAGACAATGATTTTCATACGGGCTGGGTCAAAATTAGGACTGAAAATTTTGGGCCGTTAAGACTCGGAATGAACCAGTCCCGGCTTTGTACAGAAAAAATAAGTTAGGCTCGGCCCAGCCCGAGCCTTCAGAAAAAAGTGTGGCCCGGCGCGAGTTCCGTAAGTGAAAATCGGCCCGAGCCCGAACCGGCCCGTGCAGATCTCTAGTGCGTATTCAATTGTTAAAAGAATTATATTTCAAACCGCTACATGAAGAAATATAACAGACAACCACTTTTGAACACTCTAACAATCAATCTTTTTCTATACAACATACAACTATTTAGCTAATAATCTTAACATTCCACATATCTACACGGATAAATGCTTAAAATTAAATAAATTAAATATTTTATGTATTCCATAAAGAATAATTTTAATGATATCCTAATATGTTAATCCTAAGATGGCGGACGAAAAAGTGATCATTTTTCTTATCTTTTAAGGGTGTCGTCGCCTTGCTGCTCTGATTGGTTAATAAGCAATGCATACGCGAGTCACTCTTTCAGGAGTGATACATTTCACTCCTTTCTAGAGAATGGAAAATTCCACTCTTCAAGGAGTGTATTTTTATAAAATTCACTCTAAAAAGAGTAAAAACGCCTCTCACTCTTTCAAAGAGTGAACTTTTCACTCCTCCCAATTTTAGAGTGTAAAACCTTTGAATCGTGGTTTCCTCGGGAACGCTGAAATTGTCTGCTATTCGAATATATTCGTTTTTTGAGCTATAGAAATAATATAGTATGTTGAAAAAGATTGAGTGCTCGCTAAATAAAGTTTTCCGTATGGAAGTTCTGCAGTAAATTCTCCATAACGGACACTCCTAAATTTAGATACCACTATTTAAGAAACACATTTTTTATTCACAACATGCCATTTTTTATATTACTTTTACCTCAGAAAGGCAGAGACTTCCTAATAGCGGGAAAATTCCACCATTTCCGAGGGGCCCGTTGTTGATAGATTTTACTGTATTAAGACATATTTTTTGTTTTTAATTTCTTATTCTACTCTAGAAATTCAAAATATTGATTATAATCAGTACAACGTCGCAAAAAATTTCAATTATCAGCTTTACCAAAATAAAGCTATATATTTTTAAATGAACAGTTCTCAGCACTATGAATAATTATTTTTTCGATGAAATAATTTTCAAACGGCATGACAAAACTAACTCTGTTGAAACTGTATTTTCGTTTCAGTGAAATAATTATACCACAATTTATTTGTCATAACTATAAAGTGTAACATTTTTACTCTAATTAATTTTGATTATTCTCTTTATGCACAGGAGAACAGGAAATATGATGCAATGTTATTTATGACACTTCCGTACTAGCAGTATAATAAACTATACTCTTAAGCTAATGAAATATTACTAAAAAAAAGCTTGTTCCCAGAATTTTTTTAATACCTTTTAAGTCAACAATAATTTATATTAATTATTATAATCAAGAAAATTAATTGCACGTTACACTTTCTGTCTCCTAATATTAATATTTTCCATGTATCATTTAATGGTAACCATTTGTTAAGTAGCATTTTTCTTAGATATTTTATCTTTCTCATTACCTCAATACCATTAATTAAACCATCTTTATATATATATATATATGAAATATGTTACATAGTACATTAATTCAAATATCCCACTAAGGAATGGAAAAGAAAAAAAAAAGAAAACATATATTACTTTAAACTTTAGTTAAACTTAACCGTCTATTCACAGGGCGTTTGAGTTTCACGCTTTATTTTTAACACGGCAGAATTTCTATTTACGCCGAATTTTCCTTTTTTTTTTAAAGGTTCTCATAATTAACGTCGCTTTCTTAAAAAAAAAAAAAAAAAAAAAAAAAAAAAACTTTCACAGAGCGACAATCCATGAAGAATCATGCTCTTCGGTAAATTCTGTAGAAGAGTGAGCAGGAGCACTCCCTCCCCGTCTTTTTTTTCCCCTTCCATTTTCGACAACGTACAAACAAATCCATACAGTATAATTTAGCAATCTAGAACAGGCACCGGCCAACACAGTAACAAAAGTGATAAAATAAATAGCGATACAGCCAAGGTACTATCAGGCAGATCTCCGCATAAGGCGATCTAGCGACTTTCGCCCCGTGGCCAGGTACAAAACTCGTTAAGCTAGGCATATAGCCCGGCAGGTAGGAGCCTGGTCTGCGATTTAATAATAATAATAATAATGGTCATTGTAATGTTATAGGTCACAGGTTCCTAAACTGTGCTCCGAAGAGCCATAAGGGCTCCACGTGAACTTTTCAAGGGCTCCGCCGCACTATAGGAAAATAATTAAAATTTAAAAGAAACCAACACTTTTAAAACAAGGGTTTTTTTCCAAAATTGGAAACAGATTCGTTTGTTACAAAAGTAAAAAAAAAAAAAAAAAAAAAGTCTACATTGATGATAACTGTCTTCAACAATCTGAACTCTTTTAATTAACTAAAAAATTTCCGTTGCAAATATTAATTTATACTCTATTTTTACGTTTTCCGATCAAAAAAATGCAATGAATGGAGAAACAAACGTATATTTACTGTAAGAAAGCGAGAAATTGCATTCTGAAGGAAAATTTGGATATTTGAATTTCCCAACTCCTCTCAGTGTGACTTGAGGTGAAGTGTTATCCAATGACTCGACTCCACGTTTCATGCTCAACTACGTCATCATTCTGAAGGAAATCAGTCAGATTTGAAATACAAACCGCCTGATTTTTTTCAGTATGAAGGGCAAAGTAATGTATGCATGCTTCAAAAGAAAATATCACAACACTTGTTAAAACAAATATGAAATGTCCTGGACATAGGTGCAGACTTCACGGGTGCGAAATAGGCAATAAGATATACTTCTACAACTAATTTTGAAATTTCCTTTTTATCCTGTTTAATCACTGTGATTAATTAGAACAAAAATAATGTTCTATAATTAGTGATAGAAGTTTGCCTTGTTAGACTCCGTCGCCCCCCGTTAAGGCGTGCTTATGACCCCACGGCGCTTACCTGATACTTCGCTTGGATCGCTTGAGTTTGTGAAGATCATACAATTGCAAAAAATTTTAACCCCTTGAGGGGCGGTAGGATAAATTATATCCCACCTACGATTAAGGAAGATTTGCACCGGAATTTTTTTATATAATTTTACTTCTCTAACTTTGGTGGAAAAAAGTCGTAAAATTGCTTTTCCTTATTTTGCAATAAAAGTTTTGGAAGATTCCGATCTAAATTCGACATTACAGAACCATAATTACTTGCCGCTGAAAGGGTTAATAAACCTCGTAAATTTGATATTTTCATAAATTTGCTTTATGAAAAAGTTGTTAATTTAGTATTAATATTTCCTTGTCAAATAGAACATTTTTTTAAAAATTAACTCTATAACAGGTGACGTAAACGAGCACTTAACAGCCTCTTCAGATGTACAAAATTTGCACTATAAATGAGTGAATCTACTGACGTCACTGGATTAGCAGTTTTGTTAGTATTTTTCAGTTACATATACTAATATCCCGTTCAGACCAGGGAAGTCTAAATTGACATTTTTGAAACGGGCACCCGGAACTTAACTTGACTTTTCTATTATTAAGGTGTTTGAGAACATTAGAGTGATTAAAATTAAGAACCTTACTAACGCCAGTCTAAAAGAGGTTTCACGAAGATATCAGGATTATGCTTTTTACCCGACTGCCAAGAAGGGTTATGTGTTTCACGCGTGTCTGTGTATGTGGATTTTTTTATACCCTCGAAACATCCCAACGGCTGGGTGGATTTTAATGAATGAGGTCTCTTTCGATTCGTCTTAACCGTCCGATGGTTATAGGCTAGGTTTTATTTTTATAAATTCAAAATGGCGGCCGTAAAATACAAAATGGCGGTAGACAAGAAAAAAAAATTACGCATCCTATTGTGTGGCATATCATTGGATAGGTCTTTGAAAATGAAGACGATGTTTCATTGACTATTTTACAGGCAGATGCTCCGTTTAAATATTACACCACAGGGAAGTTGTGTAGGAAGGATCTCTAGCTTTACTGAAACTCTATCCATCATATACATCTATTTAGGCCTCATCAAAGCAGTGTTTATAGATAGTAGAAACTAACAATTAAACACAACTTAAAAGTCATCAATACAAGTAAATAAAAAAAATAGGTAAGCAATATAAAAAATAGTTTCGCATTGATGAGAAATAATTAATTAGTTCGCTTTTTACGCAGTCGGGTTTTTTGATTTTTTAAATTTAATATATTATTGTACATTACTACAAACGAACGCAATAAGGGACGAAATGTTTTCTGATTAATACATAAGAAAACACATGAACATGAATGTACTGGTGATGCGAAAGCACTGATGGGCCACAAATCAATTACAAAAGTTATAGATGGTAAAGCACCGCAGCACCATCTATTGCATACGCTATCCCCGAGAAAATGTCTTCTGAACTTATGAAAAGGTTAAATGTTGCCATTAAAATAATAAATTATATAAAATCACGAACTCTTAAAAGCAAACTTTTTAAGCTTATGTAATGAAGTTATTGGATGCCGGCATCCGCCCCTCCTACTACATGCCGAAGTAAGATGGTATTGTCTATAAAGAGCGTTTACACGATTGTTGCAACTGCAGAGGTGATATTAGAAGAACCATAACTCTAAACTGGCAAAACTTTTAACTAATGAAGAGGGTGAATTCTAATTGCATATTTTCCCGACATGTTTAGCAAAAGGAAATAAATGTATCTATCATTGCAATGAAAATCTGTCACAATTTCCGATTCATTTATCAAACTTGTCTTTTTTTAAGGAAAAACACGTGTATTGGTCGGATTCGATGATATCGATTACGTCCCTCTTGTTAAATAATGCAAACAACACCAGACAAAAAAAATATACAAATAAATATGCAGGGGCATCCGACAGCTTTGAAAAACTCTTTCAAACAACATTTTTCAACAGCTGAATAGAAAAGGCTTTGGACAACTCTAAGTGTGTTCAGCGTTATAAAAAAAACACATCCTGCCTAAAATCAGTGAAATACGGAGGTCCTCGTCGATTTTATATCTCATAGCAAGTTACACTAAATATACGAACAACAACCGGCTATTTGGTGGTACCAAATGAAAATATTTCGATTTGAGCCAGAAATTTTTCATTAGTAAATAAATATAAATCAAACAGAAATAAGTTAAATAAAAGCGTTAAATAGTTTTAAATAAAATTTATTGGTCTGAAATATTTTTATGAAACATGAGTAGAATTTCTGGTATATATAGTAGTTTTGTTAAAGATCTTACTTTAAAACCAAATCGAAATACAGAAGTGTTAAATACAGAACCAAACATTCGTCTACAATTATTATCAACTGGACATTTGTGCAAAAAAATCCAATCACATTAAGCGCTAATGCGTTATTGTTCGTCACTCTAATAATGTAAAATTTATTGTAAAGACAATGTTACGACTTCTTGAGTTTGGAGGTTTTTTAACTGTAGGTTTGTAAACTTTTGACAATTCCATCTGTATCGATGATAATTGAAAATAAATTCAGTTTTATAGTAACAGTTTCAAAAGATAATTTTACTTCTGGGGCAATGCACAATTATTTAGATTACTACTCATTTCCTCTTCCTGTGCTCACTAGCAATGCTCCTAAAAAATGTTACCCTGTAACATAGGGTACGGTAGGCTTCAGGGGCTTCGCCATAGAAATTCATTCAAAAAAGGGCTCCGCCAGTCAAAAAGTTTGGGAACCGCTGCTATAGGTCATATGTCTTTGTCAAGTATCCGGCTGACGCAGAACCTGCAGTGTTTAATTCCATGCTTGGTACTCATATCTTTGGTGGGGAAAATGCCATCGGTTAAATACAATCTTTTATTTCCTAAAGAGAATTTTCAAGTTATTTTCTTTTTTTTTCCAGTTTACTGAATGAAACCATGCATGGTTGAATACTTCTGCACGCACAAAAGTAATAAAAGTGTCTAAATTTAATCCTTCTTTTCGGTCTAATACAAATAAATTATTTTATGTCATGAGCGGAGAAGAAAACAAAAAGAAAATTTAAAAAGTATTTTCAAACAAAGCATTCTAAAATTAAGCATTCCTCTTAAGCATTCTCAAATTTCCCTAAATAAATATAGAGGGGGAAATAAAAAAAAGAATCAGGATTTACAGGTTTTAAAAACTGGGTGTAATAAATTAATCATGTCTGACGCTAAATCAAAACAGTTTTCAATCGTAATAATTTCATATGCTTTAATTAATTATGCAAAGTAATATATAATGCACGCAGTAATTAGGAATAAATATCATCTGTACTAATAAAAGAAAGATGTTTGTTTGTGTATGAGTGACTGCCCGCGATGGCTAGGAAAATCTACCGGACATAGAGGTCTGAAATTTTTGGATGACGGTAATCCGAGGCAGATCCTGATACACCTGAAGATCAGATTTTTCATTTTTTGTTAAGAGGCCACTTCCATCAAGTGAAAAGACCCGTTTGCTAATGCTAATCCTATTGAAGAAATTTATAAAGATATCTCTGTTGCATTTCAATATTTTTAAATGATTTTTTTTTTTTTTTTTTTTTTTTTTTTTTTTTTTTTTTTACATTGGTTAGCTGAGATTGATCTGTACAAAGGCCGTTTTTTTTTTACTTTTTCGATTTTGTTTACAGATATTTTTAATGAGGACACTTTCATTTTCGGAACCGGTTTCGAAACTGAAAGCATCCTTATAAAAAAATCTGTAATCGAAATCGAAAAAGTAAAAAACGGCAGATGTAGAGATCGACCTCAGCTATCCAATGCAAAAAAAAATCATTTGAAAATATTAAAATGCAACCGAGATATCTTTATAAAACGGGTCTTTTCACTTGACTAAAGTAGCCTCCTAATTAACCGATATATTAATTAAAAAACACTAGGAACACACATCAAAAAGACATCCTTTTTCTCAAAATGGGGCGGCAGCCCAGTTCCGGAATATCGCTAGCAGTGGAGATCCGCTGACCATTAATGGTTCTATTTTTTCTCGTCTTTCGGAGTTCCGTTCAAAATAAAGGAAAATTAAAAACACACGCTTAAAAACGGTGCAATCCGTTTAAAAAAATACGAATTTTAACACTTTCGATTTTTTAAGAACGTTCTATTTTTTTTTTTTTTTTTTTTTTTTTCGAAGCTTGGATCGGTTTTATTTTTAGAGATACGGGGAAACAAAAAATAACAACTTAATCCAGATAATTTCTTTTCTACGACCACCGTATGTAATAATTCTATAGATCATATACACCTAAAGTGCTGCACCTAAAGAATTGTATGCATTACTGTCTATGAGCGTAAATTGATTAACTTTTTTTTTTGAGTCACGCACTTTCCAGCTGAACTATATTTAGTATACAAATAGATATTTGTAGAATACCAATAAATTCATATACACGGCTAAGTAAAAACCTTATTGCCGCCTCTATGAGTGGTTATTTCTGAAAGAACGTTTTCTGTTGCTATGCATTTTCTAAATTGTTTACTTGAGGTATTTTCTTTCACATTATTAAAAAGTGAAGTTCCGTTACAGTATTCTGGAAGTGTTGGAAAATGTTTCATAATCTACACTTGAAGCATGATTTTTCTTTTTTGTTTCTGCTGAAAACAATAACAATGCGACGCTAAATATAGATGGAGAAAATGGAAAGACAGGTTTAAGTAAATCATAAAAATGAATGAAAAATGAAAAGAGGCAGTTCCTCAATGCGTTCAGTGTAGGTCGTGACAAATGATCGTACATACCGCAACTTATATCAAATATTGTCAAACATACTCGCTCAAGTTCACTGCTCCCGTTCGAATCAGATAGTGTGCAACAAACCATGCACATGTAATCCTTTAAATCTGGAGATATAAAACGTGCATACTATTTCGCAGACCAAAAATTTTACAAAAAGTAAAATGACCGTTTGATAAAATTAATTCTTGGGATTCGTTTTTTTTTATATATATATATATATATATTGAGAAGGTTTGTTGTCATGTGAAAATTATTAAGCTATTTTAAGCAAAAAGATTATAATGATGATTATGTTAAATGGTAATATAATACGAGGGTAACTCTGACATTTTTGAGACAGGGCCAGGTGATATGCGAAAACAAAAATTATTGATCGGATATATAGATTTGAACTCTTTTATGTCCGTAGACCATAATTTGTAGCAACAATTGCACTTTAATTGTCGTAGAATGAATTTTGAAAGAAGAGAAAATGGAGTTGACGCTAGAGCATTATCGAGCTATGATTTTCTATGATTTTAACGTGGGGCTAAACCAAGAAGAATTCCTTTAACGTCTACAATTAGTATATGGAAATGAAACTCAATCTCGAGATACTGTACTCAGATGGTTTACAGAATTCAGAAGAGGTGGAAATTCTTTTTTGGAACTCACAGGAAGACTGTTGTCAGCGGTAGTCCCAGAAAATGTGCCAACCGTAGAAAAAATGTTAATCGATGACAATCGCTGAACACACCAAATGATACAGAAGGAATTTGACAATGAATTCGCAGCTGTACATAAAATTATTCTTGAAGAACTGCATATGAAAAAAATTGGTTGTCGTTGGGTTCCCCATAATTTAACAGAACACCAAAAAGCGGAGCGTGTCAGAATCAGTAAAGAAACCCTAAAATTACTTAATGATGGAAGGTACCGCATTACTTCTGAAATCAGAGCTAGGGATGCAACGCAAATACCTTTTTTTGATATTCCAACTCGTCAAGGAAGTAAAGTATGGGTTTTGAAGATGATCCCAAACCAACAATGGTGAAAATATAACGAACAATGAAAGAAGTAAGGTATGTCGTGTTCTTGAGAAGTACAGGTCTGGTTAAAGCCATTAAGCTAGATGGACAGAAGACAGTTACAGCTAATTGGTACGGCAATAAGTGTCTTTCAGAAATTCTTAAAGAGGTGACTGTTAAGGAATTCATGCTTCACCATAATAATGCATCTTCTCATTCACCAAGGATTACAGTCGGATTCCTTGAACAAAAAAACATTAAAATAATAGAACACCCACCCTATCCTCCTGGTCTTGCTATGTGTGACTTTTAGCTATTTTTTAATCGAAAAAAAAATTACATGGGCATCGTTTTCATTCCGAAGATGAGATTGTTGAGGAATTAAAAGAATATTTTTCATCTATTCCAAGAAATGGATGACTTCCGGCATTTAATCTCTGAAAAATTCGCCTACAAAAGTGCATTGATCTTGAAGGAAACTAATTTGAACATTCCTAAGAGTTGGTAAGTTTAACTTGGAGCATTGAGCCGTATCTCAAAAATATCAGTTTAAGAAAACGTGATAATAACGTTTATCCCGTTTTTATCACGTGATAAAAATATGATAATTTTATCACGTGATAAAAATATGATAATTTTATCACGTAACTAGTGGTAAAACTATCAGTAAACTGCTTTAGTGATAGTTTTAGTCAGTTGACTAAACTGTTTTAGTGAACTGTTTAGTCAGTAAACTGCTACTGTTTTATTGTCAGTAACAGTTTACTGACTAAACAATCAGTAAACTGACTGCTTATTGACTGTTTAAGTGTCTTCTTTTATGATTAAACTTGCATTGGTTGGATTGAGTGGATAAGGAGGATATCGATTACTCTTCCCTTTCTAAAAAAGAATGAAAAACACTTTGAACTTAAAAAAAAACAGAGAAATATTCATTGGCATCCTAAAAATTAATAAAAAATTCGCTTGAACAATATTTTAATATACATAAATAGAAGGCTTTGAATGATTTTAAATGGGTACTGAATGTGTTCGGTTACGGTGTTAAAAGAATACCATCCATATAAAATTTAGCAAAACACGAGGTCCTCCTTGATTTGACATTTCACAGAAATGTTAAATATCGTATAAGTGACTTAAACATAAATTATTATAAACATTGCAAAATTTAAAAAAATAAAGCTGCCTCACAAAGGATGCTAAGAGATGGGTTTCGTGCTGTCCGAAAGAAAACGCTCCAAAAGGCTTACAGCTTGGAGCTACGGCTCGGATTTATCTTTCTCTCCCCTCTTTTCCCTTTCAAAGCCAAAATCTATCAATGTTTTGATGGCATTTGTCAGATGAATTCAAAAGCTTTTCTCAGAAAGCAAAAAAGACACAAAAAACAATTCTGGACTACTACACCATGTATAATTCAAATATAAATAAGTGAAATGTGAATAAACCACAAATCATTTGCTAAAATGGTGTATAAACATAACATTCAATACAGATTAAAACAATAAAAACATTAAAATATCCAGTCTACAGTTTCAGCACACCTCCGTGGCCTTCCTCAAGAAGCTAGAGATTCCTGAGGAAGGACACAGAGGTGTGCTGAAACCGTAGAATAGATATTTTAATGTTTTTAATGTTTTAATCGGTATTAAATGTTTATACACCATTTTAGCAAATGACTTGTAGTTTATTCCTATTTCACTTATTTATATTTGGAAAAAGGCGCATCGCGCACCCGCCGCAAGAAGAGTGACAGAACTAAAAAATGCTACATTTTACAGAAGAGGCAAACGAAGATTTGCATTTTTTACCTGAAACATAAAACTATAACACATCTATCTATGCATGCTGCTGTAAAAGCGAACATAAAATCACAAAGCCCTTAAGAATCGAAGCGTAGAAAAGACAAGGGGGATTGAGTAAATTTCTCCATTCACACAATTTGCCGTTCTTCTGAGTTGGCAAAGTGACATATTGACTGATCTATCAGATTTCAGGATAGCTACAGTAATAACGCTTTTACTGGGGCAAGACTATTTAGTGGATAAAAAAACGTAAAATGATTTTTTTTCTTTTAGTTGTGTCACTGAGCTATAGGTCTGTGAAGCCTGATTCTCGGCTTACATACATTGCCACCAAAACGAAATACAGAAGAATTTGAAATGCAGAATCGGACGTTTGTCTGCAGTTATCAGTGATTGGAATTCAAATTCAAAAATTGTGCACAATAATGCAATCACAGATCTTGCATTAAACGTTATGCGTTATTGCTTGCCCCACTAACAGTATAAAATTTATTGCAAGGCAAATGTTAGGCTTTTTAGAATTTTTGAGCAGTTTTAAATATGGCAGACGTTTCACACCATCATAACTGAAATAAACTGAGTGTTGCGTTAAAAGTTTCAAAATATAATTTTGTTCTTGGGACAATGCATAATTATTTTGATTACTATCCATTCCTGTGTGCAATGCACTTAAAAATCATTACTATCTTGTAACATAGGGTACGGTAGGCTTAAGGTACTCCGTCACAAAAATTCATTTTAAAAAGAGCTCCGCGAGTCAAAAAGATTGAGAACCACTGCTAATGAAACTTGTATCTTATTGCACTTGGGCCACGCTTGCGGAGCGTGTATATGTATGTGTATGTGTGTGTGGGGGGGGGGGGGTGGAATCTAGAGATATATCCCCAACCCCCTCATACATTGGGGAGAAAATAATGTTTTATCGAGGACGATATTTTTGTCAAACCTAATTTTTTCAGTGACGTTTACAAAAATAAATAAATAAAAATTAAAGACTCTTTACGACAGAAAGGAAGAAAAATAAAGTTATGTACTTCCCGCTTTCTGTACAAGAAATCAGTGACTGATATTCCAAAAGCCCTTCTATGAATTGCAGTCACTTCGCACACTAGCGGTAGTTTCTTTTTAACTGAATATTTCTAGAGGCTTCTCGACGACTTACTATATACTCGAGTGGTGGCTTACTACATTTATTCATTTCGTTCTTAAGTCCAGAAAGTTAACTACTACACACAGAGACGTGCCTAATGACAGATTAGTGTCCTGCACGAACCCGATTAGAACCCGACAATTGTATTTGAATTCGAACCGAAGTCAACAACGAAAAAAATTTCGCGTACTTTCAAATCAACAAAATATTTTTTGACGCCTCAAAATCTGACACATACTTCAACCAGAAATCCCAAAACTCAGCAAATCCACCCGTTTTTAGGTGCGTTCGTAATTATATAAATACGTAGCACCTATAGTCGTCGTTCGGTCCGTCCGTCTGTCTGTCTGCCTGTCTGTCCGTCCGCATATAATAGAGCAAAAACTACCCAATCGGTCGGAAATTTTAAATATATAATTGTTGCAAAATTTTGTCGAGTCATTTCAAATTTTATGAAAATCGGATGTATAGTTTAATTACAGGAACAGTCAAAAGTTTTCCGTTACATTACGGCCAATGGGAAAAAATTATTTCAAGTGCCTTTTAATGATGTTACAGCCTTTCAACCAGAATGAAATTAATATGCACTTATTAAGTGCACTAAAATATATATTCAGTATGATATGCGGTGCAAAAAATATTTATAAAACAAGTTACAGTACGAGCGGATCTCATTTGCCACGTTTGACGTGCAATTTCCAACTTGTTATTATATTTATAGAAAATTATTTTATAATTTCGCCTCTAATATCAACTTTGTCTTCTATGTTGAACAATAAATACACACACACGCACACGCATATATATATAGTAATTCATATTCGCATACATATTTTGTTAATTTGAAAAAAATTGTCTGGAATTTTTATTTTTATTTATTTATTTTTTTTTTTTATTTATTTATTTATTTATTTTTTTTTTGAAAAATCGGGTTAAACCAAACCCGATCCACAAAAGTCAAAACCCAACATGAAATTAAACCAAAACCGAAACAATAATAAAAAACCTGACCCGCAAAGAAAAAAAATAGCTCCAACCCGAAGTGATCCATACCACTGGTTGGGTTCGGATAGAGTAAAATTAGATTAACCGGCCCGATGCCGGACTCTGGTGTCACGCATTTTATTTATCATCTACGTTTCTGGTGGTATAAAGTTGTTTAACAATATGGCGTTCAAGAAAGTACTCCGCAATAAACAATTATAACTAATAAACTTTATATTCAATCCTCCAAAAGGTTAGTTCAATTTTAGCTGATCCTTTATGACAACATAAACAGCATACAGTCATAAAAAGATTTTTATGAATCAAGACGGAACTTTTCATTTTTACTTTCTTCTGTCTTCAATAGAAGAAAGTATTGTAATCGACGTTTTTTTTTTCGACTTCCCGTTTTCGACGGATTTACACGTTTTAGGGTCAGAGATCCCAAAAAACATGTTTATAGAAAATGTTCGTTTGTACGACTGTCCGTGTGTCTGTCGCCACTGTACCATCAAAAAGTGTATGAAGTTATGCACAGAATTGAAACAAAAAAAATTTTTAAGTTTTTAGCTATAGCAAGCAGGTCCTTCCTTCATTTGGAAAAAATCCGCCGGAAGGGGCCGCTGTAATAGCGATTTTTGTGCGATTTTGAATATTGTACCATCGAAAAATGTATGAAGTTATGCATAGAACTGAATCGATTTTTTTTTTTTTTTTTTTGAGTTTTCAGCTATGGCAAGCAGGTCCTTCCTTCATTTGGAAAAAATCCGCCGGAAGGGGGCGCTGTAATAGCGATTTTTGTTGGATTTTGAATACTGTACCATCGAAAAGTAAGTTATGCATAGAATTGAACCAATTTTTTTTTTAAGTTTTTGGCTATGGCAAGCAGGTCCTTCCTTAATTTGGAAAAAATACGCCGGTAGGGTACGCTGTAATAGCGATTTTTGTGCCATTTTGAATATTGTACCATAGAAAAGTGTATGTAGTTATGCATAGAATTGAAACAAATTTTTTGTGTATGTTTTTGGTCATTGCAAGAAAATCCTCCCTGAATTTGGAAAAATTCCGCCGGAAGGGAGCGCTATAATAGCGATTTTTGTGTTATCTTCTTAATTTTCCGTAGTTGTATTGTAAACCAGTGGCTCGAGAATCGACGGGAACTTCCCATCCTGATAAGCCGACTATTAGCGACTATTGGTGACTATTCGTGATTTTAATAAATATCATTATCGGGATTAACTTGTTTTTACTCCGATTAATTGACTGAAGCAGAAATTTAAGATGAAAGTCAAAGTTGATATAGTATTGAACTAATAAAAATGAAATACTGACATCTGTAACAACCTTTTGAAATATTAAAATATTTGAGATAGAAGAAAGTTTTGGGATTGGCACATCCAACTAGCTCGTTTCGTTAATCAGAACTGAAGTTATTGCCATTGTTCGATTTTTTTTCTTTTGGCATACTGTACCTGCATAATTTAAACTTTTAACACTGCATGATTTTGTTAACATGCAACTTAATTAAAGTATGTATCTGAGAAAAAAATTATACCCCAAAATGAAAAAAAGGATAATAAACATATGTAGTTTTCTGACACCTGAAATACGTACATTTCTAAAAATATTTCCGGGCTTTCACTGAAAAGATGTTGCTAGTACATTAATAAAGTCTCTTGTTGACATCTTTAACTACCTTTCTTTGCTAGTGTCAACGCATAATTACTTTTTCAGTCACTAGAAAATATGCCTTAAACTATTTTTTTATTTTTTGAGTTGTTGTGACAGCAAAATATTTTAAGAAACTTATAAAACTCTCTTATGATAACTGAGTTGTTTAAAAGCATGTGGAGTAAGTCAAAATTTCTTAAGGCTTGTTCTGAAATAAAATTCAAATTGGCTACTTTCTGACACATTGTGTAGTTCCTTTTTGTTTGCAAACTTATCAAACTGACAAGTATATTAAGAAAACATTCAATCGAACTGTTTTCGCTAAAGATAGAAGATTTTTTAAAAAATACTGTCAAAGGTGGCTTTTTTAACTGAATTTCTCAACCGAGCAGTTCAAGAAAGAAAAAAATTATCTCATTGAGAACACAATCGCTTATAATTCAAGATGTAATTTATTTATCGGAAAATGAAAAAAAAAATTCTGATCGATTACAAATCTCTTCAATAATCATGCCTGCATGTATCATGCTTTTAATGTTTAAAAATGCGTTAGAAAATTTCGGGCTGTTGATAATTTTTTTTCATTTTTTAATTCTTTAAAGCGTGTTCATTTCCACTATTATTAAAAATGAAATAGATTTTGAATATCAATAACAAGTAATGGATAGTTTATTTTTATTTTTGCAGAGTAAACTACCTGACCCGACAGACGTTGCCCAGGTCCGTGATAATAACCTCACTGATAAAAAATTCACCGTTAGATTACGAGAAAAGCTCAGGCAGCACAGATTCCTGCATTTTCCTGTAATATTACAGTATGTGCCGTTATCGGTTTAGACTGCATTAGGCCGTAAATGATAATAAATTTCACGAATGTATCTGACCGTAAAACACAGTAACTTTCAAGAACGTATCTGACAGTACTCAAATCATAGGAATCTGAACGCAAATAATATATATATTGTAAATGAGCGTCTATGACCATATATGACTTTATATGACCATATTTATTTTTATTTATTTATTTATTTATTTATTTATTTATTTATTTATTTTTTTTTTTAGTATCAGTTATTATTTTTTTCAGTTTCAATTAAAGAGAAATATATATTCTCTGTTTTCTATCTTATGGGCAATTGAAACAGCATTTTGCGTAGGTGCTAACAACAGCGATGGATAATATTCTAATTTTAATCAGACTTCCCATTCTAAAACACGATAAGTGACAGATTTTTATCCACTCATATGTTATTTAAATATTCGCACAAGTTTCCGTTTTAATTTTTAATAAACGGTTAAAAGAACATTATTGCAATCTATACTAATAAGAGAACAGATCGCTCTGTGTGTGTGCGTGTGTGTGTCTGCTTGCGATGGCTAGCAAAATCTACGTCATGTATGAGACTCAAAAATTTTCTGAAACTAGCCCAAAGGTTCTCATGATGCACCTGAGATTTAGAATTTTAAAATTCTAATAATTAGTTGAGAAATTAATTAAAAAACCAAAATTAAAAGAATGGAAAAGTATTCATAATCCAACAAAAGCATAGACTTTTATTAAACCACAGACAATTTCTTGGAAAACTGGAAGAGAGGGGAAGGGGTTAATATAATTAAAGCACTTCCATTGCGATAAATGTACTGGGGTTTTTTTTTGTAAAGGGCTGATCTTAAAACACTTTCGCTGCCGCCAAAATTCTTAACTCCTGTCACCAAGTGCCACCCACTTTTTCTTTTCCTATTGAAACATGACTTCGCAACACGCACGGGCGCGTGGTTGACTCTCTAGCGTCGAGACCACATCACGCGCTGTCGCGGGATTGGCAACGAAAGTGTTAAATTCTATTGGGCCTAAAAACTCGAAAATCGCACAGCCAGACCCAGAAGAAATTCCCCTTTCAGAAATTTTAAAATTATTTTTATACTCCCGTAAATAGTTGAAAAATCCGTTAAAAATCTATTTATAAAATCTCTTTTATTTCCGTTCAAAGAAACACTGATTTTTGAGACATCTTACATAGCGAATGCAGGTGTGCAGACGACTGGCTAAGGAATAAAAACCTCAAACCGCAAATGATTTTTATACCAGGATTCTTTGGAACGCCGTCAAATTTTTTTAAATGCACCATTTAGATATAAATAAAAACATACATTTATTTTACTTAAATAGGTGTCACAAATAAAAATCAAAATATGTTGACATGTTTCGGTTCAATATAAAAAACAGTATTCATAACACACACCTAATCAATAAAAATGAATGACACTGGGTACTGGGGGTTTAAAGAGGGGGGTTAATATTTGTTTCAGGGATAGTAGATTAGTGTTCGTTTCGAGTTTATACCGCAAGTCAATCATCCGTGGATCTATTGATATATATTCTAGGAGGGATACTGTGTGTAATGATTCTTTTTCCTTTGATATTCCAATTTTATGGTTGGAATTCCTTAATAAATACTTAAAGAGTGAGTCTGGTAGAGGGAGCCGTGGTAGCGTAGGCTATTTGAGATCATAGGGGGCGCAATGTTTGCATTTTTTATGTTTTTTGGTTTTTAGATTACTTTTTGGTACCCAATGTCATTCATTTCTATTGATTATTTGTGTGTTATGAATACGGTTTTTACTATTGAACCGAAACATGTCAACATATTTTGATTTTTATTTGTGACACCTATTTAAGTAAAATAAATGTATGTTTTTATTTATATGATAAGAAAGGGTGAAGTAAAATTTGTTTGAGTTTTTACGAAAACTTACAACAGTTTTTGGGCACCATTTAGAGATTTTAAAGTTATGCATCTAGCCCTATCTTTAAACGCTATTTAATAATATCTAAATTTTATGAAAATTGATCCACAATTTTTTTTTTATATAAAAAATTCGATTTTAAAAAAGGAAAAGAAATATTTTTTTCGAAACGCGAATCTAATAATCTATGAGTAGGTTAAAATTAAACTGACGAATCGATCGATTTGTAAGTTTCAGATAATTTATAACACATAATAAATATTTTAAAAAGTAGGGGGGCATCAAATTTCGGGAGGAAGGGGGGCGGGTCGTGAACAAATATTTAAAACCGTACAGCTTTTCATTACGGCATATTTATACACCGTACAACTTTCTACCGTTTTAGATACGGTTTTTTGACGGAGCCCTGGGATAAATATTACTTACTTAATATAAAAATTTCAAAAGTGTACTTACAACCACTTTCGAATAGTAATTTCAGCAAATCTCTTAAATTCTTGCTTAAGTCTCCTTGACTAACATATCTACGAGTTTCAGATAGTTTATAACACATAAGAAAGATTTTAAAGAAGTAGGGTGCATCAAATTTCGGGGGAAAGGGGGGGACGCTAATTTTACTTTTGGGAGGGGTGGCGATCCTATATTTAAAATCGTACAGTTTTCTACCGTTTTAGATTCGATTTTTTTGACGTAGTCCTGGGATAAATCTATATATCTAAAAGGCTAAGCGTTTGCTTTCGACAGTCCGTGTGAAGAAATCACTGCATCAAATTACACAAATCTTTTTTTAAATGAAATATATTTGGCCACAGATTTGTTATCGTACATTCGCTTGTTCATACATGCGCAGTATATATAAGTACAAGTCTGCCGTTGGAGTGACGCGCTGCACATGCGCAAAGATGCTCGCTCAGTTGAACTATCACATCACAGGTCGAAGTTGTTTTAAGTTCGTCTGCTATTCGATCTTACTGTAAACAAGCTTTTCTTTCTTTCACAAAGTTAATATTATTTGGCTCTTTCAGCGTTATTAACAATTAAAAAATGTATTGTGCCAATATTAAGAGATAGATACGGCTTATTTCGGGAGTGTCATATTGTTTTGGTAATATTACACACAGAAGATAAACATAGTGGTTTGAAGCTAAAGGTTATGGCTGGTGATCCGTCTTATAAATTGTTAATATTTACACACGAAGATTGGGAAACTAGCATTTTAAGTTGTAGCTGCTTATTTGAAAAAATAAGGTACCACAAATATTAAAATACAAAACTATTACTACTAATCGATGTATTAAATGAATTTTAAAACAAGTTATTTTAATGGTTATTTATAAGTACCGTCAGTAGATAAAGGGTTAAATCTCGAAATTATACTGTTTTTTGAGCAGTGTTGTAATCGTAAACAAAACAGAATGTATTCGCTACAGGCAGAGGGTATACGTTATAGCTTTATTTGAGAAACTTATCATATACGCAGCTTATTAAAAAAATCCAGAAGGTTTACGGAGTATACCTCCATATAACCCCCCCCCCCACACACACACACACACACACACACACTACACTCCCTTTTCTGAGGTTTCTAAAGATAAATAACGCTTTTACGGAATCGTTGGTAACTCAGAAGAGGTTATTGTATGTTTTCGTTCGTGGTTATAATATATTTTCCTAAATTAAAAAACATTTGTCTTGTTTTTACAGTGAAGAATGGTAGCATTTTATCTCGTTCATAGCGGCTGAACTCGACTCCCACTGCGCTTTCGCTTACCAAATAATGTATGCCACTCTATGTGTTCTTAAATATAAATTTACATAAGTTTTTTTATTATAATCATTTTTTATTTATTTATTTAACTTTCTGTTCGTTTAAATAAAAGAAAATAGCTTTGTCGTATAGCTCAGCTGGATTCATAACACACGTAATGTATGTATATATATATATATAGATACATATATATATCCATTAAAAACACCATTGCAAATTACAAACAATAATTGTGAAATTATAAATAGAAAGAAATTTATTCATTGACAATTAAACCGTTCCTCTTAACATATTCAACATAGATTTTTAAAAAAACATAATAAAAAATAAATAAATAAATAAAATGAGCAGAAAATGAATAATGGATATTTTTAGAACCTAGACAGATTCATCAGGTCCCAAATGCCTAGAGTTCCACAAATAAAGTGTGTGGTTTCATCTTCATATTAGCCTCAAAAAAAGTTAAAGAATATGAATTTGGGACTACCAACCCACAAAAAATTACAGAAATAAATTAATGAAAAACAAATAAGTTTAAAATAAAACGCGATTAAAAAAGATTGAAAAATAAAAATCACATTACCATATTGAAAGTATTGCTGACTTAGAATGAGGCAGTATTAAAAAACAAGTAAAGGGGATTATTTGCACATGTTGCCAAAAACTGTTTTAAATGTTGATGGGTCAAGGAGTAATAATGTACAATATGGTCAAGCATATTCCTCAATATATGTGACCAGCACCTTCTATAGATAATTTTAAAATGAATTCCTCCATGTATTCGAAGGAATCATATATACGTATATATAAAGTAAAATACCGCCGACCATCTTACAAACCGTGAATTTACGAAGAAAACAGCTCGAGACCACGAGGGGCCGCTTCAATATATTCTTTTAATTTATGCCTGATGCATTACAACGAGGGGCCGCTTCACCAGAGGTGGGGGGGGGGTTATGGGGAGCCTCCCCCTCCAATATATGATAACTTGGGAAATTTGAGCTTAGAGTTGGGAAATTTGAGCTTAGAGTTGGGAAATTCTAGATTTTTTAAAACACGTGTTCTTTTTTTAAATAAAAAGTAAAAAAAAAAATAATAAATAAGAATTTTTTATTGTTTTGCTGAGTAGCTTTCTGAGTTCTGTAACAGTAAACTAGTTAAATTTTCAAAAAAATACAAAAAGCAGCCTGACTCAATTTGAAATTGTGTTTTTCTGTGCTACGAAAATATCATATATCTACCAGACCTGAATTTCCCTGTGCATCAGCAGTGTCTCTAATCTATTTCCTCCAAAAATTTGCTCCTTTCTCAAAAATCTCAAAATATCATTAGGCTATTTTCATATGAAGTACGATTATGACTCGTACATAATAGAAGACAAAAACTTTTATTAAATGAACCAATAATTATAATTTTTCTGTTATTAGTTTCAGAATTTTTCTTTAGAAAGAATTTTTTTTTCTTTTTTTTACGTATAAGTATCATTATCATTAGACACACATTCCGCATATCACTTTAGTTGGAAGCAATTTGTTTCAAGTTGGGAAATTTTTTAATTCCCCCCCCCCCCGAAAAAATATTTATAGCTACGCCCCTGCGCTTCACTGAAACTGTCCCATCGCTAAATCCCATGTTAATCTATGGGGGAAAATAAAAGCGCGATTACTCATTAATGTAAATATCGAAATACTGTTTTCACTATCAGAAAGTAGATGTCAGATGTCGTAGATGTGTGCTTTTAAAAATTGATTCTTTAAATTAGAAGTAATTTTAAGAAGATGATAAAATTTCATCAAGTTGAAAATTTCAAAGTTTATAGTGAATTTTTAAATGTTAATAATTTAAGGAGACAATTTTTAAAAACGCACATGGACATCTGACGTCTACTTTTTGATGGTGAAAACCGTATTCTGATAACTATGTTAGGTAATGAGTATTTGCGCTATTAAGGTTTCGCATAGGTTACCAGAGGATTTTGCGAACCAAAAACTGAATTGTATTTTAACCCTTTATGTACTGAATTATGAATTCATGAAAATTTTATCTTCTAAAGCCTTTTTCGTGAATTTTTGAAACAACATTAGAAGATTTACATAATCATTTAATAAATTTTAGGAGGATTTTAGAAAGATTGAAGAATTTAGAAGGATTAATTAAATTTGAATTTATAGGGATTTTGTGCAATATTTATAACCCCACTCAAATCTTTTATTTTAAATATTTTTCTTGGTATTTTGTAGAATTGGGAAATGTGCAAATATAATATTCTTACAATAGAAATATTTCCGAATTGAAAACTCCTCCCCCCTCCCCCCCCAACGCCAAGAAAGCTGAAAGGGTGCAAAGACAAAAGAAATCATCCTTTTAAAAATATTTTTGTTTTGTGTAACCAATAATGCTTTTCGAACAAGATAAAGTAATACATCTATAATTCATTCTAAACTGTATTACTACTAATCGATTTATTAAATCAATTTTATAACATGTTATTTTAATGGTACTTATAAGTACCGTTAGTAGATAAAGAGTTTTTAAAAAAAAAAGAAAGAAAGAAGGGAAAATATACTGTTTTGATGTTTCATTATAGAATAACAGAAAATTTTATATTTTAGGCAAGAAATAGAAAATTTAGTGATGCATGATTTTTAATATGAATTAGATATGGATATTTATATTGTGAAAAGAGAATTTGTTTCAAAATATTGTATGCTGGGATGCTGGGCATTCAACATATAATCAAACCACAGTGGAATTATTGAAATTTTAGCAGTTTAGAGCTAGATTTTTAGTAAAAGGTAAAAATCCCAATTGGGAAAGTTGGCCTGTTCCCAATTTCCTATAAAGTTAGTTCATAAGAAATAGATATAACTCATTTAAATGTCTGTTCCGCTATTTGAAAAAGATGTATCTTTTTTTTTTTTTTTTCTTTTTTTATTTAAATTTCTAAGCCTTAGATGTTCACATCAATTCATTTCTTTATGTAGGTGCGCTTTAAACTATAAATTTCATTTTAATTTCTCTCACCCTTAATTTTCAGAAAATTTCAAATAACACTGCAAATATGAGCTGAAATATTTAAAACTATTATAGCGCCATCTATTGCTCTTCATAATACATAAAAGTAATTTCAAATCAACTGTGCATATTCCATCCTGATTTTTCTCTAATAAACAGCAGTTTAGCAAACTTCCATAGAAAAACATATAGCGTTATTAATGAAATTAAGATTTGAAAAAGGTAAAATTTATAATTAAATTCATTTGAATTAATATAAAAAATTTTAAAATGATTGTCTTCTTTTATCGGTATATTAAAATAAGTTTTGGAATGTTTTTTTAATATTGAGCATATATTAAAGTAAGGGAAATGTTACAATTTTATACATACAAAAGGGGAAATTTTTCTTTACATTTATATAGGTTATTCATATTGGTGGAGAAAATCAAGCGTTTTTCTTTATAATTAATTATTATTTTGTTTCTGGGATATTAGGGGCTGTCCATAAATGATGTCACACTTTTTTCCATATTTTTGTCCCCCCCCCCCCACCCTCGCCCCCTTTGTCCCAGGGGCGCCATTTCAGAACTTTCTTGGGGAGGGGGGGCAAAGATTTTTTGAGGGAAGTTATATAGCTAAGAGTATGCTCCGAGCGCCCCCCCCCCCCCAACGACAAACATAAAATGAATCATGCTTACAAAACCAGTAAAAAATTTGAATACGGAAACTCAAGAAGCAATATTTCGTTTACAACAGGTTTCCGTCTTAGTAGGTAAAATTTTAATATATTGAATATGAAAAATTTTCTTTTTAGACAGGATTCTATTATAGGTTCCATTTTTACAGGTATCCTCAAAGACTATTAAACCATCCACCCTATAGTATAGCTCTGAAAAGAGACGTATTACAGTAAAACTTGTGAAAACGAACCTGCCTATAACATAATTCTTTCTCAAAGGGGAAAAAATCAATTTTCGATGAAAAAACTTTATACAAGTGTACTTGCTAAGACAGACCTTTCGATTTCTTTTGTTCAGGTTTTACTACAGAGGCGCCATTTCAAGAGTTTCCTGGCGAAGGACAAGGAAAAATTCCTTTGAGGAATAGGGAGCGTGCAGAACTGCACAAATCTCACAGGAAATGAGAACATCCCGCGCAATAAAACAAAATTCTGCGTGATTTTCTATCCTTAACTTCTTTCATGGACATGTGATTATTGTGCGAATTTTTTTAATTTTCGTGAAAGTCTTCGATTTTTTTTCTCAAAATCAATTCGTCAATGGGTCACAGAAAAAAATCGCAAATTTTGAAAAAGAAATCCCAAATCGTCGCGGAACAAATCGCTAATTTCTCCAAACGACCGTGGAAAATATTGCTAATATCATCCGATATCGCAAAAAGAAATGCAGATTTCGTCAAATAATTGTACAAATTAAAATCTCGAATTTTGTAAAAGGATTGCGAAAAAAATCGCGAATTTCGTCAAAAGATTGCACAAAAAATCACGAAAATTTAGTCAAGCAATCGAAGAGAATTTCGTCAAACGATCGCGAAATAAGATACAAAATTTCGTGTAACAATTGCGCAAAAAATTACAAATATTATTAGTCGATGGTAGAAAAAAAATAATCACGAAATTCAACAAATGATCGTGAAAAAGAATCGTGAATTTTGTCAAAAGATCGCAGAAATAAATATGGAACTTCGTCAGTTGGTCGTGGAAAAATATTGTGAATTTCGACAAATGGTCGCGAGAAAAAACCAATTTCGATATAGGTTGCAGAAAAAAAAAAGCGAATTCCGTGAAACGGCCGAGGAAAAAATCGAAAATTTCGTCATATGATCTCGAAAAAAGAATCATGAAATTCAATCAGTCATGAGATAATCAACCCACGAACGTCATGAATAGGTCACGAAATTTGCGACTTTTATGATCTATAGCAATAGGAAAATTTTCATTAGTGATTGTCTGGGTCTGCAAGCTAAGGTAAGGTAAAGCAAAGCGTTAATTGTTTTGGATTGCGTTTTCACTATTTTGAGGTGGGTTCATGTTAATACTATTTTTCAAAGAAATCCTGAATATTTTTCTGATGAAAAAGCTACATATTTGAACATTAATGAATAAATCTTCATTTTTCTATATAACAGGTAAAGTTTATATTAAAGATATAATTGTAGGCTTCTTTTACAATAGTTGTATTAAAATATGGATTAATTTTCTTTCATTTCGGGTCGGGTTGCCTGTCAATGGAATTATTTTTAGCGGTTTTCGTATTTACATGAAATTACAGTCCTGCGTCAGGATAGATTGGCGTATTTTCCTCGTTGCGAGTGAGGTACACTTTAAGTATTTCGGATTGTGCTTTATCTCTTTCGGATTGCGTTTTCACTATTTTGAGGTGGGTTCGTGTTAATACTATTTTTCAAAGAAATCCTGAATATTTTTTCTGATGAAAAAGCTACATATTTGAACACTAATGAATAAAGCTTCATTTTTCTATATAGCAGGTAAAGTTTATATTAAAGATATAATTGTAGGCTTCTTTTACAATAATTGCATTAAAATATGGATTAATTTTCCTTCATTTCGGGTCGGTTGCCTTTCAATGGAATTCTTTTTAGCGGTTTTCGTATTTACATGTAATTACAGTCCTGCGTCAGGATAGGTTGACGTATTTTTTTCGTTGCGAGTGAGGTACACTTTAAGTATTTCGGATTGTGCTTTATCTCTTTCGGTCGGAGTCGGTAATGACCCGGGTTTTAACAAGAAAGCCCTGAATATTTTTCAAATGAAAAACTATAGATTTGACTATTAATGGTGTCTCGTAATAACCCATGTGTTCGTTTCTGTGGGATAAAATTATAGACTACTTTAAGCGTGTTAAAATATGGAGCAATTTTCATTTACTTTGGGATTTGGTAGAAGTCTGTCGGCTTTTGTTGTTGAAGAAATTGTTTTGTCGGGTGCTCGCAGACTCCATTCCTAGACGTTGAAATATTTTTAGAGTGTACCATATATAATATGATTTAATAAAGCAAATAATTAAACAATTTGATAACATTGCAATGATTGCAGTAAATATAATGTGACACTAATAATTCAAAAAAATTAAAAAGTCTGATAATTAAGAACTTGAATCATACCCCCCCCCCCCCCCCCAAAAAAAAAAAAAACTATCTGAAAAGACTCTACCCCTGAATTTCTAGCCGTGAGGGGACTAGTTTTCCTATGATCAAGCTGTACACAGCTGAGAAGCAATTGATGAAAGAAAATTTCTCTCATGTATTTTTAAAATTAGCCAAAGTACGACACATGTCTTACCTTAAGAAAGTTCGAATAGGAAATTTTTTTGATAATTATTAATTTCTAAGCATAAAGCATTCATTTAATGCATGTGTTTTTATTGCAATCAAATCTGATAAATTATTATAGAGTTTGAACATTTTTTAAAATTTTTGTTTGAGTCTGACAATTGATGAAAATTTTCAGAAAAATCACATTCCTTGGGGGAGCTATTGCCCCCCCCCCCAGCCCCACTCAAATGGCGCCCCTGTTTGTCACAAAGTGTCATACTTCCGCATACATTCCCCGCCCCCTTGTCACATGTCGCGCTATATTACATATGCATATACAGTGTGATTCAAAAATCCGGCATTCAGAAATCCGGCAATTTCAAAAATCGGGCATCAAAACCATGTTTTGCCTCCCATTTTCTTTTACACTTTCAAGTTAAGGTAGCAGAAAAATAGCAATTGTTTATGAATAAAAAAGTTCAAGTTCGAAAGTAAAAATGCAAACAATTAATCTTTGAAATTTTTTTCATTTCTCAGAGGCGATTATTTTCTGAAGAAATTTTCTGGGAGCTGCACCGTTTCTCAGCAACGACGTGGAGATTAGTACATAAATTCTTTGGAGTTCTCGTGACGCTGTGCTAAATAGAACCGCCGATAACGCTAGTAACAGCTCCGAAGACAAGGATGAACAACAGGCAGAAGAAAAGATGTTACTAGAAAAATGCATAAATTTGACTGGAGAATTAATATTTGCTTTAGAGAACAAGGCTGTATTTCCGAAATAGAGATTCTATATTTGTATAAAATACAAGAAAAACTTGTTAAAGAACGGCCAAAAACATTGAAGCAAACAAAAGTGACATCGATGTTTTCGAAATTACACAAGAAGAAATAATTTCACTCTTTATTAGATATTTTTCTGTAATATAGAAAATATCAATTAATGTAAGTTTTTTTATAATTAATTTTCTCTATTTCTAACGTAATTATCACTTAATAATGAATTAAATTATGACTAAAGGCACCATTAAGAATATAGTACTACTTTTGATATTCCTTCGAAAATCCGAAATTTTCAAAAATCTGGCATAGTCTCGGTCCCGAAGATGCCGGATTTTTGAACTTATACCGTACTTATAGTTCAGAAGCAAAGCACTACGTTATAGATCATATTTCAAATTTTATTTTTAAATTTTAACTATGGGTTTTAATGACATTTGTGAGCATAACAATAAAAATGATTCGTGTACTTATTTTGTAGGAAATAAGATTATGGTTTACAACAAAAAACATAATTAATATACAATAGCAATAAAATATTAATATGAAAGAGCAATTGAAAACAGTAGTATTTTGGAATTCGAAATGGAATTTAATATATTTGGTTTTAAATCTTATCTTTATGCTTTATCAACATAAAATACTTTAATTTCAATATAACTTCAAAATGTAATCTGCTGATTTTTAATGCTTTTATTTTAACCAAAATGTGTGATGTCACATTTGCTCTTACCCCCTTCCACTCCCTTTTCACAAACTGCCACAATTTCACGAACCCCCCTCCACCGTGACATCATTTGTGGACGGCCTTTTATATCCAGTTTAAAAGCGAATTCGTTGAGTCGAAACGCATGAGTTTGATTCTGTGAGTTTTAAATTGAATTCGATTCAGCACTTGAAAAGCGAGTGTGAGTTGAGCTAGACTCATGAAAACCACGAGATTGAGTTAAAATTTCAACTCAAACTCATTCAATTTGTTTTCACAATTTCCTTCCTCCTCAAATACCAGCTCCCACAAACTGGTGGAATTCCATTGTACAATTATGAGTAGACATGTGGGGTACATTTGTGTGCGGTGATGTTCTGGTATCAGTGGCGTACCCAAGGGGGGGGGGCTGATGGGGCTACAGCCCCCCCCCCGAAATTTTCGAAAGTGATATAGAAAGGTGCTGATTTTTCGTCTTTCTTTTATGGTAATTTTTTTCCATTATACAGCGGACAAACCATTCTCATTAGTCCCATATTAGTCCACATTGACAACAAAGAAGAGAAAGGGGGGCTGACGGGGTTATAGCCCACCCCCCTACTCTCCCGAAATAGTCAAAAAATTAAATGAAAAAGTGGTTTTTTCCTACTTTTTAAAGATAAATCTGTAATTTTTTCTTCTGCCATACAGCAAAAGAGCCATTCTCGTTAACACCATATTAGTCCAGGTTATATTAGTTAGGGGGTTGATGGAATTTCAGCCCCCTCCTCTCGAAATGGTCGAAAATGAAATGAAAAAATAGTGCTGAATTTTTTCTGTCTGTTCAAGATAAATTTGCATTTTTCCCCTATCGTTCAACAGACTATGCGCTTCCTTCGCTTTAGTTCCATATTAGTCCATATGGACACCAAAGAAGAGAAAGGGGGTTGATGGGGTTACAGCCCCCCCCCCCCCAACCAGAAATCGCGAAAAATTAAATAAAAAGTGTTTTTTCTTTACTTTTTAAAGATAAATCTGTATTTTTTTCTTCTGTCATACAGTAAAATAGCCATTCTCGTTAACACCATATTAGTCCACATTGACATCCCAGCATACCCTAAGATGGGGAGGGGGCTGATGGAATTACAACTTCCTCCTCTGGAAATAGTCGAAAATGAAATGAAAAAGTAGAGCTGATTTTTTTCTGTCTATTTGAGATAAATTTGCATTTTCTCCCCTATCATTTAACAGACTAGCCGCTCCCTTCGCTGTAGTTCCATATTAGTGTACAGTGACATCACATTATACCCGAAAAGATAGAAGGGGGTTAATGGAGTTACAGCCCTCTCCCAAAAATTCGAACATGAAATGAAAAAGTTCTGATATTTTCCTTTTTGTTTGAGATAAATTTGTATTTTTCCTCTATCATTCAACAGACTAGCTGCTCTCTTCTCTTTAGTTCCATACTAGTGCACAGTGATACCACATTATACCCAAAGAGGTGAAAGGGGTTAATGGGGTGTCCCTTTCCTAAATAGTTGAAAATGAAATGAAAAAAAAGGCTGTTTTTTTTCTTCTTGTTTGAGATAAATTTGTAATTTTTCTTCTGCCATACAGCGAAATAGCCATTCTCGTTAACACCATATTAGTCCACATTGACATCACAGCATACCCAAAGATGGGGAGGGGGCTGATGGAATTACAGCCCCCTCCTCCCGAAATAGTCGAAAATGAAATAAAAAAATATTGCTTTTTTTCTTTCTGTTTGAGATAAATTTGTATTTTTTTTTCTCCTATTATTCAACAGACTAGACACTCTCTTCTCTTTAGTTCCATATTAGTGCACAGTGACACCACATTATACCGAAAGAAGTAGAAAGGGGGTGATGGGTTACAGCCCCTTCCCAAAATAGTCGAAAATGAAATGAAAAAAGGCTGATATTTTTCTTTTTGTTCGAGATGAATTTGTAATGCACTTGTTTTCTGCAATACAACGAACTACACGTTCTGGCTAGTCTCATATCAACGCACAGTTACACCACAGTATACCCAATGAGGGGAAGGGGCTGATGGGGTTACTTACTCTTCCGAAATAATCAAATATGAAATGAAAAAAAAAATTCCAGTTTTTTTTCTTTCTTTTGAGATTAATTTTTAATTTTTTTCTGCGACGCAGCTATTCTGGTTAGTCCCATATATTAGTGCACAGTGATGCCCCAGCATACACCAAAGGATTCGATGGGGACGGGGGTTACGACGTTACAGCTCCATTCCACCTCTGAAGAGATCGCAGTGAAATGTAAAAAGGGCTGATATTCCTTCTTTTTCAGATAAATTTCTTTTATTTTCTGACATGCCACGAATTTGTTTTTCCTGTTAATCCAATATCCTCCTCAGTCCTGCGACCAAATTTACTTGAGACCACAAAATCCATTTTCAAATGACTGAAATCACTGTTTTACTCGATAAATGAAAACATATATACTGAGTTCAAGAGACCTACAAATAAATTCGACAAATCTAAAAGTAGTTTAATTTAAGGATTTTTTTAATTTTTCCCATAGTCGGCGGGCGCCAAGATTGTCAATGCGGGGGTATGTTAATACACAGTAACACCACAGCTAATCTCAAGTCGATTTCGTCTAAATCTGAAATCCGGTGCGGAAGAGTTGACTGTAAAAGTAGCTTATTAACTTTCATTTTTCAGTCGCATCTCCATGCCACACCGAAATATGGGGGTGCGGAGGGTTGAAGGGACTAAACCTCTTTTACCTGCCGAAACGGTCATATTAAATGGTAAAAAAAGTTTACTTCTTACTTTTTAGATCAATTCAATTATATATATATTTGTCATGCATCGCACTTGTCTTTCTTGTTAGTCCCATATTAGTGCATAATGACACCTTAGCTAATCCCTTCAGAATTTTGGTAAGTCGGAAGTCAGGCACACTATATATGTGCGGAAGAGCTGACTGTGAATGATATTCATTAACTTTTGTTTTTAACACTCGATTACTTCCTCGTATCTGTAAGATACACAGTGACTTCTTGTTTGACTGCAAAGACATCTTTGGAGTTCGGTAATGCCCCCTCCCCCCACTTATCTTCCTATTCTGTCTTAACTTTGCAGCCAGTATTTTTCATCTGGAACGGTTTAAAGTCCTTCTTATTACTTGTGCAATGCACAAATAATAAACAAAGTCTTTATTTTATATATGTGTATGAAAATATTTTGTGTATACAAAAAATATTTTGTGTTTGTTACAATATTAATTTATTGTTAAACAAGAACCGTAGCCAGAATTTAGTTTCGGGGATTGGAAGAACAATTTTATAGATTTTATGTTATAATGACTTTCTTTTAAATGAAAGTATATAAAAAAAAAAACCAGTAACACTTTTCAACAGATTTCGACGTGGGACGGTCTCAGGATCGGACCCGTGCCCTCCCCCCTTCCCCCCAGATTTGAGTCTGAGTTAAAAAAAAAATCTGAAATTCTCAGCAAATTTTCTGAAAGGTTACAGCAGAGGGGGAAAGGAGAGATAATCCCTTCCTGCTGCTAATTATTTTTGTTGTAGTTTGGGTTAGCTCTGTTTATATTCAGGTCAATTTCAGGTTGAGTGGGTTCGGGTTAACCAGATTTCTAAAAAGTTCAGCATATTATTTCAGTTTAAAAACTATACATATAATAATGAACACGGATATTTGTATGCGTTTTTAACGCGATCCTTTGATGAAATACAGGTTTTTATCACGACGCTTTGACGAAATTTGCATTTTCCCCGAACTTTTGACAAAATTAGCTTTTTTCCGCGACCCTTTGACGAAATTCGCGTTTTTTTTTTCGTGATCCTTTGTCAAAATTTGCGTTTTTCCGCGAGTTTTTGATGAAATTCGTGTTTTTTTCGTGAACTTTTGCCGAAATTCGCGTTTTTTACGAAACCCTTCGTCGAAATTTGCGTTTTTTTCGCGGCTTTTTTGACGAAATTCGCTTTTTTCTCGTCTTTTTGATAAATTTCGCGGCTCATTGACGAAATTCGCGTTTTTTTATGGAAATGGTCGTGTTTTTTTGTTTTTTCGCTGCTGTTTGACGAAATTCGCTTCTTTCCGCAGTCTTTTGCCGAAAGTCATGTTTCTCTGTGTCCCTTCTTTGTGACCATGCTTTTTTTTTTTGCTATCCTTTAACGAAATTCGCGTTTTTTCTGCTTCCCTTTGACGGAATGCATAATTTTTTTAGCAATCCTTTGCCAAAATTTGCGTTTTTTCTGCAGCCCTTTGAGGAAATTTGCGTTTTTTCTGCGGCCCTTTGAGGAAATTTACGTTGTTTCTGAGGTCATTTGCCGAAATTCACGTTTTTTTACGCAATCCTTCGTCGAAATTCGCGTTTTTTTCTGTGGTCATTTGCCGAAATTCGTGTTTTTTAATGCAATCCTTCGTCGAAATTTGCGTTTTTTCCGCGGCTCTCTGACGAAATTTGCGTTTTTTTCCGTCTTTTTGATGAAATTTGCGTTTTTCTGCGTCCTTTTGACGAAATTCACGTGTTTCTGTGTCCCTTTGACGAAATTCGTGTTTTTTCAGCTTCCCTTTGACGGAATGTGTGTTTTTTTAGCGATGCTTTGTCGAAATTTGCAGTTTTCTGTGGTCCTTTGACGAAATTCGCGCTTTTTCTGTGGTCATTTGACAAAATTCGCGTTTTTGTGCAATCCTTCCTCGAAATTTGCGTTTTTTCGCGGCTTTTTGTCGAAATTCGCGCTTTTTCTCGTCTTTTTGATGAAATTTGCGTTTTTCTGTGGCCTTTTGACGAAATTCACGTTTTCCCGTGTCCCTTTGACGAAATTCGCTTTTTTTGCGATCCTTTACGAAATTAGCTTCTTTTTCGCAGCCCTTTGACGGAATGCGTGTTTTTAGCGATCTTTTTTTCGAAATTCGCGTTTTTTCCGCGACCTTTTGATAAAATTCGCGTTTTTTCTGCGGCCTTCTGACGAAATTCGGGTTTTTTCTGTGCTCATTTTGACGAAAATAGCGTTTCCTCTAGAATAATTTGACGAAATTCACGTTTTCTCCGCTATCATTTGACGAAATTTGACTTTTTTTTCGCGATCCTTTGGCAAACTTCGCATTTTATCTGCGGCCGTATGACATAATTCCGGTTTTCTCCTTGATCCTTTAAAGAAATTGGAGATTTTTTTGCGAACGATTGACGAAATTGATTTTTTTTTTTTTTTTGCGAACGATTGACGAAATTGATTTTTTTCGGCGACCATTTGTCAAAAATCGCGATAATTTTTTAAGTTCAAATTTTCGGACTGATGACCGAATTTTTCAAATTTTCGGAAAATTCGGAACAAAGTCACCCTTGCACCCCCCCCCCCCTCTGGCTACGGCCTTATTGACAAAAATGATTTCTGTTTATAACACAATGCAACGTGTTTCGTAAGATTTAGAACATTATGAAAATTTAAGTCAGCCCCCCCCGAAATAAAATCCTGGGTACGCCACTGTCTGGTATTTATAGTGTTTGATAGCCGATCCCTCTAGTAGTCTGCTACACTCCTTACCTTAGTTCATCTTGACTACATACTATATACTAGGGATGCACAACCCGTGGCCCGCGGGCCAAAAGTGGCCCGCGATGGTCTTACGTGTGGCCCGCGAACTTCGTCAATTTATTACTGCAAAAAATTGTCAATTGTCATCATGGACAAATAAAAGTTTTGTCCATAGGTCGTACGAAAAAAATCGTGAATTTCATCAGTTTGCCGCGGGAAAAATTGAAAAATTCTTCTGTCAGTTAAGAATCGCGAATTTTGTCGATGAGGCGTGGAAAAAATTGCAAATTTGACCTATCGGGCAAGGAAAAATCGCGAGTTTTGTTGATCAAGTTTGGAAAAATCGAGAATTTCGTTGGTCCGGTACGGAAAAATCGCGAATTTTGTCGATCAGGTGCGGAAAATCGCACATTTCATTGATCGGGTACGAAATAATCGTCAGTTTTGTTTATAATGCGCGGAAAAACTGTAAATTTTGTTGATTAGCTGCGTAAAAATCGTGAGTTTTGTCAGTTGCGAGAAAAAATCGCGAATTTCGTCAGTCAGTTAAGAATCCCGAATTTCGTCGATCGGGGGCGGAAAAACTGCAAATCTTTTCTATTAGGAGCGGGAAAATCTCAAATTTCGTTGACGGGCTGCAGAAAATCTCTAATTTTCTTGATGGGCTGTGGAAAAATTGCGTGTTTCGTCTGTTTACCCGGAATTTCGTCAATTTGCCACGGGAAAAATGCAAAATTTTTCAGTCACTTAAGAATTGCCAATTTCGTTGATCGGGCGCGGAAAAATCGCAAATTTCATCAATCAGGCGTGGAAAAAACACAAATTTCGTCGATCGGGTACGAAAAAATCGCGAGTGTTGTCGATTGGGCTCCGAAAAATCACGAATTTCGTTGATCGGACGAGGAAAAATTCGTGAATTTTGTCGATCAGGGGTGGAAAAATCGCAAATTTTGTTGACCGGGCACGGAAAAATCGCGAGTTTTGTCTATCGAGCTCCGAAAAATCGCAAATTATGTCAATCAGGCGCGGAAAAACGCGAAATTTGTCGATCGGCTTCAGGAAAATCGCGAATTTTGTCAATCAGGTGCAAAAAAAATTGAAAATTTCGTTGACTGGGCGCAGAAAAATCGCAAATTTCGTTGATCGGCTCCTTATCCCCTCTTCGTCCATAAAGTTAACATTTTTTTGGTACTAGCCACTTTCATGCCTATGTTTGCTTTTTAGCACTTTTAAATAAACAAAATTTACTCCCCCGAATAAAGTCAAGGAATATTATCAGTCCTTCTAAATAATACTTGCTATATCTCTGTTATATATACAACGTAAACTGTTGATATATCCTTGCCAACTGAATTGGATATGTTGACCGGGTAAGATAGTCTAGAGGGGTAAAACTACCCCCTCCCTCTGAAACCATATTTTTTATATGATTATAGGCCACAGATCACCTCCCAGAAATAGAATGCTCCCCGTGTTACTGATGTGGCCCTCCACAACCCAGAAATTTTTATAAATGGCCCTTTTCTTTAAAAGGTTGTGCACCCCTACTATATACTCATACTACCTCTTGCTTAAAAGGAAATATATATATATATATATATATACGTAAGATGAATTAATTTTTTAATAAAGAATTCAGAAAAGTAAGGAATTTCAGAAAAATTAAGATTAATAAAAAATGGTGTTACAGGAAAAAAAAAAAAACTTAAAATTGGTGTACCAATAAGTTTTTGCCTTCACATAGAAATAATTGAGTGAAATTTATGAAATTGTTACATTGTATTAGACCTTTTCTATATAGTCACCGTGCACAGTAACACATTTCTGCAAACGGTATTTCAAAGAGAGGGGGGGGAGTGTATTCCAGGAGGCGCGATAGTAGACCCAAAGGGGGTCATTTTTCTAACTTTTGCCGACCTCCACGTATGACATATTTGATGGAATGGCCTGTGATCACTTATTCATGCTATGCACCTCCCTTTAGTTTAACATCGCACAAGAAAAAGAACAAAACTGGAATCTTTAGTAATATGAAATCTCTAAGTAGTATTATTAATCATTTATCTACTGACGGTACTTATAAGTACCATTAAAATAACTTGTTATAAAATTCTTTAAATACATCGATTAGTAGTAATACAGTTTAGAATGAGTTATAGATGCATTACTTTATCTTGTTCCAAAAGTATTATTGGTTACACAAAGCAAAAATATTTTTTAAAGGATGATTTCTTTTGCCTTTGCATCTTTTCAGCTTTCTTGGCGTTGGGGGGGGGGGGGGGGGGGATTTTTCAATTCGGAAATAATTCTATTTTTCTATTGTAAGAACATCATATTTGTACATTTCCTAATTCTACAAAACACTAAGAAAAATATTTAAAATAATAGATTTGAGTGGAGTTATAAATATTGCACAAAATCCCTATAAATACAAATTTAATTAATCCTTCTAAATCCTTCAATCCTTTTAAAATCCTTCTAAAATTTATTAAATGGTTATGTAAATTTTCTAATGTAGTTTCAAAAATTCACGAAAAACGCTTTAGAAGATAAAAATTTTCATGAATTCATAATTCAGTACATAAAGGGTTAACGTTTGTTTTAAGCAGAAAAGCAAGGCATCGTATATAAAAATTGACACGACGCACGTGAAAAACAATACGATACACTCGGAGAATGGTAACGCTAGTGTTATATGCGACATTATAGTTCTTAAACTATAAAAAAATTCTAAATGCACTTCTTTAATGTTATTAATTTTAATTTACCCTGAGAATTTAACTCTAAAAACCACTGAAGTAATTCAAAAATTTAAGATTAACTGATAGAAAATAACTAGAATAATTAGAATATTTCAGTTACATAAGTGTATTTTAAATCTTGTTCCAATACTAAATTAATTAAAGAGAGTTTTACATCATTATAGTAAGCTCATAAAATTAAGCAAAATGATTTTTCTCTTTTTTCTCATGATTTTCTTTTTCTTATTTCTTTTTCTTTTTTTTTTTTTTTTTTTTTTTTCCTTCCTGAAGGAATCTTTAGCGAGTTGAGCAGATTCGTTTTATAAATTTCGAATTCAAACGCGAACCACACTCATTTTTCAGAAGGTGAATTTGAGTTTGAATTAGTTCCCTTTCTTGTGTGTGTGAGTTTGTACAGCACCGAAAATATACAGGGTTTCCGGTCTCAACGGTGTCCAATGGCTAATTCCTAAACCGTTAGTCATAGACATATAGTTCAATTACAAAAATGTTTTAAATCAGGTAAAGAAATATTTTAAAAGCGATTTCGGTCAATAAAAACATTTCTTAAAAAAATACGAACTTTAAATTTTTATACGGTCCCCCGGTCCTATAAGTTATATTTAGTAAAATTTTCCTTTTACACTGACAAGTAATACAAAAAAAGTCCCGTTATTCTTCAATTAAAATTGACCGAGTAATAGCTGTTTAAAGTTGGAGCATATTTTTTGCTGCAGATTGGGGGTCATCCACAAAATTAGTCGAAGTGTAATTTCGTCAGATATATTAAAAAAATGGTTGAGAGTAAAATTAACATTGCAATGTAAATTTGAAATCTTTAATCATTCTGACATATTAATGCAAAATATACAATTTTTAATAAATATTTAAGAAGAAAGAAAAAACAGAATTTTTGTTAAATAAAATGATGCTAAATTAACAGCCTCATTTCTTTACAAAATGATACTTATTTTAAAATATTATTAGGTTACACTAGTCTGCAAAAGTTGGGTTATGTCATGTTTTTTAGTTTTGATATTTAATTCTTATGTATTCTGTACCGCTGAATCCAAAATTGACTTCCATTTTTAACCATCACATCAGGATTTTTCGCAAAATGCAAATTTCAAAGTTAAAAAGTTCAAAGTTAAAATTGAATCTCCTCCCCCATCTCATCGGACCACTCAGACCACTCAGCTGTTTAGCTGTAAGAATCCCAGGATAAACAAAAATATCGAATAAATTATTGAATAAAATAAAATAAAATAAAATAAAAAAAGTTTTACATATGTTTTATTGTATGAGATTTTGGATATATTTTAACTTACACATTTACGATTTGCAAAATAATTCTAACGTGATGGTTAAAAATGAAGGTAATTTTCAGATTCAGTGCTAAAAAGTACGTAAAAATCAATTATCAAAAGTTAAAAAACACAACTCTCCTCTACTTTATAGTATCCAATTTTTGTTATTCTTTAAATTTGACAATTTATGATTTGCGAAATATCCTGACATGATGGTTAAAAATTAAGGTAATTTTCGGATTCAGTGCTAAAAAACACATAAAAGTTAAAAAAACCCAACAATCGCAGTCTTGTATTATCTAATCTAAAACTTTTTCTTAAACTTCTTGGCGGTAATCCATCCGAAATTTTTTATATTATCCTGTAAAATAAGTATAAATGCTAACCACCGAAAATCATAATAATATTAGATTGTTATCGGATTTGCGCCAGTATGTAAAATGTAATCTCGGTCGGATATTTGAAAGTGAGTTAAAGTTTGAGTAAAAATTTTGAACTGGAAAAACATATATACGATCGTTGAAATAACATAAAAACTTATACAAATAACATAATTTTTGTTAAAAGAAATCATAAAAGAAACAGTCTCAAATCCTGACAAAATGAAACATATGTTATTTTAGCCAATCTGAAACTTAATAAATGTTAACTTAATCGTAATACTTGTACGATTTTTTTCAAAGCGCAGATACACATGAATTAAGATTTTCGAATACTTTAAGCACTTGGTATGTGACCCCTCAAAGCCAAGCCTAACTCATTTGTTTTCAGAGCAGAAAAGTGGCATAATGCATGCATTTTTAAAGTTTCATAACTCGCTTAATTTTAGTGTTATATGAATGGGACTTTTTTTGTTTTACTTGTCAATGTAATAAGAAAATTTTACTAAATATAACTTATGGAACCGGGAGACCGTATAAAAATTTAAATTTCGTATTTTTTTTTTTTTTTTTAAGAAATGTTTTTATTGACCCAAATTGCTTTTAAAATATCGCTTTACCTGATTTAAAACATTTTTGTAATTGGAACTATATGTCTATGACTGACGGTTCAGGAATTAGCCATTGGACACCGTTGAGACCAGACACCCTGTATATTGTCAGATGCATTGTACAGTAATAAAACGACTTTACATGAAACGTCTATTATATGGATTCCGGAAGCGTATAGAATTTCTGATTCATCAATTTTTCGATGTTTCCCATTTATGTAATATCAAATTTATATTTATGTAAACATGTGAATGAAGAGTATTTTTTTAATGTAAAGAAAACAATTTAGTTGGTTTGCGTGGATTATAGCAAATTTCTCTAAGTTAAAAGAAGGGATTATATATCAAAATATGTATTCATAAATGTGCGCAATTAAAACCAAAAATACACAATTTTCATAAATTGTAAAACTTCACTAGAAATACTATTAATTCATAAAATTCCCTAAAAAAAAAGGATTGATCGATACTGATACAGCATATTATATTCATGAAGCAGTGAAATATGATTAATAATATTTTCGACGCTCTGGAAAGAACGATTGATCACTTCTTGTCATGTTAGAGGTTTCTTTAATTTTTTTTGTCATTCCTCATCACAATATCAATATTATATAAATTCTTTATAAAAATTCTGTCTATTAACAAAGAATTATCAATATCTATTTAGCATATAATTTTTGTTAAAATTTTAATACATAACCCCACTTTTACAAGAAATTTACAATTCAGATTTTTTTTTTTTTTTCGAACAGTGCTGAAAAGTGCTTATGGATTCGAATTCTTCGTCATCTTCTAAACCTTTTTTCGTGAAATTTTGAAACTACATTAGAAGATTTACACAATCATTTAATATATTTTAGAAGGATTTTGCCAATTAAAATTAATTGATTAAATTTGAATTTATAGGGATTTTGGACAATATTAAGTTCATTCAAATCTTTTATTTAAAATATTTTTTAATAGTTTGTAGAATTAGGAAATGTACAAATATAATGCTCTTACAATAGTAATATAGAAATATTTTCTGACTGAAACTTTCCTCCCACAATCTTTCAACGTCAAGAAAGCTAAAAAGATGCATATGAAAAATAAATCATCCTTTTAAAAGTATTTCTGCTTTGTGCAACCAATAATGCTTTTGGAACAAGATAAAGTAATGCATCTTTAACTCCTTCTAAACTGCATTACTACTAATCAATGTATTAAAAGAATTTATAACAAGTTATTTTAATGGTACTTTAAAGTACCGTCGGGGCATAAAGGGTTAATATCCTAAAACTGCAATATCATCTAAATATCTTAATATCACATAATCTTAAAAGTATCCATATCATTTTATGATAAAATATTGTTATTACCAATAATTCATTTACTTTTTGTATTGTTCTTTCTCCAGAGTTTTTGGCCCTGGATTGACATCATGCATTCCAATTGAAATTAAGTCCACATGGCCGATCAACTATCTTGGATGAGCGAAAAAGCATGAAGAAAATTATTAAAGATCAATTATGAAGAAGGGTGAAAAATGCATTTTTAAGTTTTCAGCACGATATTATCAAATCATTTACTCATTTCGTACAACAACTATACATTAACCTTAATAACGTAAGCTATCAGCATCAATCTATAGAACATTTTTAGGAGGATGAGTAATTTTATACAAGAGAATCTTTCCCATAAAGTTAAATTATCAAATTCTATTTAAGTTATTTCCTGTTCTTCTTATAGGAGTTATATCGATACATTTCGGTAGGGCCTGTTTCGGTATTCGACTATTATATTCGGTACGCTGTATCATCTAAATATCTTAATATCCCATGCTTCAAAAAATACAGCGCATCCGAGAAGGATCTTTATTATTCTAAACATTAATAACAAAAATACTAACAGGTGAAATGAAATGCAATTTGCTGCAAAAGAATAAAGAAATCTAAGAGTTTTTTTTTTTTTTTTTTTTTTTTTTTTTACGTTGGTTGCAACCTTAACTTTGTGAGCAGAATTTTTCTCATTATCCTTCAATTTTGATGACCAGTGTACATTTGGTAGATTCGACTTAATAACGGATTGAGATTTTAATTATGTTCAGCTCTTCATACGTAATACAGAACGGAATTTCTGCGCCAGTCTAAGAGAAATTTTGAAAATAAATCAAATTCTCCATTAAGTTTTGAGAAATATAAATAATTTTTTCGTCATTTCGTAACATGCTATTTCCTTTAGTATAGCTAGCTGACAGTTTATACTTAACAACGATCACCACTATTGGAGAAAATTCTTGCACTATAGCTTTCCTTTATTTGCGGCAGTAAATGCTATTGTATCTTATATTTAAAATGTCTGCCAGCTTTTCAAAATTAGACGAACAGTACTATCAAAATTTCATTTTACATCCTAAGCTCGGTCCCATGTTGCTCATCCAGATGATAATGCAATAATGGTGACTGTATACAAATTGTATGAATAACTGGAAAAAAATAGCTAAATCATCAGAAGAAAGGCGTATAGTTGTAGCCAATTGTTAATTTTTTGTCATTTGTAGCTGAAATTTATTTTTACAGTACCTTCAATGTAGCTGTACATTAGTAGCACGAAGAATGTCGAGCCTGTACTCGACTTCCCTCCAAGTGTTTTTAGGTGCGTTCGTACACTGTTAAAAATTTTGCAGCATTCTGGCAGGTCATTCGACCGCTTTTTGAAAAAAACGGTGTCATAATCATAATTTAACTGTATTCTGACCATAAAATTGCCAATAATATGGTCAGAATAGTGTTAAAATAACGGTTGTGTAACCGTTTTCGGAAAAAAACGGTCAAATGACCTGCCAGAATGCTGCAAATTTTAATTACTCGTATATAAATAAGTAGCACCTATAGTCGTCGTTCAGTCCGTCTGTCCGCATATAACAGAGCAAAAACTACTCAACCGAATGGTCTGAAATTTTAAATCTATAATTGTTGTATAATTGTGTATAAAAAGTCGGATGTATAGTTTAATGACAGGGACAGTCAAAAGTTTTCCGTTACCTTACGCCCAATGAGAATAAATTATTGCAAGTGCATTTTAATGATGTTACAGCCTTCCGAATGGTCTGAAATTTTAAATATATAATTGTTGCAAAATTTTGTCGAGTCATTTCAAGTTTTATGAAAATTGTATGTATAGTTTAATTATACGGCCAGTCAAAAGTTTTCCGTTACATGAAGGCCGGTGCGAGAAAAAATTTTTTCAAGTGCATTTTAATAATGTTACAGCTTTTCGAACAGAATGAAATGGATATGCGCTTATTGAAGTGCATTAAAATATACATTCGGTACAATATACGGTGCAAAAAAGATTTATAAAACTAGTTATTGTACGAACGCGCCTCATTTGCCACGTTTGACGAGCAATTTCCAACTTGTTTACATTTGCGGTGTAACAGTGAGGATTGCTAGTTGTATCCTTTTATTTTCTAAATTAAGTCTTTTTTATTGAATAATTAATAATTTAATAAATAAACTCTTAGATTTCTTCCTTCTTTTGCAGAAAACTGCATTCCATTTCACCTGTTAGTATTTTTGTTATTAATGTTTAGAATTATAAAGACCTTTCTCGGACACTCTGTATATTTGTATTTTTCTCATTAAATAATTGTGTTATCATTACGAAGATGAATAACTTTATACAAGAATTTACAAGTAGAAATTTTATACTTTCCACGATGTTAAATAGTCAAAATATATTTTATCATGCTTGGAGCTAACTTTTGCTTCTTATAACAAACTTTTTTTCTTTATTCATATCAGATTTTGAAATAATGATTCTGACCTCAGAAATTCATTTTAACCCTTTATCTACTGACGGTACTTATAAGTACCACTCACTGTAAACTTTCATCCCATAGCAAACATCACTAATATTCTAATGGTACTTTGCAAAAACAATCTTTTAACTCCACTTTAACCGGATACATGGCAGCAGTAGTTCTAAGTTTTTAGCGAGGAAGGAGGCTCTCTTTGAAACAGTCGATGTTTTTTGTGCCGACATTTTGTACAGATTGTCACGCTCGTCTTTTTATTGCTGCAAACACAGTAAAGGATATAAGATAAGTATTGGATTTTTTTTTATGTGTTCATTATGATCTTAGAATACAATATGGCTAGCTATTTTAGGTGAACGGTGTATGTATTTGATTTAACAGTTGAATTACTCGGTGGTACTTATAAGTACCGTCAGTACACTGGGTGTTGGAGAAAAACTTCTTGTTTACTTTTCGTCTGTGTAGTTATCCATCATTTTCATCTGCTTTAAAATGTAATTACTAAAATGTAGTGTAGTAATAATTTTCCTAGTAATTCTTTTCTGTTTCATTATTATTTTTTATAGGAAATCGGAAAAGTTGTGGCACGGCTCTTTTTTGCTATGCTAGAAATGGCATATGTAAATTCATTTATTGCATATGTGGAGATGCGAGAGAACATGTTGCCCATGGAATACAGGCGTCAGATAATTAAAGGACTGCTAACAAGATCGAAACCTTAAAAAAGTAGTTTTTTAACCCTTTCAGGGGCAAAGCATTTTCGATGTTTAAGTGTTGAAATAAATGACTGGCACCGGAATTTTCCAAAAAAATTATTTGTAAGAAGAAAAAGGCTGTATTTCACATATTTAATGAATCGAAAATATTTTACCACAATTCTGGTGCCATTTGAAATAACTTGTGGGTTTTCTGTTACGATATTTTAGTCATAGTGTATTGGCGGTACTTTAAAGTACCACTTTAATTAATTACCTCTAAGGGATTAAATTTCTCACTGGTGAGCATTTTTTTTTATGTTTATCCTTTAATTTTCATTGCAGTAACTGAAAAAAAAAATACATAAAAAAATTGCAGTAGATCATAATGCCGTAGATAAAGGGTTAAACAAACCGATAATATTTTTATTATCCTTCTTGAAATAGGAAAACCGGTGCTTCAAAGGAGGAAACAAAAAGAAAAAAAAATGAAATCATCTAATACTTAAGATTCTTAAAATTTCGAAAGTGGTTGAACAAGAAGAAAACGTTGGCAGTAAACTACGAAAATCAATACGAACAAAGAACTATTAAAGATTATAATTTAATAACATCTATCAGCATCAATTTACACCAAATGATTTGAAAGATGAGTAACTTTAAACAAAAGAATGCTTCCTACAATGTTAAATCATCAGAATACATTTTCTCATATTTGAAGTTAACTTTTGCTTCTTACAATTAATTTGTGTACAAAAAAAAAATGAAATTATGAAATGTTTGTAAAAAGCATGAAAAACAATGCAAAAATAGGTGACTAACAAGAAAGTGCTGCAACTCAACTGCAAAAATAAATATCAGCCCCGGTAGCAGAAATTTCGAGACGGGAGACGGTCGTCGCAGATTATCTTTTCTCTTTTGCAAACTCTTTTTCATCAAACCTTTATTTTGTTTCATATTATGTTTAGCTCTTTATTACTTAATACAAAAAGTTGAGATTATTATTAATAAAAAATTATAAAATACCTAAAAACACTACAGGTAAGTGATTGTTTGATTAATTAACGCTTCAATTGCAAAAATATTTTACCTGCAGATTATTTTTTGTCCCTGGAGTATCTGTCGCAGACACCTGGAGAATTTTCTGCTACGGGGATCAGCTAAAAATGACGAAATTTAACAATTAGCTACAATTATACGCCTTTCTTCTGACAAATTAGCAATTGTTTTCAGTTATTCATACAGTTTGCATACAGTCAACATTATTCCGTTAGCATTTGGATGAGCAACATGGGACCGAGCTTAAGATGTAAAATGAAATTTTGATAGTACTGTTCGTCTAATTTTGAAAAGCTGGCAAACATTTTAAATATAAGACACAATAGGGTTTACTGTCGCAAATAAATAAAAGTTATAGTGCAAGAATTTTCTCGAATAGTGGTGATTGTTGTTAAGTATAAACGGTCACCTAGCTATACTAAAGGAAACAGTATGTTACGAAATGACGAAAAATTTATTTATGTATCTCAAAACTTAATGGAGAATTTGATTTGAATAGAGAATTTTAGCGATTCTTATCATATAAAAAATATGAATTTGACGAAGCTGGTGTACTTTTGTATTAGCATTCGACAGTGATTCTTTCAGACTTAAAATGAAAAACGAAGGAAATGGGAATCGCTGGTATATTTTAACAGACTCACAGATGAATAAAATAGAATCGAGCAAGCTTAAATCTAGATAAGGCCCCAAAGTTCATATGGGAAATATCGAACCATATTTCACTACATTTTTCATGGAAAGTTATTATTAATGCAGGTATTTAAACTATGTTATTTTATGCATTATGCAATATCACCACAATGAAAGGCATTTTTTAAAAATAATTATAGGTTATTTTAAGTACTGCAACATAAAAAATAATATGCAATGTAGAAGTTTGTCTCTTTCTCCTATAGTTTATTAAGTAGGGTCATTTAGTAAAATAAAAGTATGAACATTTGAATGAATATTTATTAAAAGTTAAAAATTCATAATGTTGTTTTCACAAAAGCCACGTGCTCCATCTCGAACTATGTTTTGCTGTTAAGTACACCTCAATCACGGTTATTCACTTTCAGAAAGGACATATTCAAACGAACATTTGAATTTACATGCCAGTCGCTAGAATGGACCAGTCATTATATTATGCGGGCATTGCTACAAACGTAAAATGTACTTTGCAGGAGTTGAAAACCCTGATGACAGAGGTAAGCAACAAAATCAATCAGTAAATCGAAAATCCTACGAATCAAACTAAGACTATGTTTATATGCTTATACCTATTAATTTTTTTCAAGTTCTTCGCTCGAGGATATAAAAATGTGACAATTTTCCAGAGAACGGGAAAGTTTTCCATCGCATGCATGAATAGTTCCTCTGAGAACGTGCATACTCTGTCCTGCTATTGACATTTATCATTCACTGTATCATCAGATTATTTGATTACAGTGTTCAACTGTAAATTACAGTTTGGGAAAACTGAAGTTAAGAATCATCGCGAGTATACGTATCTTTAAAAATCTATTTGACAGGGCAGTGAATCTATGCATTGGTGATCATCGGTGAAGTAAAAAATGCGATATTGAATACATCGTGAAGAGGTATTTTTATTGATTTATACAATGAATAAAAAAAAATAATAAGATATGTAGAATCTGTTTTATTTCTTTTTTCAATTTTGCTGTGCACTGAAATGTTTTACAGTTAGCTGATATTCTTATTTTGGTTGGTTGGAATTATGACGGCCAATTATCGATACTAGGAATATAGGCCCTAAGGGGGGGGGGGGCTCTCCGTAGGAGTCTTTTTAAGAGAGCCTAACCCGTATTTACGCAAGTAAATCCAAGGTTCGAAGAAAACCACGGAAAACTCCGAACAATTAGGCCGACGGGCGCGATTGGGTTTGAACCCAGCACCTCCCGTCTAGCAACTTCGACAGCAGAACCTTTCGGCCACTGGTGGGGCTTGCTGCTGTTTTGGAGCAATACATTATCATAATATGAATTTACGATAACCCATTTCTGATCTTTATAAGTTTATTTATCGAAGTATTTTGTGTAAACGAACTATAAATCCTACGCATTTTATTTTCAATAACGGATATTTTATAGTAAACATCAATAACACATAAAAATTACATAGCATTCCCAGTATATTTATGAGAGTTAGAGCACGGACAGACGGACAGACAAATAAACCGAATTCATAAACACTTTCAACTATCAAAGAACTAAACATTTTACGTCTGACATATAAATTTAAATTTAAGTTGCTAAGAACATCAAGAGAATAGTTTTTGAATTATAAACATTCAAAATTTAGAGTTTGTATGTTAAATTAAATTTTCATATTTTTATTAATATCTCCTGAAATTATAACCTTAATGTGATAATTCTTTGTATAGTTATAATAATAAAAAACCCAAACATAAATACATTGAATTTGTAATTTTAAAAATTTTATAATATGAATTATTAAATTAATATTCGAAATATAAATTGCAACCACTTTTTTTTTTTTTGATGGATTTATATTTATTATGTCTTGCTTTATGCGAATTTTATTTCAAGTAGTTTTCAAATTATGATTAAAAAACGTCAAAATGATGGTTTAAGTCTAGTTAAGTTTGGTCTATGATGTGCAAAAAAGCATAATTTGAAAAAAATATATTTTACTCATTTTACTGAAACATTTCGGTTGACAATAGTCGAAACATATTAAGCGAATAAAATGATACTTTGGCAAGAAATAATACATCAATAGAAGTGACATAGTCATATTGTAACATTTCAACAATTGAGTACCGAACTTCAATTTGGATACAACCCCTAAAATAGGCTCATTTTAAAATAATTAATTTATCGGAAACTAATCAAACGAATTTCATGAAAATTTGAATTAAGGTTAATTGAAGGATGCAGAATTAATTTATGGTATCAAACTTGGGTATTACTAGAGTAAAAAGCAAACTTTGGGTTCGTTTTGATATGTAGATAGCCCCTAAGCCAATTTTATATACATCATCTAAAAGTAGGCTTTATTTCCAATCGTTTGGTACCAGTAACTTTCTTCTACAGTAATTTGTGCAGAGTTAGTAGGGGTGTTTACTTTTTTTTCCATGATTGTACATACAGAACCTGCGGGCACATTAGCTCTCAGGAGTTGATAGTCTGTGAGCTAAAAATACACAATTATATAAAACAATTAAAATAATACAGCAAACGTTTCAGGTTAAGATCGAGCCCCTCATCAGTGCAATGTCATACGATAACCAGACTATTTCCAAATATGTTAACAGTTAAAAGTTTTTTCAGTTAAATTCATAAAACATTACGGAATTTACGTTAAAGTAAGGCTGTATACTCAGATGGAATCGGACAAGAATCATTAATCGGCGAATTCGGTAAACGTACGAACTACCCTTCAAGAAACACTCTACTCCTACTTTTCAAGTATTTTGGGAAGTGAAAAAAAACATTTTTTATAACCTTAATTTATTTTTATTATTTTTTAAGTTGGTTGGTTGGTTGATTTTTGACGGCGGATTATCTACTCTAGGGATATAGGCCCAAGGGGGGAGTGCCCTCCGTGGGGGTCTTTCTAAGGGAACGTAACCCGTATTTACGCATGGAAATTCCAAGGTTCGAAGAAAACCACGAAAACTCCGAACAATTAGGCCGACGGGTGCGATTGAGTTCGAACCCAGCACCTCCCGTCTACCAGCTTCGAGAGCAGAACCTCTCGGCCACTGGTGGGGGCCTTAGGGGGCCTAAATTTAGTACTGAAAATGCCTATTCTGAGAAAATGACCCGCATAAATTAAATAATTTTTTTTTTCTTAGGAAATAGAAACATGTAATGAGCAATACGCCCTCATGTTGGTATCAGCATCGCCTCTACCGAATCATTAAACCTTATCGCTCGCTACATTTAGTGATGAAACCAAAGACAGCACTAATTAATACTTCCAGTTAAAAAAAAAAAAAAAGAAGAAGAAGAAATATCTTTACGCATCGATAAAGGAGGAATATGCAAAAGGGGAAAAAAAAGTTATCGTAACGGAAAACTGGAAAGAAACGTAAAAAGATACTTATTGCTAATAGATTATAAATAACTTTACGATTCCACGAAATATAATAGAATTATAATCCTTGAACTAATCTGTATGTTAATGTTTATTTTCCTACACATTGTTAAACAGTAACAAGTCTCTTTCCTCTACTAATGTGAGAAAAAATATGTTCTATACGAAATATTAGTAAATTGAATTTTTAGTTCAAAATCTTAAGGTAAGTTAAGTAAACTTAGACTGAATAATGTAGCAGTCAAATTATATTTTCACGATAGATGTAACAAGTTAGACGAAATAAATTAATCTGTTCAAAGAATTTGAATTTTTCTGTTTTTTCAAAAAATCATTTCTATTTTCCATATAATACTGGGATCTTATAATAGCAGCATCTAAAATTCAGAGCTGTTTTTGAACATCCCACTGAAATGTACGTGATATGTGTAGTAGATATTAGATGGTAAAATAAATTTGGAACTGTTATTGTGAGAGGACATTTACTATTATTTTTAAGTTCAGTGTGTAAAAAGCTATTTAAAAAAAAAAAAGAAGGTTAATTACATTATTTTAAAAACTTCGATTTTAAAAAATCTATTGCTTGTACAAATTCGATATTTCATATATTTTTCCTGATACATATGGAGCTACTCTGAATCTAAATTTAAAAGTGCATTCAAAATCTTTAATGTAATTTACTTGATAATCATATTCAGTAAATTTACGAACATTTTCAAAGTTCATTTTCTGTAACACAGTTTCTTATGACAAAAAGCTTTATTAAATTTGGGTTCAGCATTAATTTATATAAGGTTCAGCATAAACTTACTCAACGATGTCCAATGGGCAATTTCTAAATTGTCAGTCATAAATACGTAGTAGTTCCAATTAAAAAAATGTTTTAAATGAGGCAAAGAAGTATTTTAAAAGCGATTTGGTTCAATAAAAACATTTCGTAAACAATTATGAAATTAAATTTTTTTATACGGTCCCCCAGTCCTGTAAGTTATATTTAGTAAAAATATCCTATTACACTAAGAAGTAAGACAAAAGAGTCCCATTCTTCTACGATTAAAATTGACCTAGTAATAGCTGTTTAAAGTTGAAGTATCTTTTTTGCTGCGAAATAGGGGTCATTCAAAAATTTACTATAAATATAAATAATCGTCAGATATTTTTTAAAAAAAACCCTAATAGTTGAGAGTAAAATTAACATTACACAATAAATTTCAAATCTATTTTCCTTCTGACATATTAAAGCAAAATATACAATTTGTATTAAACATATAAGTTAAAAAAATAACAGAATTTTTGTTAAATGAAATGACGAAAAACAACAGTTTCAGTTCTTTATAAAATGATACATATTTTAAAATACACTTATTTTAACCAGTCTGAAACCTAATAAAAATTAACACTATCCTAATACTCATACGATGTGACTACTTTCAGTTTAAAGTGGATATACACGCGAAATAAATTATTTTAAGACGTTAAGCACTTTGTGTACAATCCCTCGAAGCATGGTCAATTCATGCAATTCAAATTTTCATAACTCGGTCGATTTTAGTGTTAGATGAATGCGACTTTTTTTGTCTTGCTTGTTAGTGTAATAAGAAATTTTTACTAAATATCAGTTATAGAACCGGGGGACCGCATAAAAAATTTAATTTCGGAACTTAATACAAACAATTTTATTAATCCAAACGATTTTTAAAATAATCTTTTATCTCGTTTAAAATATTTTTGTAATTGGAACAATATGTCTATGACCAACGGTTTAGGAATTAGCCATTGGACACCGTTGAGAGTGGATACCCTGTATATAAGTATAAGTAATGAAAATTTCAAACTTCTACAATCATTAGTTTTTATTTATTTATGGATTTATTTATTTATTTTGTTGTTAGAGCGCAAAAGGAATAAATACAGTTTTAAGAAAAAGTTTTTAGTTTAACTAAAAACTGCACTTATCTGCTTGCATTGCCGTACGTTTTTAACCCCTTAACCTACGATTTACGATTCAACAGCCTGGGACCAAAACGTAAACAAGATCGTGCAGCCTTCAAACCATTCCACAGTTCGGTATATCAAGTGACAAAGTATAATACTGAGTATAAATTATAAATACTGATTGTGAATATCACAGGCCATGATATTTACATTTGGCTCGGCTCGGTCATTGTAGCAGGGGCCATGCCCGTAATATTTACATTTGGTCCGACCAATGTATTACAGGCCAGGCTTGTGATAATCAGTTTTGGCCTTAATGTCCACACATGCCTCACACGTAGTTGTAGGTACAAAGATTTTTGTTCTAATTAGAATTTCTGGAAACATTTTCTGATAAAATTTCATAAAAACTTCGAAATATTGCTTCCTTTGAAATTTTGCTTCTATCTTGCTTGAATCTTCGATACGAAATATTGCTTTTTTTTTTTTTTTTTTTTTTTTTTTTTTTTTGTACTTTAACGAATAAAAATTCCGAATTGACAATTTTTTTAAACTTAAACATAAAACAAAATTCTGTTTTTGCCTTATGCATAAAAACAATGTATGGTATTTTACTTCATGTAGTAATTGCCTAATAGGCATACTAATACAAAGGATAAACATTATGAAATAAATTACTCATATTATTGATTCATAATAAGTGCATTATTTAATTAATTTACGCTTATAGAAAACTTTCAGCAAATAGATTAGGAAAAAGAGGTAAAATATCCAAAACTTGTCTAGTTTAGATCTATCGGAACTCCAAAGTTTTAAAATTTTGCTATTTTTGCTTTGCGGTCATAATGCAAAGCATTTCAACTTCATTAAACAATTTAATTACGACGAGCTGCAGAAAAAAATTCTTAATCCTCATAATCTCTGCAAACTTTTATAATTACCGTTTTTATAATAGTTGATCTAATTATATTTTCTAGCTTAGTGTAAAAGGTATGTTAATACTAATTGAATGTTTCCTTTATTTTACTTATTTATTTATTTATATTTTTTAAAGTAACATGCTTGAAAAATGAATTTAATTTTCGAATGCGGAAATCCTGGCGAACATTATTTTTTCTCCCTGGGAACGAAAACACCAAGGAAATTGGAGAATGTATGTATAATATATAAATTTCATGATGTATTTGTCATTATCAATGGTAAAAAAAAAAAAAATAGCGTGCCTTAACTTCAATACGGGAAATTTGTTACAGAAGATTTATAAAGGCAGAATTGGTTTTAGAAGTAGGCGAACTACCTGTGGGGCTAAACAAGAAGGTACGAAAATATGCAAAATACTTGCTTAAAAATCACTTATTAGGGGCGCTGAAAAAAAATGTCAAGCTTCAACTTTTTTATTCATAAAGCTGCTAATACAATACATAATCTCAATCTGAAAAATTGATATATATATATATATAACATATGTGTGCAGGCATTAAATCATGTTGCATACGCATACCTCTGGAGAAAATGTATGTGCACAAGCATAAGGTACTTTGTTCGTCAGTTTGTCAGAAGGAGATTATATACGTATATGCGTGTATGCAGTTACGTGCATACCTCTAGAAAAAAATGTATGTACATAAGATATACCAAGGCTCACGGAAATGTGCTAATTTATATGATCAGGAATGGATTGATTTGTACAGGCAAGCCTGCGTAAGGACCATGCATGCACTGTAAAAAAAAAAAAAAATGTTAACATACGGAAATTGTACGCAGTACTATTTCTGTATTTTAAAGGAATTCTTTTTTCCATAAATTCTAGAAACAATTCCTTTTTTTCACAATTTTTTCCGTTTTTTCACAATTTTTCCCGTTTTTTCATATTTCCATTTCAAAGACAAAATATAATAATTTTTCAAGGAGAAACATATATTTGACGCTTCGCTTTTCAAGGACACGTTTATATCAAGATCAGAAAATCACAATTTGTTTCAAACAACACTTACCCTGACAGGATTCGAACCAGGAAACTGTCCTCTTCCAAATTAGTGTCCTTAACGATTACGCCACGGCTTCACAAACTGCGCGTTCAAAACGTTACTTATTTCAGATTCTTTTTATAAAGCAAAGGCTAGCATGTTAAACAAGGAAGGTATTTTCGTAGAGATAATATTTTTAAATTGAGTATACAATTCTGAATGTTTTACACCCAATACAATATTTTTTCCTAATAATTTTGAATATTTAGCTTTTTAGTTTCATACTTTATAAAAGATAAATTTTACTCTTTAAAATATTTCAGGTATAAAAGAATGTATTAAGAGTAATGACTGATTCTTTTTTGCAAGATTTTTAAAATTTTATTTTAATATTATTTTTAGTTAGTTTTGTAAGAATACCAAAATATTTTTTTCAAACATGCATTTTTTCAAATCTTCCAAATTATTTGCCTGATGATCTACTGTAAACTCAAATAAAGATAATTACTACATGGTATTAAAATAAATTTCCTCTATTGCTTATTAAACTTAGATATACGTCAATTTTATAATAATTTCCATATTATATTAGATATGTTTTAAATTTTATGTGCGAATCTGTTAAAGTGAATAGATTAAAAAATATTAAAATTAAAAATAGATTTTTTTAAAACATCCTAACAGAAACTTAAAAAAAAATATTAACAGCTTGCTATAAGTAAGTCAAACATTATTTTAAAATCATAATGAAAAATAAACTGTAACATTTCCTTTTTAACGGTCTCTAACTTAAGAAGATATGAATAAAATTTCAATTTTTTTTTAATATCGTAAAAATACGTTAGCTTTTTATTTAAAAAAAAAAAAGTGAGAGAGAGAGAGAAAGAAAGAGAAAAAATATATTATACAGTTGTTTAAAAATACACATGCTATAGATGGCGCCATAATTTTTATCGGCTTAGCTTGAAAACTCATGTAAAACATACTATTTAGCCATTATAGGGCCATATTTAGTCAAAAATGGGACTTTACAAAAAATAATATCACTGTAAGACCAGTATATATAACAATTAATTAGGGGCTGTTCAAATATTACGTAAGCAGTTTTTGACAATTTCTGACCCCCCCTCCCCCCTTGTCAGTAAAAATAAGCAAATCGCAAACCCCCCCCTTAATAATTACGTAAGAAAATTGCAACCCCCCCCCCCTTATCAATAATAATTTAATTAAAAAAATTAGGACACAATACAAATAAATAAAACTCTACTCGACTTAAAAATAATAATAAAAAAATGCTTGTTTTATTTCCTTACAATTCTATTTAAGAAAATTTCTTAGATCACAATTTAGAAGAACTTAGCCATTTGTAAAATTTAATTTTGAACATGCCCATATCTATTCCGATGCTGACCACGGCTGCTCAAGGCATTTTTCCATATCTGTTATGATATTGGTTTCCAGTTTTACTTGATTATCTTCATCGCATTCTTTTCGGATGCAATCTTGATCAACTCCATCTTCATTAATCCACTCAACATCTTACATATCTTCCACGAATTTTATGAAGCACATAAGCTCATTTGTTCGACGAGCAGCAATACTCAATGGTAGTATAAGGCAGGCCTTCTCACTTTTTTCACTGTGTTGAATTTTTTTGTGTCTGTTTGTTGACTTCTGAGATGCATGATATTAGCCACAACTTCCATAAGTTCTTGCGGATAATTGCAACTTTAAGAAAGGGCACAAATAATCATACAGCATCTTTAAAAATCCCTTTGCTGTAATATTCAGATTTAAGGCCAGGCGGAGACTTAAATCTATAAATTCCCCCTCCTCACTTGTAATGATGTCATTTGACGATTGTATAATTTTAATTACAGGAGGAATAAATCGTCCTTTTAAAATACGAAATAATCCACTACGTGCAGGGGAGCAACAATTCTTTTCTTCGCATTTTACAATTTGCAGCAATTATTGACTTTCTTGTACATGCTTTGAATACCAATCCAAGTCATAACCAAGAGAGTCTGGTTCGCCTGAATCAACATATGTGGCAGTAACAGGATAACCGTCAATGTTTAATGAGTTCCAGATATCTGCGAGAGTGTTACCAGCATATGCAAAGTTATTTTGCTCCATTTCTTCATCAACAGTGTGATCGTTCTCATGGAGATGGGAACCATAATGGTTATGAGGGTGTATAAGACCAGACAGTTCTCGACTGAGTGGTGCCATTCACCTTTCTATTCAATTATATGCACTTCTTCCAGGACCATTGCATGCTATGAAAATTCCATCCAAATTATGCTTTTTGAAATGGTTAATAGCAAACAATATAACTTTCTGGTAGCAGGGATTCTCGTCTGGACCTCCATCAACCGTAACTGTGATTACAGGTTTGATGAAACCCTCTTCTGTTTTCACTAATTTTTAAAAGTCTTTGAGTATTAACTGAGTTTCAAAATCCTGAGCATGAGTATTTGCTGTGGAAGAACTGTGTTTCCCATTTCTTATGACTATAAACGTTGGACCAGAATAACCCATGGCTTTACTTTGACCTGCCATGCGAGGAGCAATCACAATACCAGCATAAATAGATGGGATAAGTTTGTGGCGTTCAGCGATGACCCAGTCGTGGTCGTGTAAGGATACACGATACTCCATATGCATCAGTATCGGAGCCTGATTATTGGCTGCTGTAATCCCCAAAGGTACACGCTCTTTGTCATCCTGTGAAAGAATAAACACTTGCATGGGTCCAAGAATTGAAGCTAAAGTTCCTAAATAGCAGATGAATGTTACTGCAAATTGGGTATCAATGTGAGATTGATGATAATCAGCCTGAGCCCAAGAAAGTTTTATCGGCACTGTGGGGACATGTCTTCGATCCTCGATGGTTGAGAAATATTTTGGAAGCAAACGAAGATATGTTTTACTCTTGCTTATTGCAAAACCAACCTTTTTCAGTTCTGCAGTCAAGTCATCGAGAGTTTTGACACTTCGTATTGACTCGCTTCTTCTTTTTGCATCTGCAGCGCTTCCAACAATAGCTATGTCTGCCTATTGCCTTAAGCAATAATGGTTGATCTACATTTAAACTTGGTCTTCCTACTGATTCCCTCAAAGCTAATTTTTTTTAAATGTCTGTATTATCATGGAAGATTTCTTCAAGCTTTGTTCGTTTGGTGGTTCGATGTTTTCTTTGGTATTCAACATTTTGTCGTTTCCTTTTTAAGGATTGTTTTTCTTTTTTTAGATCACTGGAAAACTTATTTATCTGTTTTTGAATTTGAGATACATTGTTTTCAATTCAATTGGATTACATTTCATTTTTAGTAAGGTACAACATTTGAAAACAGTTAGAAGATTATCTGCCACAAAACTTACATATTTTTTAATATTTTTCCCTCATGGATGCTTTAATTTTCGAGTTATTTGAAAAGAAAAATAAGGTCATATTTAAAAAGTAATAACTCGTGTTTTGACATTTCCTTGGTCTTTATTTATTGCCAGACTGACCATGTTTCGCCAAGGCTACACGGTCATTTTATCTTATCTATCTTTTTTCCAATTTTTCCAATTAATTATGTAAACTTAAAGTTATGATAAAATATATTTTAAATTTTAAGAATAAATTGATTATAATTACCTTACAAAATAATAAAGAAAGACTGATTTCTTTTTGGGTTGCCTTACGCAGTTCGTCCCCAATTCTTTTTAGCACCAATACCTCTAACTCTTTGTCAGTTTTATAAGACTTTTTGTACTGCCGCCACACATCATGAGTTTTACATTGGATATCCTTCAAAGGTTTATCTGATGCAGACTTTTTTAAACTTTCAAAAAGTTTTTTTACACAAGATTTCTCGAAATGAAGCCATATTTCTGATTTTATTTATTTTAAACACCACTACACTACAATACTGAGAGGTTTTCAAAACTTACGCGACACCAGGCAGTAGAGCAGTCGATCACTATGGTTATGGAGTTCGACCACTTGACAGAGGAGGTGTGGAAACAAAGAAGATGGAATTTTACTTACATTTTGAGAGCTTTCCCGGAAAACTCATATTGTCACAATAAACCATATCGCATCGATCCATACAATTCTATTCCATTTTCACAATTGGAAATAGTAGTAAGTTCTCAGAGATAATAAGCCCCCATGCATCAAACATAAACAGTCATTTCTAGATAAAAGATATCGTTTATGTTTTCCTTGTGCGGTCAAAATAGAACTTCATCAGAACTTCAAGTTTAATATCCTTTTTTTCAATTTAAAATTTTTAATTTTTTTTTTCTTTTTTACAAGTTAAGAGAGATTTTGAAAATGTCTTACGTAAGCATCATTCAAACCCCCCTCCCCCCTTGTCAGCAAAAATAAGCAAATCGGTAACCCCCTCCCCCCCCCACCTTAGGTGCTTACGTAATATTTGAACGGCCCCTTACTTTGCTTTCCAAGCAAAAGCAACTATTTCAAAACATCATTTGCGGAACTTGTACTGTTTTGAAAGCAATACAGTAATATAAAGTAAAATTTGGGGAAAACTTAGTGGATTTATACGGATTCATAATCTCAAAATGTCAATTACGGAAATTGTACTGTTTTCTTAGAAAAATAAAACTATTCCGTAAAATTTTACGGAAAAATTTGTGTATATTGGCGGATTTTTTTTACAGTATGTATAAACATAAACTTGTATGAAGCCGAGGAAAATGAGTCATTGAAATTTAAAATTAATAAACTATCGAAATTAGTGCGTTGCAAATACAACAGTTTAGTTTTAATTTTTATAACGATTTAAAATAATATTCGCCCTTATAAAGTTTACTTCATTCACATTTTCGTCACAAAATGTACGCATTAGAAGTCACAGATGCAGATCAAAAGTCCTAAATAACATTTCCCCTAGATGCTCTGTTTATATGCTTATATACAAGTTTAACATGCACGTATCTGGAAATAACAATTAAATTTACGGAAGGAAATTTCCTTTTCTATTAAAGACAGTTCCTCTATTGTCTTTGATAAGCAAGGCGGCTCAAGGACGAACCACCTGCGACAGGTAGATTCATTTCGAAACAGAGCTGCCTTTATTCTCAAACTTATCAAGGTCAATGGCCAACATTAATTTTCTCTACAGGAAGAGGAAGTTCCTTTTTTTCAAATAACGAAGTGATAAATACACTATATGGCCATTAATCACCGGACAGTTTCAATTTTAGGCATTTTGTCGAATATTTAAAGATATATTTGTCGGATTTTCTGGAACTTCAGAATTATGAAGAATATGTTCGACTTCATATTTATCAACGGCGATTTGTTCAGAAGGATAATTAGGGGGCCGACAAAAAATCAATGAAAAATAATAATGTTTGGGGTCACCCTGTAAAATAAAATGCACGAAATGATTTATCGCTATAGCTTACGAATATATGGATATTTTACAATATATGTATTCATTTGTGAAAGAATGGAATGTATATTCATTAAGATATATCGATTTTTTATTAAAGTTCAAAAAAATTTTCTTTTTTTTTGTTTATATCATGCAGAGTTTTTGCCGAATTTAACGCTAGTTTCAGAAAATTTGACAAAATGCAGTGGAAATAATATGGTGTAATTGGAATGTAAATATATCAAATATTTGATGAAATATGAGCAGTTGTATGAATGTAGTGTACATATGAGGACGCGTGAGTTTCAAAACTCGCCCTATCCAAAATTTAAAAAATCGAGTTTTCTGTATCAATATATTCTATTGTTGAACCCGTACCCAAAAAACACTACAATCTGTAAAATAAATAAGTAAATAAATAAATAAGCAATTTAACAAATTACAACGACCATTTGGAAAATGATTTTTTCAAAAACTAAAATTTAAGACATAAAAAATCGCACGGAGTTGATCGTACATTACGTATGCCATGAATTAAACATTAATAGTGTTATTACACGTAAAAATTGCAAACGACAAAAATCGCCTGCGACCCGTCAGATTTCATGAAACTCAAGTATTATCCACCTGAAACTTACGTAAATATCCAAGCATTTCATTGGCTGTTCGGGAAAAGGCTTTTCCATCGTCAGATTTCTAATAAATTTGATGACCCATTTAAAAGGAAATTTCATTCTTAAACTTCTAAACATCCCACAATATTACTTTTTACACCATCGTATAGAGAAAAAAATGTACTTTTAAATGCAATTTGTTTGAAAGTTGTATCTCAATCTGTTTCTGAGTTATTATTTTTTTTTATAGTTTTTATTACTTTTTTGTCATAGTGGCAACACAAGTATCCATCTCTGTTGAAAGTAAAGGTTAGTGTATAGACCAATCAGAAAACGAATAAAAGGATGATTAAACCAATAAAAACCTTCAGATATGCTTTTGATTTCCCATCCTGACGAGAACAATAACCATTTTTCCAAATGGTTAAAAAGCTAGTTTGATTATGTATTTCTGACATTGTAAAATCTTGATTTGTAATGAAAACCAATGGATGCAGTTAGAGGTTTTCCACGATTTTCCAAAATTTGATTTTCTGGATAAGGCGAGTTTTGAAACTCACGTCTTCGTATATATTAAACATTAATATTACATTATACATTTAACATTATGAATGCGCAGCTCCTAATTTTGAAAAAACTTAATACCATTAACTATTTGAAGTTTATGAAGTGCTAAACATTTTTTTTTAATGAGAAATATGTTTTTTTTTTTTTTAAGTATGGGTCGGTCCATAAATGATGTCACACTTTTTTTCAATATTTTTGACCCCCCTCCCCCCCCCCTTTGTCACAAAGTGTCACACTTCACCATACCCCCTTCCCCCTTGTCACATGTTACGCTATATTACATAAACATATACTTGCAGTTCAGGAACAAAGCACTACGTTATAGATCATATTTCAAACTTTATTTTTAAACTTTAACTACGTGTTTTAACGACATTTGTGAGCATAACAATAAAAATGACTCATGTACTTATTTTGTATGAAATAAGATTAAGGTTTTTAACAAAAACATAGTTAATATACAATAGTAATAAAATATTAATACGAAAGAGCAGCTGAAAACAGTCGTATTTTGGAATTTAATATATTTGGCTTTAAACCTACTTTATAAAACAAAATACTGTAATTTCAAAATAACTTCAAAATTTAATCTGCTGATTTTTAATACTACTTTTAATTTAACCAAAATGTGTGATGTCACATTTCTTCTTACCCCTTCCCACCCCCTTGTCACAAACTGTCACAATTTCACGAACCCCCCTTCCCTCCCTCCCCCCTCCAAGCGTGACATCATTTGTGGAAGGCCCTATCTGCCAACTTTTGAAAAGTAATTTTCGACTAACTGAATAAATTTTCTTTTATGTAAGAATCTGGTTAATAAAAAATTTCTGTTCCCAAAACTGTTTTTTACTTATTTTGTTTTTACGTCAATTAGAATTATAGATATAGCTTTATTCAAAATACTGCTTTCAACAACTTTACAAATTCAAATATTTTTTCCCCGAAAGAAATCTTCCTCCATAATCATGATATCTGAAGTAAGATAATTTATATGAGATGTAAATTTCCAGTTGGGCGAAAAATGTCCGGACCAGGAATCTCTTGGCTAAGCCCAAGAGGTCCCTTGTTCGAATCGTGGTCCGGACATATTTCTCCCAACTGAAAATTTACATCTCATATGGTTGGTTGTGTTTATGACGGCCAATTATCAACACGAGGAATAAAGGCCTTAAGGAGGGGGAGAGTGCCCTCCGTGGGGGTCTTTCTAAGGGAACCTAACCCGTATTTACGCTTAGAAATTCAAGGTTCGAAGAAAACTACGAAAACTCCGAACGATTAGGCCGACGGGCGCGATTGAGTTCAAACCCAGCACCTCCCGTCTACCAGCTTCGAGAGCAGAACCTCTCGGCCACTACATCGCATATGATTTATTTTCCACTGAGAATAATTGTGTTAAAAAAATTTAATCTAGTAAGATAATTTAATCAAACTTCAATGTTTTAGATCTTATTGTTAACCCATTTGTGCCTGAATTTTTGTTTTCTCAAATTTGTTGGTAAAATCACTTTAAAGTGGTGCAAAATGAACTGGAAAAATACTAAAAAAAATTACGCTAAAAATTTTTTGTATTTATTTGATAAAATGTAAACGTACTAAATATAGGAATATGCATAATATGTGTAATAGTATAATATGCAAAACTATATGTTTTGTCTAAATTTATACAAAATAAGCTTTTAGATTGTATATTACCTACTATTATTAGTATTTTTACGAATTACTAAAAAAATATATTTATTTCTTTGCAGAGGCTAATAACATTATAAGTATTAGTAACAATAAACTAAGAATAATTGTATTTGAGGCTTAAAAACAATTTGTTTCATACTCATCTTGAAAAGGACTTTACATAAATAACTGTCCCCTAAGTGGCTAATAAAAATATGTGTCCATTCGTGCGGAATTCGTGCGTCCCTATTTGTCCTATATTTTTTATGTTACAAAAATGCATAAAAATAGGCTTGACCATATAATTTCACAATTTTAAAAAAATACGTTTTCCAAAGAAGTCTACAAGCTAAGATTATGACTTATTTATTTGAATAATTGGTAGAAAAAACACAATAAACTTACTTTTTACATTTCGCCATCTTGAAAAATGAACAATCTATAAACTCCGAATAAAGCGTTCAATTTAAACAAATAAATATCCATCTTATGCTGTCATCTTTCGGTAATTGATAAAACACATTTATAGATAACTATTTCATACAATTTTCATGTTATAAAGAAGAAGAGAATTATACCAATTTATTAAAACTCGAAGCGTCCCAAAAATGGGACGCTAGGCATAAATGTGTTTTAATGAAAAAAATTAAAATAACTGCTGTGTATGCAATATTTATCTATTTATGAATGGTTTTCTTTGAAAAACAGTCGACAATTTAAAAAAATAATAATAACGTATCAAAGTAAACAAGCATCTGCACTTTCTTTTCATTTTAGCAATTCCTTTATGTCATTGTTGATTTTGAATATTAATATCTTCTGTACCCTGTGTGTAAAATAAACTAAGATACCTCGGTTCACGAATACACCAAAGAATTGTTTGAGAACTGGATCAAATTTTATAATAAGAAATAATGAAAATACCATTAATTGGTTCCTTCCTCCCAAATTACTCTATTTATCTTGTCTCAAACGATACACTTGTTGTACAATGCAGTAAAATAGGAAAACACACTACAGTAGACAATTTTATAGCAATTGAATAAACGTTTGAGAAAATCCGTGCCCATGACTTTATTGGTGGAACTTTGAATGATCACTTGAGATTAAGGAGAAGGAGGGCCTTTCTATTCTCTCTTTTTCTTTTCTTCTTCTTCTTTTTTTTTTTTTTTTTTTTTTTTTTTTTTTTTCCTTTTTTAGATTATTCGGACTACTAAATTAATTCGCTGTTTTTGAATTTCAAAATGTATTAATTTTTTTCAGAACTGCCATCACTATATCACATGTATATATGCTTCGAGCCCATGAAAACAACAACAAAATATTCAGCGAAATCAGCAACTTCGTAATATAAAAATTTCATGAGTGCTGAAATCACCTATTGTGTATGTACTTTGCAATAAAAAAGAGTTGCATTTTCTATGTTTTTTCAAGCAGTCGATTTGGCGACGATACTCTCACTGTTCGAGAACCGAATTTCTGGCCGAGAATCGAATCAAATTCCTACCGAATTTCTTGTTCGAGAACTGAGTTCTGTATGTTTATGAAGCTCTGGTGTTCTACTGTAGTCGTATTTGGTTTCTTATAGGATAGTAACCGTTTTGGTTACATTTTGTTAACATTTACTTGAAATCACTTAATTTTTCAAAACTCATTATTAATAATTAATCTTATGTAAACTCTGCATAATTTCATTTAGTATTTTATTTAAAACCCCCTAAAAGAAATTAAAAAGTATATTCCTACAAATAAGCTGTCCGTATGTAGTCAGTCACCTTAAGTGAAAGCAATATTAAAGAAATTCAATATTCTAAATAAATCATATTGAGGATTACTAATGAAGTGCTTTAACAAGTAAAAATTAAACTTAAAAAATCAAAAAACCCGACTGCGTAAAAAGCGAACTAATTAATTATTCCTCATCAATGTGAAACTATTTTTTATGTTACTTGCCTATTTTTTTTTTATTATTATTTACTTGTATTGGTGACTTTTAAGTTGTGTTTAATCGTTAGTTCCTATCTATAAACTCTGTTTTGATGAGGCCTATAGAACTATAGATGTCTATGAAGGTTAGAGTTGCAGTAAAGCTAGAGATCCTACCTACACAACTTCCAGGTCGTGTAATATTTAAACGGAGCTTCTGACTGTAAAATAGTCAATGAAACATCGCCTTCATTTTGAAAGACCTATCCAATGATATGCCACTCAACAACGTGCGTAAAAAAATTTTATCGTTTCTACCGCCATTTTGTATATTATGGCCGCCATTTTGAATTTATAAAAACAAAACCTAGCCTATAACCATCGGACGGTTAAGACGAATCGATAGAGACCTCATTCATTAAAACCCATCCGGCCGTTGGGATGTTTCGAGGGTATAAAGAAATCCACATACCCAGATACGCGTGAAACACATAACCCTTCTTGGCAGTCGGGTAAAAATATGGGTGAATGTACGTTAACCTATTTTCGAATCTTTAAAGAATATGAAATAAGTTTGTAATTTCAGAATTGTTCATTTCTATATAAACCAACATTAAATAGAGTATCAAAAAAGTCCTTTGCCAAAATTGTGAAATGATTTAAATTTAATATTTGTGATGACGTAAGTAACCTATTTTAGGAATTTCGAGAAACCCATAATTATTTTACAATTTCAGCTTTGAGCAGTTTTACTTGTACAACATTAAAAATAGCGTCGAACTTTTAATGCGTTTCTGCCCTAGATCTTTGAATGTTTCCGATTAAAACTGAAATCTTATGCATTTTCTAACCTACTTTTATAAAAAAAGGCGTTATTCAATTCATTTATTTATATATATTTATTTTATTTTATTATTCAAGCTATTTTTTTTTTTTTTTTTTTTTTTTTTTTTTTTTTTTGATGTACCTGCTTTGATTTTTTTTTTTAAAGCATTTGAAAGTGTTCTTTTTTCTGAGGTCTCCATACATATATTTTTTTCTTAAGATCTAAATGTAGATTGTCCATCTGCCTGTATTGTGCCTCTACATTCAAGTATATGGATTGCACGATACTATTATACGATGTCAATAAACTCGGCAGTATTTTTTCATTGGTCATTGTATTGTGTGTAAATTTTATACAAAGACACATAAAAAATAGCTCATTTTCTGCCCTGTTTTGCTTTTTGTTTTTTCTGAAAAAGTAATTTTATAGTCTAAAAATGAAAACAATGCTTTCAACTTTAAAAAATAAGTTTTTTATTCATTTTCCAAAAGTTCAAATTCGAACGTCCAAAATTCGACAAAAAGTATTTGTAGAATTTTTTAGAATAAAATTTTAAGTTTCATTTTTTTCATTTATACATATGTTTAATTTTTTATACAATTTTCCTGGTAATTAATTAGGATTTCGATGAAAAAGTAGCTTGAAAGCATCCAAAAGGAAAATGCTACATAAAATTAATAATGAGACAATGGAGTGCTATAATTGGGGGGAAAAAGAAATGCGAGCTCTCAGCAGGAAATCATGGATATGGGATGCGTAATGAAAGAAGAAAACAGATTGGTTGAATTTGCAGAATGTGAACAGATGCTTATCATGAATTCATTTTTCAGGTAAAACCCACAAAAGAAATTAACATGGGATAGTGCAAATAGTTCAACAAGTGAAATCGACTACATCTTGACAAACAAAAAGCATCTTATTCAGGACTAGCTGACCCGCCCTCCGACGCGCGTCCGCGGTGTCTGCGGCACCGTATAGAAGACGTGCTGCGCAGCCGCTTCGAAATCTTGTAGTTCTGTTTTCCAAGGGGACGCATTCTGTTCTAAACAATCCATCTTCAAAACGAAACTCTGGCACCTGTCCCCGCTGCCTCCGGCACCGTATAGCAGGCACGCTTCGTACTCGCTCCAAAACCCTTTAGCCTTTAGTTATATTTTCCCCCGCCAGGGGGTACAATATGTTCTATACAAACATCCGACACGTATCCCCGCCGCCTGCGATACCGTTTTAGCAAGCGTGCTGCACACGCTCTGCAAAACCTATTACTTCCAATTTCCACCGCCAGGTGGCTCTTTTCTAAACAAACCTAACACCTAAAACACCGTTATTCAACCTCTCCGTAAATATATTACTCGAGGGGGTGGCGAAATCAAATAAGCATTTTAAAAAAATCCTGAAAACCATTTAGTTTCACCACCTGGAGCGCAATATATTCTATACCATAGGTTCCCAACCCTTTCTGGACCACCGCCCTCTTTACAAGAGAAAAAAATTTCATAATAAATATTCCATAATAGTTAATTATACCAAATATTAAAATATTGTTGCATATTATCAATATCTATTTTATCTGCCTTTCTATCTATTAAGAATCACAAATTAATAGAAATTAATAGAAATTAATTAAAAGAACCACCAAATATAATAAAAAATTTTTTATTAAAAATGAAAAAAAGAAACACAAAATCAATAAAAAATAATAATAAATAATGGGGTTGTTGAGGCTGATGAAATTTGAACAATTTGTTAATGCTGGGTTCCAATTTCGTTAACATCAGTCACAAATGGCCACGTTCAAAGATGTGCAGTTTGTTCCTTTTCTACAGTCTATTCCTGGACAGTAAATTAACTACTGCGCGGAACTCATTCTCAGCCAAATGCGATGAAGGAAAAGCAATTAAAAATTCCTGTTATCTCGCTCACAATCCAATGTAGAGAACTGGTATTGGTTTTTGAAGAAAGAACTCTTGGTAACCATTTCTGAATTTTACTTTTAGTTCTTCGTTAGTTGTTGCTTCTAGAGTTCCTCTTCCAAATTTGATGTATCTGCTGTATCTGCAAACCAAACTCTGTATATGCATGTTTAAAATATCCTGGAATCGCTCTGTAATAACTTCATGAAGAACGTCCAAGTGTTGACGGTAAGTAAGTAAATCTTCCTGTTTTGCTCAGACTTCGGATTAGGGTGGAGCGAAAAAAATTAATTTTTTAAAATCAAAAACGGGTAGGTGCCAAAAGTTGCCTTTATACTAGTACATCAACTGCGTGTAGTTTTACCGCTGAAAAAAATGGCTTGAGTCTGCGCTTTTGGTCCAAAAGTCAAAATTTTGGGTAAAATTTGACATTTTTTCAAAAAAAATAAAAAATTCCTATAGAGATGGTTATTATTTAGATGTTTTATTTAAACCTTTATTATTAATGACTTAACATATTTAAGCGATAAAACGATATCTTTATTCTGTATAACTGGAGCAAAACTGACAACTTTCGGTAAAAATGGGCGTTGCCACTTTGTTGTGTCATTCAACGAATTGTTGTTTAGAATATAGCTCTTATCTAGTTACTTTCAAAATTACCCAATAATTTCAAAACTACCATCTAGCTTGACCACGCTACCATCTGAACACAATGTTTTATTTATACATTGAATGGTGATTTTTTATCAAAGACTGGCATAAGTTTTCGATGTATCAACCTAGTCCATCTCTTCAGTGTATCCACAGGCGTTGGATGCTGCTGCTGTGACAGCCCTTCACTTATATTTCTACTGCTTGTGTATAATAAGACAATCAGAGTAATGCAATGGAATTAATGGAATCTATTCACCCGTCTATTATTTTCACCAAAATTGCATCCAGTTAATGCATAGTGATTGGGAGTTCTGTTACTACAACATTCTGCAACATTTAGGTACTCTTTGAGTATGCCATCATTCACTCTACCTCTTGCGTTTTTTATATGCTGAGAAGCTTGCTTTTTAATAAGATGGCGGTCCTCAAAGAGCATTGCAATAAGAATTTGCTCTCGATTTGCAAAGCAACCATTATCCTATATAATTTTTTTTAGTATTTGTTTTATGTCATTTTCTGTGATGTTTAGTAGCCCAGTAATTTCCCAAAAGTTTTTAGATCCATTTTTTAGATGTGGATTTCATTTGGTGTAAACCATCCTGCAGCATAAACTTGGATTACATACTTTGTAAGCGAACCTACAGACTCTGATGGTCAGTCAGTGCTTATATTAAGGCGAAAAGTTTTATACGACTTTGTGAGCCATCTTGCGTAAAACAAGTTTCTTGGGTTCTTATTCGCTAGTTCTTCTGAGCAATATCTTATTGAAATAACTTCGCAAATGTCTTGTGTATTTCTGGTCTGTGCTGAGTACCCTTTTCTCAGTTTCAGGAAATGATGTTTTAAAATTAATCTCTATGGCTTCAAATATTGAAATAAGAAGGGAATGGTACATGGACAAAAATTTTACTATTGGTCCAGCAAATCCCTGTGGGTTACAATCTAATTTTTGCCAACGATCTTGTCTAATAAATGATGCAGAGGAAATTAGCTGGACTTAAAGGCGGCATATGATCCATTAAAATGGTTCATTGTAAACATGTCCCACGCAGAATGGATGGCAACGACGAACAGAATTATCCGCCTTTAAATGAGCACTCACTGCCGCTAGAGCCGCTATTGCCCATTGAGATGGCCGCTATTGCCCATCAGAGTCTCTACGTTCACTCAAAAAGTACTATCTAATCCAAGTTTGGCCCAAGGATGGTTTACAATCAAATGTAATCCACATCTAAAGAAGGGATCTAAAAACTCATGAGAAATTACTCGGCTACTAAACAACACACAAAACGGAATAAAACAAATACTAAAAAAAGTTATTTAGGACAATGATTGCTTTGCATACGTAGAGGAAATTCTGACGATCGCCATCACATTAAACAGCTAGCTTCTCAGTGCATAATAGTTGAAAGATGAAAGTAAATGATGGCATACGAAAATCTGGAATATCGACAATCAACCTTGAAGCGGATAATTAAATAAATCTAATTGATTGGAAAATTGTTGTGGTAACAGAACCCCTAATCAATATGAATTTATCGGGTGCAATCTTCGTGAACATAATAGACGGTCGAATAGATTGCATGAATATCATCCCCATTGCATTACATTGTTTGCCTTCTATTACACAAGCAGTAGAAAAATACGTGGAGATCACAGCAGCAGCATCCAAAATCTGTGGATACAATGAAGGGATGGACTAGGTTGATACATAGAAAACTTATGTTAGTGTTTGATAAAAAATCACAATTCAATATATAAGTAAAATATTGTGTTCAGATGGTAGTATGGTCAAGCTAGATGGTAATTTTGAAATTATTCGGTAGTTTTGAAAGCAATTAGGTAAGAGCTATATTCTAAACAACAATTCATTGAATGACACAACAAAGTGGCAACGCGCATTTTTACCGAAAGTTGTCAGTTTTGCTCCAGTTATACAGAATAAAGATATCTTTTTATCGCTTAAATATGTTAAGTCATTAATAATAAAGGTTTAAATAACACATCTAAATAATAACCATCTCTACAGGAATTTTTTAATTTTTTTGAAAAAATGTCAAATTTTACCCAAAATTTCGAGTTTTGGACCAAAAGCGCAGATTCAAGCCATTTTTTTTTTCAGCGGTAAAATTGCACGTAGTTGATGTACTAGTATAAAGGCAACTTTTGGCACCTACCCGTTTTTGATTTTGAAAAAAATAATTTTTTTCACTCCACCCTACTGCGGATAATGTGGCAAAGTAGCCGTATTCACCTCCACTTAGATTTCGTTTGAACAGAAGAATTTTACCCACAGAAGCAGCTGTGAGGTTTTTTGTTTTAATTAAATTCAACTCAACACCTTCCAATCATCTTATGTCTTATGATGAATATGTGGAATATTTAAATTGACTTCTATAAATATTCTGAACAGGTCTGTCAAATAAGCGATGTCATTTTTTAATGTAATCAGGTTTTAGCACAATTTTTCGTCTCTGTTTTTATGCTTAAAATATCCTGGAGTCGCTCTATAATAATTTCATGAAGAACGTCCAAGTGCTGACAGTAAGTAAGTAAATCTTCCTGTTTGCACAGACTGCGGATAATGTGGCAAATTGACTGCATTCTACTCTACTTAATTTTCGTTTGAACAGAAGAATTTTGCCCATAGAACCCGTTTTTGATTTTGAAAAAATAATTTTTTTCGCTCCACCCTACTGCGGATAATGTGGCAAAGTAACCGTATTCACCTCTACTTAGATTTCGTTTGAACAGAAGAATTTTACGCACAGAAGCAACTATGAGGTTTTTTGTTTTAATTAAACTCAACTCAACACTTTCCAATCATCTTATGTCTTATGATGAATATTTAGAATACAGTAAACTCTGTCTAAGGCGGAATCGATCGGGACTGAGAAAAATTTCCGTGGTAGACAATATTCCGGCTTATGCAAAAAAAAAAAAAAAAAAAAAAAAAAAAAAAAAAAATCCTCGAATTTCATGATTTTTTATTGATTTTCCTGACTCGAAAATCGGTTGAAAACTGAAATTTGGAAAGATCTTTTGTCTTTATAGATAAATGACAAACGCTATTCAGTTTCCTAGTACTGCTCTGTAATATACACGCGAATTGGAAGTTTACACACACACACACACACACACACAAACTAACAGATAATTAAATGAATAGCTATAAGTAAGTTTTAAGTTTAATAACATGTACAAGCTAACCCCTTTCCCTTTCAGGTTTTTTTTTTTTTTTTTGACTGCCGCCTCTTTATTATTCGTAGTTGCACATAGGCCTGCACAAGCTACCGGACCCTCTCCAGTGGGAAGTCTACGGAGCCAGTTTCTACGCGGTGGGGTACGGTAGATTGGCGGAGTCTCATCCCCCTGCATCGTTATGTTTGCCTAGCATTTCGGCCCAAAATTAACTTTCGGTGCCACTTGTCTATCTGCGGCGCTCCATTTTTTTTTCTTTTTTGCTCCCCCCCCCCCTCCAAAATCCATTTTCTTACGACAAGTCTGCACCAACAATTCGGCTTCTAAGCCCCAGGTCAATCAGAAGTAGTTCAGGAGGCGGTGACCCAGTTGGCAGAGCATCGAATCCGCAGCTAAGGCCGCGGGATCGAAGCCTACTGCTGGCTATAATCCGCCATGTACGCTAATGGCGTCTGGTGCATGTAAAATCTGCCGTGGGTGCAAAGTCCTCCAAGTTACCTGTGAATTATACCTCTGGAGGTGCCTTGCCAGGTGAAGGTCTCGTCATCTGATCAAGGCTCTAAATTACGAGACCAACTTGAGTAGTAATGTGCAGGTGCCAAACAATAGGATATAACGTTAAGTATCCGGCTAAACAAAGTATACACAAACGAGCAGTAGGCACTGCAGATAGGATGACGATCAAGGCAATGTTGTCAGGTTTATTGCCGCTTCGCGGCAATTAGGCGGTCTTTTGCCCCGATGCCAGGTACTAAACCCGTTAAGCTGGGGCAACCCGGCAGGTATGGGCCTGGCCATTGGTTAGAAAGAAAGAATTGCTTCTAATCTTATTGACTGCAATAATAATTTAATGAAGCTACTTACATATGCGTTCATTCCAATTTTTTGCAACGAAATGCTGATGATGAATAATGGAATGTATAGCGAGTACATTTGTTATTGCTTGTTTCAAATACGCTAATGAAATCCTTATGACGCCCGTCATTGCTGGATCAATATCAGTAGAAGGTGACAAATATTACGAATACCGTCAACCTTGGGCTTGGTACTTTGAGCCACTTTTTCCTTGTTCCACTAACATTTCCATTATTAAAAAAATATAATTCCTAAGTAACTGGGGCTACTTCGGATCAAACTAGGCCCGGCACAAAGTAGCCCCGAAAAACTTTTGTTTTCATGTTAGCTTTATGAAAACGTAAATTTATCCTGTCAAAATAAAAAGTTAAAGAAAAAACTATGATCATGCATGGGTAACAGGTTACTAAAGGTAATATTTTAACACTTACCTTATTTGTAACTCTTATCCAGATTGTTACACCATAGAAAGTTTGGAGGGTTAGAATCTACACATGAAAATAGTTGTTTACAAATCCAGTGTTGTCAATAATAAAAATTTAAATTACCTCAAACTATTCAAATATCCTATAGTAGGGTATAAAATATTTTACAAGTGCAAAAACTCTAAATTATCTTGTATTGTTTGTTCGATACAAGGAATAAACACTTTTTTATGTGATGGACCAAAGTAATCCCGCAAGTACCAAAGTAGTTGACGGTAGGAATTTATTTCTCTTGAGAAAACTTGTTCATGGTATTGAATATCGATCCTCCCTTTGTTTCAGTTTCCAAATTTTTAGCAAATACTCGCTCTTGACAAAATTTGCTTCTTTTATGTGCAGAACATATGATAAGAGAGTGCTTCGTTATTTGGTATCGTTAATCCATCGAATTGAATGGAAAATTTGCAAGTCTTTAAGTTTTTCATAACGATATTTCAACGTCTTTAGCCATTTCATCTATTCTTCTTTGTACGGAATTACTTTTCAGAAATTTGTTTTATGATATCTGACGGTGTCTTATGATGAAGAACAATTTTTATTATCTCTCTGACTTCAGGCAAGATTAATTCCTAACCAATTGTGTGCAGTTTTCCTGCTTTTCTGATTAATAATATAATGTTATATGAGGCTCGTAGCCCGTCATTTTCTTGTTTAGAAGACGACTCAAAAAGGTTTGATACAGTTGGCAGTATTAATCTTTGTTTTAATCTGTTTATATCTTTATCCTTTCTATCACCATACATTTATTAAAGTGCTCTTGTATCCTAAAAGGCTTGATGGCTTCATTTGAAAAAACCTTCTGGCAAATTAAACACATTGGTAACGATTGATTTGTAGTAGAGTGCGTAGATCCGTAGTTCAAATACTCAATACTATACTGTCGGCATTTCTTCTTAGATTAAGAAATACTTTGAAATACAAAATTTGCCACCGTTTAAGATTAAATAAAATTACTTTACAACAAATTTATAGATATAATGACTTTTATCGCTTTCACTCAGAATAAACAAATTTCTTGAAGATTCAAATTAGTGGTTCGTTTGAAAATCTCTGTTTAGGCATGTGTCGCAATCTTTCTGTCATTTTTCGATATACAAGTTAACAAAAAAAAGGAATTTTGTGTCAAACTTTTAACCAGCCAATTATCACAAATTTTGCACTCTACATTTTTTAATTCTTAATGATTTTTAATGCCAGTCATAGCAATTTGTCGCGTTTGCAGCGATATTTTGACATTCATGAAAGAACTGCGGTTACAGTGGTTTTAGCCTGCTATAATAAAATTTTGTTCTCGGTGATTTTTAGCGTTTCTTCGTGTTCCACGGCGATTTTCTATATTCGGAGCAGAAGTTTGATTCCCCCACCAGATCTAGGTTCGTTTGTATGGATTTTCATTTAAAGGTATAGTTGAGGTTTTTATCAGGGGGCCGGGAAATGCAGGGGAAGGGATCAACTACTTTCATTCTATAAATTTCCTAAATAGGTACGTACGCCATGACCGACCCCTTTGACTCTCTTAACACTCCCCCATTTGTTTCTGGATCAGCTACCACCCCCTGGAAATTTCCAGTGCCACTGGGGGGGGGGGAGGCGGTACCATCCCCTTTGGGAACCTATGTTCTATACGAATATCCCACACGGGACCCTCCCCCCGCCTGCAGGCCCGTATAGCAGGCGTTCTGCGCACGCTCTGCAAAATTTGTTAGTTACAATCCCCCCCCCCCCTACAGGTGGCGCACTCTGTTCTAAGCAAACCTACATCCAAACAAAACTCCGTTATTCAACCTTTACGCAGATATATTACTCGCGGAGGTGGCGGAATCAAATATAAGAATTTAAGAAATTTGCTGAAATTACCCGATAACGGGCGAAGCGTACCAATCTCTATCATAATAATATCTGTCATGTGGACTAATTTCGATATTTAATCAAAAGTTGTTCGCCCCCTCTCCCCATCCCTACAAATATAACAAATACAAACGTTTCTTAATAAACCTATTGTCAAAACATTTATTTTTCCTTTTAAAAAAGGATTTTTTGACAAAACAAAAAAATTATGTAATGATTTTTATGAAAATTAGATTTCTGGATTCAGCGTTACATTTTGTGAATAAATGTGTAAAATTCAAACCGGTAAAGGCAGCATTTTTAAAAATTTTATAGAGGACCTATTAGGAGCCTTGCTTACTAGGAGTACTACTATAACTACTTAACCTACTAGGAACTCTTAACTCTCCTAGTAGGTTAAAAATATGTGAAAATATTTTTCGGTAATCGAATTAATGAAGTAATAATTAAATTCTTCGGTTATAATTGAGGGATTTTTACGAAAATTGGATTAAGCGTTTTAAAATACGCATAGATGTGTTAATTTCAAATCGATAAATGCAATATTTAAAAAAATTCTAAACAACTGGAAAATTGCCTACTCGCTTCATTCACGTATTGTTTTGAAATAATTTCGGGGTGCGCTCGAAGAAAGCATCTCAATGGCTGCAAAAATGCTAGACATCTGGTCTCCTCTGATTGAGAATTAAATTATACGGTTTGATAAAAATCTATGCTTTAGTTGAATTACGAATATCTTTCCATTATTTTAATTGGGGTTTTTAATTATATAATATCTCAGTTAATTATTAGAAATTTAAAGTTCTGAGTCTCAGGTGCACCAGAAGAGGCCTTCGATAACTCTCATAAAATTTTGCAGCCTTGTACGTGCCGTAGATTTGTAGCCATCGCACACACACAGACCATTGAGATGAGATAACGTGGAGAGAGCATCGGCAACCTTTTTTTGACCCCTAGATAAAATCACGTGACACTTGGACGTTTTTCTCCCGCCGAAATTTGACCGCAGTTCCCGTCCATTGGATTTATATGGAATATGGAGTAAAACAAACACACTGAGAGTTTTCTTTATTATTTTCTAAGTAATAATGGTAGTGTATTGCAGTGCATACGGATGTAAATCAAAATATGTCAAAGGAGGAGGTATAACCTTTCATTGGTGAGTCTTACATTTTCTTTTTAAACTTATTTTATTTAAAATAATAATAATAATTGTGGCTTGAAGCAGTGTTATTAATTGATAACGATTGGTTTTTGCCTCGTAAAAGAGGCATATTACTTTTTTTTTTAAGTTGTTTTTTACTGATATATGTACTTTTATTTTATGTAAATTATGTAAGTTTTAATCACAATAATTTTATTATTTATTTAAACAAATGAGAATCTTTCGTTTTCTATCTTGGCGACATTTTTTTTGCGCCAATTTGTAGTTTTCCTCTCTTATGCAATATATATATATTTCTGACTACTGTAAATATTTCTTAAATTTTTCGTAATGTGTAAGTATAAAGTAATTTTAAAATATGTATTTAATAAAAAAATATTAGTATTTCAAAACTTTTTTTCTGATTAAAGTTTTTCCAGAAATTATAATTACAAAAAATAAATATTTATAAGAATTGGAAAAAATTGAGGAAACAATCTCAATATGTCATCAATGTTATAAGGTAGCGTAATTTTTAGATAAAAACAACAACTGTTTTCATTTTTCCAAAATGAGAAAAAAAAATTACATAATAATAATAATAATGCTTGTGTTAATTAATCATAAAAAAACCCTGTAAAAATATTAACGTAAATTTAAAAATTTCATTCCTAATATTAAGGCGGTATAAAGATGACACTGTTTTCTTAATCCTGTTTTGAAATGTAGAGCTTTTAAATAAGTGAAAATAAACAGCATTTTGCATATTATACAATATTTTCTTCTGTGATACAATATCAAATGTGAACATATGAAAGTATTTTGATAAAAAAATATTAGTGAAAATGTTTGTGAAGGAAGATGTTTCATTACACATAACACACGCACATATTTATATATACTCCTACAGGATGCCCCAAAAATATTGTAACGCGCTTTAAATATTTTTACACTTTTGCAGTTTGCATTGGCTACTAATTTCTAACTGATAAAAAAATTTAAGAGCATATCAATATATTTGGGACATCCTATGTGTGTGTGATATGTATACAGGGGCTGTGCATATATAAAGTTGTCATTTTAGAGGTGGGGGGGGGGGTCTGATGTTCAGGGCCTTGCGAAGGGAGCGATGGCCCCGGCCACAGAAATTGAGGGAGCGCCAAATTTATACTGCAAACCTCGTTTCTTTTTTTTTAAATTATATTTACATAGTGTAATTTTTTTTCTATGCTTGTGACAAAAACATATACTCTCAAAATAGCATGGGTTTGACTTCTGGGAATACAAAAAGGTTGCAAACTGTTATACTGTATTATTGTATATTATGTATATAAACTGTTATACTGTACATTTTTCCTACATCCATTTCCCAAATGCCCTTTGTCAAAATATAAATGCAATGTTTCCTTATGTTATTTAGTTGTTTGGAGTTTCTGAATTAAAATTAAACATAAAGTTCTAAAATAAACGCGATATACGTATTCAATAGAATTTATTATTATTAAAATCTTTGAATGATTATAAAATTATTTAATTCCAAAATATGGAATACCCCAACGTTTGGTATTTCTATTCTCCTGTCATATGTGTATGCATATATAATCCGCTGTTAGAGAAACCCTATGCGAAGTATGGTTGAAATGATACTTGTATTTGCTAGTAGATAAAAGAGAAATAATGTTGTCCACCTTTTCTGTTGATAAGAAATTCTGTATCCCCCCCTACACCCCTAAGAGGCCATGTGCAGAAAGACATTATTACTGTTGAATGCATTATGTAACAAAAAACTATTATTAAATTCTTTTAAATACTATTTCTTTAAAGTATTATTTAAAAATATTTGTTTAGAAAAATCAATTTCAAAATTAAACTCCGTACGGACTAATACTTGGCAATATATTTTTTCCCTTCATTACATGAATGTTGCACAAATATACTTTTCTTTAAATTTATTGCAAGAGTTAAAAAATTCTGCTTTTATACCAGTATTTAAATTATATATTTTTCAATTCTAAATAAATATATTCTTGTTTCTTGAAAAATAATAGAGAGAATTGAAAATTCATTTTTTTATAAATAAAAAGCCATTCATGACATCACTTTCTCTTATAAAAGCCATATATTAACCACATATTCATTTAAATATGACATCGTATTTACTTGATTTCTGTATTTTCTTATATTGATGTTTTAAAAAAATTGAAAATGTTCGTTTTATTTCAAATATGACGCCACATTCATTTGTGTTTTGTTCTTAATCATAGTCATACCCCTTGTATTGTTCTCAAATATTTTTACATGACTTTTGTACTTCCAATAAGACGAATAAGTTAAATATTCTCTAAGACAATTTATGTTCATAAAATAATATGTTTAAAAATAATATGTTTTTAGTGTAAAAAAGTGTATAAAATAATATGCTTTTAGTGTATGCGTGCATATTAAAAATTCAATAAAATATTTTTTTTCTGTATTTTCTTTGTTATTAATTATGCTTTTATTTTACAGGATTTTAAACGTATACTCGTATATGATCTTCGTATACTTATAAATATTCTCTAGAAAAAAAGAAAAAGAAAACTTATATTTTATTTTTATTTTATTTATTTGTGTGTATGGCATGAATTGAATATTCTGTACCGAATAAAGCAGAGATGGGACGGGGAATCAGGAGACAATTTTATTTGATGCTAAATAAACAGTATCACAAAATATATTTCCTTATGGCTCAAAAAGTGTGAAAAAATTATACTATTTTGGGCATTTACCATTTCAAGCGTGCAAAAAATATTGATTTTTTTTTTTCGTTTTTGATGTTTTCTAAGTTTGATTTTTGTTTTTAGTAGAAATGTCTTTCTTAGTTTGAATATAACTCAATATATGTTTGTCACAAAGCAAATTGGACTTCGATAAAAATCCAAATACCCTGAACCACTAAATTATATTTTTAAAAGCAGCTTCAGATTAAACTGAGAATGAAAATATGTGTATTCAAATAAAAATAGAGATTACAATATTTATATTTACAGTCGAATCTCGTTATCCCGACACTCTAATGACCAGAAAAATTGTCGACATAAGCAGAGTGTCGCGGTAACCGGAGTTGCAGAAAAATATGTTTATAAAAAGCTGTATTTTTAATTAATTTAAGACAATTTTAAATTCGTGTTTTTGCAGTTTTAAGCAATAAAACGGTATTATTAAACAAAATAAAAATTGAAAAGAATAAAAATTAGATTTAAGACTGTTTTTTGTTGTTACATGAAATATCGATAAATTAAGAATTGCTTTTACCGTAGATGTGCTTCCTACAATTCCTTTTTTAATATTATAGAATGAGTTGTAATCAATATTCGTTGTTTCAGAAATGGTTGTTAGATAATTTCTAATCGTTTCAGTGCAATGCAATGGTTCGGTTTCAGTAGGATGAAAAACGCTGCGTAACCACAAGAAAGCGCCGCCTGACCAGAACAAAAAGACCGCATGTAGACTGATCCGTCTATCTAGAGCTTAAGTGGGTCATTCATAGTGTGTGGGTTTATTTATTTGGATAAAGGATTGAAGTAAAATTTCTCATTTATCTCAATGGGTATTTTAGACACTTTTGTGAAAAGTTTGATTAAGACATTTCTTACCACTTAATTTCCGTCCTTATAAAATGGATTATGAAAAAGGGACAAATTTCCTAAACCGTCGGGATATCCGGAGTTGAAAATCATTCAACGACGTAAAATCCGGAGTTTATTTACATTAAAATCATATACAGAAAATCGGGACTTTGAAAATTTGACGTGATAAGCAGAGCGACGTGAAAACTGGGTGTCGGGATAACGAGGTCCGACTGTATATATTTCAGTGTTTTACTGTTTTTCAATTCCCTATCTTGCTTGTAATTATAATTTATTTTTGGATATTTTTCATAAAATATACCACTCCATCTTTTATTTTTATTTTCCCCCTTGTGAAAGATAAATTAGTCTTGTTTCATGATGTTTACATGCATCATGTCGCACGAAATACTTTTAAACTAATTTCCCTCCGCCAAGAGTTGCGCAAAATCGCCAGTATTGCACACCAAAATACCTCACACACGTGACACATGTCGACCCCACTTTTGAAGGCTGAGCTGAATGGGGAAGAGCGGTCCAGGTTATATCAAGTCTATGACACAGACAGGCACACAGAGCGAAACTTTCTTTTTTTGGTATAAGATTGCGTTCTAAATAATTTCAATACAGGAAGCGATCACATGTTGTTTAGATGTAACCTGCTGTTAAATACTAAAGTGGAAAGAATGAAGCTTTTTGAAAACTCAAAGAAATTAGTCGATAATATAAGTCTCCAGAAACATAGAGAAGAATTTTATTTGGAATTTAAAAACCATTTCGAAGTACTACTTCAGTCAATTTTAAAAGAAAAGCAACATGTTAAAGCAGTGAACAAGAAACTAACCAATACTCTACAAGAGATCGCAATGAAGATAGTCGGTGAAGCAGCCATAAAACAGACAAAGCAAATATCAGAAGAATTAAGAAGTTGATGAAGAAACGCATAGAATAAAATGAAGAAAAACTATCTCAGATAAAGAGTTGAACGTACAAAATTATGTAAAACGGTAAAAAAAAAAATGTGTTACGGACAATATCAGAAAATTTAACTGTGATCATCAAGAAAGTTCTAGAAGATGACAAAAGATTAAAATAGCTAAGTGCAAAATGTGTGTTGAAAGAAAATATATTTTTGCACTGAAACGGTTAGATGGAAAAATCACAAGAATCAATAATGAAATTACATACTGTGGAAAAATAAATCTCGGTCGAGATTTTCCATCTCTCTGTCCAGGGGCGGCGTCAGAACTTGCCCGACGGGGGGGGGGGGGGGCACAGTATTTCCGGCAGGGGGGCCGAATTCATAATATATATTAGAGGTCTCCACGAGCCCGGGCCTGTCCCGAACAGTTTTAAATTCAGACACTTTTCTCCGGGGGGGAGGGTTCTGTGGCTCCGGTAGGGACATTATAGCGTTTCGGGGAAGGGGTGAATTGCACTTTTTGACCATTAAAAACACAAAATCTCAAATCTTCCTGCGGGGACATCTCATTGCTCTAAGGGGGAATGTCCCCCCGGGCCACCCACTGAATTTAACACTGGTCCCGAAGCCCGAGATCGGTAAAAGTTTATTTCATTAAACTCGGGCCGGGCTTAATATTTATTTGAAAACTCGGTACGGGCTCGGGCTAAATTTTAGCTTTTGAAAAGTTGGTCCGGGCCTGAACTTCATTCTTCCTAGGAAACATCCGGGTCTTAAATTTTTTCTGTAGATTCGGGACGGACCGCACTGTATTCACTGGACTTCAGAATTTTTTTCCGCACGGTAATGTCGTGGTAACTTTTCTCCTTTATTAATGGAGTAAATGAACAATAAAACATTTCTTTGTTTCTTTTTTTTTCGTTTTTTAAATAACAGATCAAATACGATGGTTAATCATGAGAAAAACATAAAATTTTCGCGTTTTGGCATATCCCGAAACGCGCAGATATCTAACACTCACAGTGCGATTTAAATTAGAGATGAATTGCAGAGGGACAAAAGATTTTTATTCGAAATATAAATTTCAAAGCCTGTCAAAGAATATTGTAGATAAATAAAGTGAAAAGAGCACTTAAAGTTATTTTTGAAGCACCTCACATGGTCACCTAATCTTTATAGGCGGACGAATCCGCAAGAGAATTTTCAACACATTCGATTATTTCCCGAAAGGAAAAATTCTGCTTCGTACTCTTCTTCATCTTCCACTCAGCAACGTCCCAATAAGAGGTCATTCAATATTACAGATTTTACTTGCACATGTATGGCACATACACAGCAGTGTGTGAGCGATAAAGTATGGAACAGTTCTCCGGTTATGAGTCGAACCACTGCAGATCACCCGCCCCTTAAGAAAATGCAAAGCTCTAGAAACAAGAGTCCCACATCAGGTGAGGTGATAACCAATTTTTTTCGAAACGCGGTTCGTGTTCAGGCCGGGTTGACCATGTATTTTAATGTCGGACGTAACTGAAAAAAAAATCAGCGGACAAATCTCTATCGAAAATGAATGAAGTGATCAAAAATTATTTTAATTTATAATTATTTAAATTTGTTAGTGAAAGTGTCATTGTGAAAACTAGCAGTTAAACGTTACACCTAACTAGGGTCCGTCCCGGGTAACAAATAAAATTCGGAATCCTGCAAATTTTATTTAAAACCAAGCTGCAACCCGAACCGAACCCAATCAAAAATATTCCGTCCGCCCGCAACCCGATCAATCCCAAAATAATTCCAAACCCAACCTGAAACCCGGAATCAGAGAAAATTGATCCAAATTATAATGCAATTATAGAAAAATAGTCTGTAATCATATCTCCAATATTAATGTTACCCTTTATGTAGAAAAAAAAAAAACATGTAAGAAGTCATTCATATTCAAATACGTGTAGCTTTTATCTGAAATAGATTCCAGCGCGGGTTGTGTTATACCGGACCTAAACATTCAACATAAAGTCAATCCGAAACCTACCAAAAAATTTCCGTTGACCCAAAATCCGACCTGAACCCGACAACAAATTTTCTATTGACCCTAAACCGAAACACTTCAACCCGAACCCGACTCGATACAAAAAAGATATATAACGTAATACAGTTATGAAAAAATAGTCTGCAATCATATCTCTAATATGAATTCTGTCTTTTATGTAGACAATAAACATTTAAAGCGGGTTTTTTATGCGGATTTTTTTGAGAAGCTCCGTATTCCCTCTGTTTCTCAAATAAAGCATTAGCGTATACCGTCTGCCTATACCTTATATTCTCTTTTTTTTTACGACTATGGCTAACTTGAACTTGGCTCGTAAGTAGTGTTGCCAGGTCTAGTATCGCAAAAGAGAGGAACAGAGAGAGTAAATAAGCGGGAGAGGCGCTTGAAAATCGAGATATCCTAAACACTACAATAAAACCTGTTAAAACGGAACCAGTGTAATGGAATAATGCTTTAAATTGTCGTTATTTTGCATTTCAGTCGTTTTCGAAAAAGTACACTACGTATTTATTACGTACAGTCTCAATAAAACATTTCGTCAAACGTAAAAAGCACAGGCAACAAGTTTCTATTATTTGAAAAAAATTGAGCTTCAGTTCGCGATCTTTTTCTGTTTTGGAGCAAAAGAGACATACGTAAAAAATTGGTTTCTAACACAAAAAAGTAACATGCAGCACAGTTACGGGACACCCCTGTAATTTGACGAAAATGCAACTTCAGGTAATTTTTACGTTAGATTAATGAATTTTCTGTATTTTGGGGAGAAATGGGCAAATCAAAACAGGAATTTTCGTGTTTCAATATTAATAATAAAAGCAATTGAAGAAACACCTGCAACTCACGTATTTTTTTTAGAGTGTACATTGATCGAAACCAGCCAGCGTGGTCCTCTAACTTCTGATAAGATACAGAATTTAAATCTGAGACTAAAACTGAAATCAACTCAAGCATAAAACAAAATCTTGTTGATGTTAAAAAAAAAAAATCTTTAAATTTATGCTTATTTTGAAACAGCCAAAGTTTTAGAGGCAAGCACGGGCCGGGCCTATTTTCATTCATGGCACCCGGGCATAGTAACTACTCTTTCCGGGCCGGGCTTGGGCCTTACTTTTTTCTGAAGGATCGGGCCGGGTCTATCTTCTTTTTTCCGTACAGAGACGGGACAGTTTTCATTCTTCCTAGGTCTTCATAAGCCAAAATATTTTCAGTCCCGGTCTAGACATGCCCATATGAAAATCATTGTCTCGGCATAGCCTGATCCGTGCAAAAATAAGTAAAATTTGGTCGGTCCAAAAATTTTTGCAAAAAGTATATATTTTTTTAAATCGACATTATACAATTAAACATTAAAATTTATTCGTTTTAAAGAATAGTAGATTTCTAGATAATAACATTAAAATACAATAAAACGTGAGAAAAAGAAACAGCCTATCACGGAATTCTGTCTTATACGGAAAAATTCATTGATCCATGCAAAATTAATATACTAATACCTGAGAAAAGAATATAATACATTTACACCTGCTAAGAAGGGAACTTGTTTATAACGCATTTTTTTTTTCTTTCCGAGACGATTCCGTCTTAGAAGATTTTACAGTATAACGTTTTTCAGATTTTAAGTCTTCAATACATAATTTTTTGATTAACGATATTAATAATAGCTGAAACATTTACATACAAATAGAGATTCATTTTAAAAATGTATATCGCAACCTTTTGCGCATCTTTAAAAATGAAGATTATAAACATGAAAAAAAAAAAAAAGCTAAAATAAGTATTTTTGGTCAGAACTCCTCCTTTTAACAAAATCAAAGTAAAAATACAGGTTTTGTAGAAATTCTGTCGGGCTGGGTCGGACTCGGGCCGAGATTTTAACTGTTTGCCGGGCCAGGCTCGGGGCGAACTTTTAGCTTTTATATCGGGCCGAATTTTTAAAGTTATTAATTAAAATCTTTCAGTCTAATAATACAATCAAGTTTAAATTATCAAGTAAAGTCGGTATTATGATTTACACGATTTTTTTAAATTCCTAAATACGAACCTTACGACCCTAAACACGAATTGTTAATTACAACCCTGCACGGATCGAGTTATGCCCGACCCGAAATCGACAAAATATTTTTTGTCGAACCTGCAACTTGATCCTAAGCATGAAATGAAAAAAAATATCAATCCATAATTTAAAACAATTCCGGAAAATAGTCTGTAATCATATCTCTAAAATCAATTTTATATTTCGAAAAATGAATGCATATGAAAAATGAATGCATACCGAAATCCATTTTTAAAGTTTTTTTTTTTTTTTTTACTATCACATTCTTTGTGTGCAAAATCCATTTTGAAAACTTTTTTATTTACTATCATATTCCTTGCGTGCAAGCGGTCCTTTCTGAACTATGAGTAAATATAAATATTTTCTATCCCCTTTCTTAGAGTTCCTTTGATTTTAACTTGAGCTCCCGTAAGCTGCAGAATGGAACAAAGAAAACGAACAGTTAGCAATTCTGAAGCTTTTGAATGTTTTACAAAAGATTTGGCATGGCTGGAGCAGCTTAAACACTGTGATACGTGTAAACTAATAATATTTAAAAACTCCGTGATAGAGCTTCAAAGCAAAGGCAATCGAAACTGCGACAAACAAAACACTTTTTCAATATCTTGTGATATATGTAAAAGTTACTTAATTTCAAAATTAAAATTCAGGTAATTTATTCTTGTTTCTATTTTGCTATTGCTTTATTTTTATTAAGCAGTTGTTACCTTAATAAGAAATATTGCATATATTTCTCCTTAATCTTAAAATGGAAGCTTTCTCGATTATCCGAAAATTTCCATTTTCCGAAAGATGGCCGATCCCAATTACTTCGGAAAATCGAGGTTCTACTGCATTTATTTTGTTGTTTATTTTTTCAACTCAATTACCGGGCAAAATACCTAAAATATTCCGATCATTTTCATCTCTGTTTAAAACTGTCAATATACTGAATGAAGGAAATGCAATTTCTACTCTAGGCACGTTATTTCGTAAAATAATGGAGACTTATAAGATACCGAAAACTATTCTAATTGAATAAATTTTGAATACTGAGTTCCGAAAACTTTTAAAATCAAAGAAAGTTCTGCTGGCAATTTTTTTTCTTTTTTTGTTAAATTTGAGTAAAACAGGAAGCAAAGTAAAGATACGAAGTTTTCGATATAAATTTTGATTTCTTTTACTTACCGTGGAAATTTCTTTTTTTTTTTCTTTTTCTTTTTTTTCTTTTTTCTTTTTTTTTTTTTTTTTTTTTTTTTTTTTTCCAAAGAACTAGTTTTAGAATTAAAGGCAGTTTATTTTGAATGTCATAGCAAAATGGATGCCAAAATAGGAATCTTAATTTTAAGGGGACAGTTTACTTAAAAAAAAAATTCAAAAATATAGTTCAAATGGTGAACTTGCTGCATTTCACTGTTCAATAAAAAGTCAATTTTGAACAAAAAAAAAATGTAACTGCATATTTAATTAAAATTAAAAAAAAATATTTAATTTTTTTTAATTTGTACTACTTTTTTAAATATTAATATTTTTGCTCCCTTTTTTTTAGATTTTCAAATGTGTAAATTGCTCATGGATTTTTAGATACATCTAATATTAAGTTTAATATTATTTTTTTTTCTGATATATATAGTGTAAAACGACGAAATCTAACACATATTCGTGTACTTTTATTTAAAAAAAGAAAAAAGAAAAAAAAAACCCAAAGGCTAATTCCATGCGCAGATTTATCACATACATAATAAAGAACATGTATAAAAAATTTTAATTTCTATCTCAAATACAAAAAAGCCTTAGTATTTTTAAAGCATGAAAATGAAGAAAATACGAACATGGAGAAAAAGCCATTTAAAGTTTTAATTTGTGTGAGTAATTACGCGAGGTTTATTAACAAAATTAAAAATATCTCGCGATATAATTGCCGTATGAGTAAAAATGGAGTGTCAAAATAATCACAATTAAACTGGCTTTCATTTAACATTTAAGAATAAAAATCGATTTTTTGATCAATTGTGGTGTAAACTGTCCCCTCAAAAATGATTAATTTATGCCGTTGTAAAAACTTGGTAGAATTTGTAGAAAGAGAATTGGGTGAAATTTCAGCTATTGAATCCAATAGCAATATAAAATTCAATCTCATTCCCAGGAAATTTTATTCATACATATTCAAGACCAATATTTATTAATTTTTTACTTTATTTTGAAACTTAGTTACTTACTACGCAATAAATCTGACATACTCAAAATCATTTTTTCTTTTGTGTAAAGTTGAGGCTGTATTAAAATAGCGGAAATACTTTTCTACTCTGGTCACGTTATTTCGTAAAATAATGGAAAAACATACAAGATACGGAAAACTATTCTAATACGCTGAATATATTTTCAATATGAGTCTGGGAAACTTTGAAAGAAAAAGGAAAATTCTGCTGGTAACGGTATATTTTGTATCTAGTCAAATTTCAGTGCAAAACCGGAAGTAACGGTTTTCGAAGTTTTCGACATAAATTTAAGCTTCTTTCACTTTTTTTTTTTTTTTTTTTGCAAAAATTTCTTCTTTTAAAACAGTACATAGTTGTAGAATGCTATTTGAGAATATTTTGAATTATTATATCAAAAAGCATGTAAGTGTAGAAATGAATAGTAATTATGATTAATGTATGTTTCTACTATTGTTGCTATTGTAAAAAAAAAAAACATTTCCAAAGTTTTCATAAAATAATTTCTTTAATAGTTTAATATTAATTAAATTATGATCATGTGTTAAGGCAACAATATAGAAATCCCGAATAGATTATATAATATGTAATAACAATTTTTTTTCGCCATTTCACCATTCCAAATTCTTATAATATCTAACTTTTCTACCTGTCTTTCAATAATATCTTAAATACCAAGTATATTTTAATCCCATGCCTTTAAATCAGTACATCTTTTATTTATTATTCAAAAAACCTTAATCTGTTAAAGCATCACTCTTCGTAAAAACCCATTAATTTATTTTATTCTTTCATAGTTTGAGGCATTAAATTCTTATTTTTTTCGAATGTTTATTAATACCATTTTTTATCGTTTATTAAAATTATTATTCGATATCCCAGAATTCCTTGCAAGTATTTGCCGCGAGTAATCGATTCACCTTTTAAAATTTCCGCTATTAATAAAGAGTTCTGATATTACGTCATGAATTTCCCGCCTTGCTTCTCGTTTTCATTCAATAGCTAGGTGCGCCACCCTCCGACATCTCCCTATCTTAAATTTCGTTGGAGGTTCAAAAGCAATGTCAAAATATCATTGAGCTAATTGCTAGTATAAAACGCGAGTGCACTGACTTGGAACTGAGAAACTATACATTTTTTAATCTGCTAACAAACACCTGTTACTTGGCAGAGTTATTTTTAAAATAGTGTAATTCTAATACGTTTTAACATCTTCATCTTTGTTATGACGTGGTGCAGCCCAGATCCGAATTTCAACTGGATAACTAGTGAAATTTGTTGCTGATATGTGAATTCCAATAAATTCATTTCTCATTATCCGACTCTTTTGAATTAATTGGAAATTATTCCCAGTGACTGCATTTCTGTCTTCCACCTTTAGCCACTTACAACTTCAAATTAACTATTCTACGGAATAATTACTGGTTGGCAATGATAAGGCATGTGTTCATCATCACAATCTACATTAATATCGAAAAGTATCACACACACACACACACACACACACACATATATATATATATGTGACGGGGAAAAGGAGACTTATACTCGAATAATAACACTTGCTAACTTTAAGAATTAAATATATTAAATGAACTATTTACACTATATACAATTACAATTACGTAGAACATTAATGAAATTAAACACTCATTCGTCTTAATGCGTCTTAATGAAACGTCGTTGAGAGCTCGGTGTTTTGCAACCACCTCTTTTACCTTCTTTTTCCGCGTCTGTCGAATGTTCTAAAAAAGGTGTTCTTCTACGCCGACTCGTGGCGCTGCCGTCGTCTCTTACAGACTGTTGCCACAGGTCACACTCGTCCATCCTGATACGCACGACCTCGTGCGCACCATACACTTAAACACAAACTTAAAAAAAATACCATATCTTTAAAAAAAAATTACACAGAATAAAACAGAAAAAAAATAAAGAGAGAAAAAATGAAAATCGTCGTCAATGCCGGTTGGCATTTCGTCTTCCATCTCGTCTTAAATGGTACTCGTCTTAAATCGTACCCGTCTTAAATGGTACTCGTCTTAAATCGTACCCGTCTTAAATGGTACTCGTCTTAAATCGTACCCGTCTTTACTTCGTACTCGTCTTAAATAATATATATATATATATATATATATATATATATATATATATATATATACCCACCTATATACGTCTTAAAGTGGTACGTCTGAAAAACAGAAAGAAAAAAAAAACACAAATCGGCATCTTCTAATCGTCTTCTTCCTTTTAAAAAAAAAAATTGAAACTTCATGCAGAAAAAAAAATTAGAGTCTGTAATCAAATAAAGTCACAGAATGTTCATATAACAAAAAAAAAATGGAGCTGTCCCCAGTTCTAAAGTTCTTTATGCAAAGCACAAAAAAGTAAAAAAAAAAGTCTTTGTAGTTCACAGAAAAAAAAAACCCACAATACTTTACGGAACACACTTTTCAGCAGCAGCATTGAAGAAAACAAAAAAAATGACATCTCGGGGATAGTTGAATCACAATATTTCACAAACACATATTTCACAAACAAAATTTTAACTTTTTGTTAAAATTATTCTTGATGTAAACACAGGTGATGAAAAAAAGAAGAAACACACAAAAGAAAATATTTTGTAGAAAGACGAATTCTTGAATTTTTTTTTTTTTTCTCATATTCTTGAAGCACCACACAATATGTACAATAACGGAAAGGAAGAAAAGAAGAAAAACACGTTGATTTAACAGGATAAATCCACACAAACTTTGTGAATGCGTCTATAACGGTAAGAAGATGATTATAGTTTTTATTCGTGGAAGGTAGTGGTCCTAGAAAATCGACGTGATACGTGTCAAGGGGAGTATCGCCTTTAGGGATTGGATGAAGGAATCCTTCGGGCTTTCCTGACTTCTTAGAGGACAAAATGCATGGCACACAATTCGCAATGACAGTCTGTACTAACTTATGGAGATTGGGAATGTAATAATATCTTTTAATGAGATCCTCAGTTTTTTGTACCGAAAAATGGCCTTTGGAATGCGCGTCTTGAATTATTTGAGTATACATGGCTTGAGGGACAACTCATAATTCATGGCCCTGGAGAAGCTTATATAATACACTATTTTTTAAGAAAAACTCATCAATTGGGGAATGTTCAACCGCTTGTTTCATGCTATTTATAAAATCATCAGTTGCTTGGGCTGCGATAATTTTTTGCGTAATTTCATGTAATGACATTCGACGTGGTCGTTGCGAAACAGGGATATCATCTTGTAATATAATGGACATTTTTAAATCAGTAGTATGTGTTTTAACAGGTTTGTAATTACGGGTCAGATTATGTACTTCTTGTTGGCATGTTTTGTTACGAATATGACTTAAATCTACATCAAGAGGATCTTCAATTGAATTAACTAAGTATACAAACAAATTATCATCAGATATTGGTTTACTAAGGGAAATACCATTTTTATTATAAAGCAAAGTACCTTGCGTAATTATATCAGTACCAATAATAAGAGGAACATTCATATGATGTTTACTAATTATATAAATATTTGTTGAAAAAATGTTATCATCTATATTTATATCACCCTGAAACGAGCCAAGTGGTGTGGTACTACCACTACCAAAACCAGTTAATGTTAAACCGACCGGTGTTAACGTAGGCAAATTCATCTGTGAATATTTGTCTTCACGAAGCAAAGTAAGATTACTACCTGTATCGATAAGAGCATTAATTTCGACACCCGAAATTTTAACTAATTTATGCATTTCTTGTCGAGAATTTTTCTCGGAATCCAAATTATTCACTTGTATTTTAGGGTTACGTGCCTCAGTAGAACACTTATTATCAGAGGCTTTATGCCCAAAAGAATTACATCTAAAACATCTAAATCCCTTGTTCTTGTGAGAACAATACTTAGAAATGTGGTCTTTTTCCCCACAATTAAAACAGATTTTAGTGTTCTGATTTCTTGAATTATTAGAATGAAATGCTGGCTTTTCAGCATCCGCATGTTTTGGTTTAAATTTAGGAACATTCTCGTGAACAAATTTGTCAAAGTTCTGTTTCGATTTCATATTTTGACAATGATTTATATTTTTACCAGAATCATTTTTTGAGTGGTGTGTAATCTCTTCGTAAATTTTCAACTTTTGTTTAAATTCATGCAAATCAGAACAATCGTAAAGTATGCACTTATTTTGAGGAGAATCAGGAATGCCATTGATTATGTAGTGTATAAGTGACTGATCATCAATATTGGCCCGTCCAGCCATTTCTTTCATAATTAAGAAATACTCAAAAAAAGATTCCTTTTGTCTAATATGCCGATGACTAAGCATTTCGTGTATTTCAGCCGAATTAATCTGCGAACCAAATTCGATAACTAAGGCATGTTTCAATTCAGGAAAAGAACGAATGTTGCTTTCACTCTTAGCAAATAAAGAAGCAATGCCTCCGAGCGCTCTTTGCGTAAAAATGAATTTTTGCATTTCGCCTAAATTAAAAGAGGAAGAAAAGGATTCGAATTTTTGCAACCATAAATGAACATTTTCATACTTCTCTCCATTGAATGTAGGTACCAGCGATTCAACATCGCGAAAATTTACTGATGGCATAAACATAGAATCCTGAGCAATGTTTGAAGCATTAATAGCACATTTATTGGTAAATTCAGAAATTTTAATATTCGACTTATCGTTTGGCACTGGCGAATTGTTGAAAATTTCTTCCGATTCGCCATCTGTATCGACATTAGTTTCAATATGTTTTTGGAGGGATTCCAAATTAGTTTAAAATGAAATTATGCGTTTAGATAACTCAGTTTCTGTGCCATCTATTTGGATGCGTAAAATAGTGGCAATAGTTATAAGTTCAAGTAAAGAAAAATTTTTAGCGGTTTCCTCTACTTTACTCGTAAATTCATCATCGGTTTCACAGAATGGAAATCCCGTAAATGCTCTTATTCGCGATCGATTTAAACGATCGCCTTCAGATGAAAACAAAAGTTTATGTAATAATTTTATTCGATTCGTCTTTTCGTTTTTCAATTGCAAAAGCGATGACTGGAATGTCATTTAAAATCATGATGAAAAGAAAAAAAAACAGTAAACAGTACTCACCCACTAATTTCTGTTGTTGAAAGAAGATGAATCAATTTATTTCCAGTTTGGAATAATATATTGCTGCAGTTATTTCAAAATAACTGAAGAGTTGGCCAGTCGCCAAGGCTGTAGAAAAAAAATTGTATTCTTCACACACGACATGATCTTTATAAATTTACAGCTCCGGCTTACTTTCTGAAAGAATTTTGGCGTCGTTATAAAAATGATACTTGTCTTGTCTAGGGTAGAGAATTGAAAACAAAAATAATCCAACCCGGCTCAAGCCCTCATGTGACGGGGAAAAGGAGACTCATACTCGAATAATAACACTTGCTAACTTTAAGAATTAAATATATTAAATGAACTATTTACACTATATACAATTACAATTAAGTAGAACATTAATGAAATTAAACACTCATTCGTCTTAATGCGTCTTAATGAAACGTCGTTGAGAGCTCGGTGTTTTGCAACCACCTCTTTTACCTTCTTTTTCCGCATCTGTCGAATGTTCTAAAAAAGGTGTTCTTCTACGCCGACTCGTGGCGCTGCCGTCGTCTCTTACAGACTGTTGCCACAGGTCACATATATATATATATATATAAAATAACTTTGAAAATCAAAAGACAACTATCACGTTCTCTTAACAAAACCTGACAAAATCTCTACTCTTACGATTTTATATGAGTGATTTATATATAGAATACCTAATATGAAGTAAAAACTGACGTATTCGAACAATAAAGTGACCGAAACTCAAAATTTAGAGATGCCAAATAATAATCCACAGAATTGTTACAAGAAAATTACAAAACATCAATTTAAATAAATCCAATGTTAAATTCTATTATAATAGGAATATTAAACATATATTGATCCACAACTGAAACACAGATACAAGATGAGGATAGAAATTTAAGAAACCAAAGCGACAGGTAGATGCTGCAATCGTCAGTCGGCAGGACACCACATGTCGCAAAAAATGCGTTATTTCATATAACAGACTGGCAGATTTGCTAAGATATAGGTCTATCACTGTCAATTCAAAATCTACTATATCACTGCTGTAACGCCTCATACATCCCATCTGTTAAACCAGATGGCCACTTGAGAATTGCGCAGCATCTATAATTGGATCTGCAGTCACAGCATCAAAAATGCTAACTCCAGATGATCGCTATAAACTGTTTTAATGATGTAAATAATTCTCGGTGAAAAGGGCTGACTGGCACTATTCGAAATAAACTTTTGTAATGAGATAAATAAGACTCCCACGTGGTCACCAATTGGAGACGGACTTAAGCACTGGGTAGTTGATTTTTTGTAACGACTAAGTGCGGTCGCTTTTGCGGTCGACCTGTCAAAGGGGCGAGCGAGCTCCGAGTTAAATTGGAAGTTTTTCTGAATGTTCCTGTGATTTTTTTTTTTGTGTTCTGTGCTGTATTGTCCTAGCGTGAATAAAAAAGTTTAAAAATGAAGGCCAGTTCTTCTGAGTTAGATGTCTAAGTCTCATTCTTCGATAGCTTTTTATTTTTCACGTTACACTGCCTTATATCTATATACTAATTCCATATGTAAACCAATTTATCTTTATTATAATTAAATTGAATTATATAATTGTTATTCTTTATCTAATTATCAAAAATTTTCTTGATATAAATAAAATTGATATTATTCAATTTTTAGTTTTTTAATAACGCTGATTCGCTGATTTTAGAATTATCGACCACTCATAAGAACAATATATTCAATAATATATGTAATGATATAAATATTTTGAAATATATTTAAAATGATAAAAAGGAATAACCACAGATTTTTAGTATTATTATTAATGAATATATGTATAAATGCATGTTTAAGCCAACATCCATGACTCCATCATCCACTAATAATTTTTTTTGTATATATAAACACCAAAGTATTATTTGAATGAATTAATGATTGAGTTTACCAGGTAATTAGGATATCCATTTAGTTTTGCTTGATTACTGATAAATTTAATATTTTTATATTTATCTGAGTATAAATATTTTATTCTGTGTAGATAATTAAGTAAAATATTTTTATAAACAAATTTACGTAAGCATGAATTATAATTCGTAAAACTATTTACATTAAAAGGAATATCAGATATTATATATGTAATATGAACTTTTTAAAAGTTCACTGTTTTACTTAAAAGGTGACTAAAATAATAAAAGAGATGTTACAATATAAAAAAATATACATTTTATTTTAAAACTTCTTTGTATTTTCGGGCTTTACCAAGCCCTTCATCAGAGAATATTATAATAACTAATTGCTGTTTATTTATACAAATACGTCACTTTGTTTTAAAAACGAGAAAGCCAGTAATTATTAGAGTTGAAAGTTGAAGTAGCAGTTTCTTGGATTGAACTAAATTAGAGAAAATAAATATTATTATTAACTGCAGTTCCACTTATTTTATTACATCCCTTTGTTCTCATACGTCACTTTCATTTTAAATATGTTACTGAACAGACGAAGTAGCAGTGTTTCAGATTAAATTTGTGTCGAAGAAATATTTGTCTTCTGTATCACAAACTTAATACGTTACTTTGCTCAAGTTTTCAGAATTTACTTTCAGGATATTGAACCATAAAAAATTTGAAACGCAGCGGGTTAAATTGGGTGAAAGAAATTCAAAGAATTTATCGTACCACTGTTAAAAATCTCTCTTTTTTTTTTCTTTTAATTGATGGGTTGTATTGTATTATTTTCACCAAAAAAGAGCAATGAAAACAAATTTTATCAAAAGGTACATTTTATCAAGCAACTAACATACAAATTCAAAATCGCACCACAGTAACAAAAAATTAATCAAACATTCGAAATCCTACCAATCTTAATTCAGCCTACAGGGTTGCCATTGGCGACTATTTTTTAATTCTGTCTCGCACCACTATCCCAAAATAGAAATCTTTCATTTACACTTTGATAACATTTGCAAGAGAGTACATTTTTTTTTTTTTAAGGTATTTGCCTTCGGAGCACATTTTTTAAAAAATATGACATTTTTTATCAAACGCATGTGTTTTTTAGTGGGAATAAAACTATGTATTCATATACATTTTAAATGGAATGTTAATTAACTTTTCAAATTTAGGCAATATTTAGTCAAATTTTAGTAAAAAATTGCGTTTGTGCCAAACCTTCTATAACGAAATCTATTCAATTTTTCACTTTTTCTTTCAGCAATATATTAGCAAATCACTTACCTGTGTTGTGAAGCAAAAGATTTGCAATACCTCTTAAATTTTCTAACATATACCAAATTTTGTATACAAACCATGATTTTTTTATGTGTATTTTTCAATAAAAATAGCTCTTAAATTAACATATACAAACTTACAAGCTGCATTTTTCTTCATAACATACCAATAGATGAGCAGAACCTTGTGACAAAATGTTATTTCAATGTCTTAAAAACTTTTTAAGAAATGATGTTTCTCGTAAACGTACACAATGTAAAACGCAGTTATCCAGAAAACGCAAATTAAGATATTGATAGAGTACACAAAATTATGTATTAAGTTAACAACTTTAAAATTCACCATATTTGTAGGTGTTTATATATTTGTGTATGCATTATATATTTGTGTATTAAAATGTATTGTTTACCTTTCTGTGGCTCTTTAAACGGTCACTTCCGGTTTATATTTTGGGCTATAACTTTGCTTCTAATTATCGCTGAACCAAAAGTAAGGCATTTTTAAAATCCTAAATGTTTGAACTTTAATTTAAAATAATAAAAACAAAATCGAAAATTTTCGAAAAAAAACCCAGCGATTTGAGAGTACCCTATACCTTAATAAAGGAATAAGGAGATAAAGGAGAGTATACCTTAATAAAGGAAAAGTAAGTTGTTTATTTTTAGAGATACAGTAAACTCCCGACTATCCGACCTAATGTGGCGGAAGGGTAAGCCGGATAGGCCAGAGTTCTACAAATATTTACTAATTTCGTGCCCTCCCCCCGCCATGATATTGAAAACACATGTTATACACATATTAAGATAAATTTTATACATACAGTACATACAGTTTCAAAATAAGCAAAACATTAACATAAAACGCAATCCTAATTCGTAAAAAAAAAAAAAAAAAAAAAAAAAAAAAAAAAAAGAATAAATCTTATTTTACTGTTTATTAATAAATGATTGCACAAATATGAAAAATTATGCATAAGATAAGAGTCAAAACTTTACAGTTTTTAGTTTTTGAAAAAGTCCTTAATAGAGGATTGCTTCTCCCTGTTAGCCCTCTTCCGCGACGCAATGTCCCTCCATTTAGGCAAGTAGATGATATCAGTTGGCGTCGATTCCTGCTGACTAATGTACTACAGTGCTGCCCCAATCGTCTTAAACCCTTACGAATGTGGGATGAGATTTTTCCTACAATCCTTTTAATCTTTTTCTTCTAATATTTATCCTTTTGTCAACACTTCTACAATATCGTTTTCAATTAATTCATTGACTTCGTCGTTTTCCCATCCATTCTGTAATATCTCCTGCATTGACATCGTCAGAGCCCGGTATATTTTTCAGCATGGAATAAGCTTATCTTTCTCATCTCTTATTACAGTTTCCCGCACGGGTTTATGTCTAACCTTTTTGGTGCAAAATAATGTTCCAAGACCTTGCAATTACTATGTTTGGAAGGAATTTTTCCCCATGCTTTTGACACCCACCTGGACGGGAACCTGTGCCTGCTTTGCCCGCTTGCAACATTCTTCATTTTTTTTTTTTTTTTTTTTTTTTAGTAAGCCGGATAAAACGGAGGGCCGGATAGTCGGGAGTTTACTGTAGTAGTATACCTTGTCCTTATAGAAATTTTTCAACGTAATCAATTTTTAGATCCCCACATAGGGTGCAACCCCCCAGTTATTGACACCTAACCAGTAACTGACACTTCAACAAAAATCTAACTCAAATAACCATTTTCTTGTAAAATTGTGGAAAGTAATGTCATCTAGTGATTAACTTAGAGACACTTATTTTTATTTTGGAGTCAATTTATTCACTACTAGTATGCCTTGAAAATAAAAAAAAAAGTACCATTTTGAAGCAACCATCTTATTTCTAAAATTAAGGTAGTGCTTTTTTTTTTTTTTTTTTTTTTTTTTTTTTTTGTAATGCAATCATCCAAACTTTTTCTTAAAGTTATACTTGTAGAAATTACTTTAAAGATGCCTGTGATACATTAGGAGTATTATTTCTCGTTTCTAGCTGTTTAAACCTTTATGTACTGAATTATGAATTCATAAAAATTTTATCTTCTAAAGTTTTTTTCGTGAATTTTTGAAACTACATTAGAATATTTATTTAATCATTTAATAAATTTTAGAAGGATTGGAGGATTTAGAAGGATTAATTAAATTTGAATTTATAGGGATTTTGACAATATTTATAACCCCACTCAAATCTTTTATTTTAAATATTTTTCTTAGTATTTTGTAGAATTGGGAAATGTACTAATGTCAGTTGTGGTTTTAGATTCCCATAAAACCCTACTCATAGCAACAGATATTGTCAGCTCTTTTCCATGAGAACTTGTTACCGCAGAATAGCAGATGTTTGAATTTGCTGATATGCAGTTTGCATTCTCTTCGCCTGGAAACAAGTAACAACCGAGAGCAGATTTCATTCTGACGCGGCTGATGTTACACGTATCTTTCTCGCTCTAAACGAGAGCGGAGGCCGATATGGAATCTCGACGATTCTGCGAGTGCGAATGCCGCAGAAAAACCCCCTACCCTCCCGTACTTGTAAATATAATTTCTATTTAACATGTAAAACTATAACCTAGAATCATTAAACTCCTTTTTTCATTAACTAAGGCCTTATCCTTATATCATCCTTATATTACATGGGAGCTCTAGGCCGAATTGAATCCCAAAACGAATTTAAAAAGTAAAATCCCCTAGGCTTTCTTACCGATCTACGTTTAAAATCAGAGAACTGTTTCGTTCCGTTATCAACCCTTGCATTTCAGCTGATGTGATTCATCTACATCTGATGTGAGCCATCTGTGTGAAGCTCAATCTCCCGTTTATTTTTATTTGTGCAAGATAGTTATCGCTGTACAAGGAATGAATCTTCGACTGCATATTTTTTTTCTACGGATCATTAATTGGATTACTTCAATATATCGTGGCGAGGAATTTATTTTTCAATTGGATAACTCCTTTTGCAGTAAGTTTATTTTTTTTTCTCTTTCCTTTCTTGCCTTTTAATATGGAATTACAAGAAATTGACTTTATTAAAAGCCAGTTGAAATCGGCTAAAACAGATAAAATCAAATTATTGCATGAATTTATATTTGGTTGCGATAAAAATCGCCAGAATAGAGCGAATTTAAGGAAATTTAAAGGTTTTTCTTTTACTGACAAAAGCGATGAGTATGAAAATAAACTCAAACAAATTTTGGACGATTACGATCAGATACAATTGATTACTATTGCTAATATCTTATCCATTGACATCCATGGATCAAAACAAGATATAGGGCAACGTATTTTAAGTGCACTAGTTGATATTTCGGCTTTTAAAGACACGTTTACGGCAGTTTCCGAATCGGATACAGAATTTGATGATAGCCACAATGGTAGTGGAAGCACTGGTTTATCTTCCCCTTTGGCAGTACAGCCAGACCAGGCGCGTGTACACTGTACACACTCCGCGCCCAAACAGACAATTTCTTTCCATGACATTGATCATTTAATTACACCGTTTAGTGGTGATAAAACGGAAAACGTTCAAACATGGTTTCAGAGATTTGAATCTCTGGCACATTCATTTCAACTGTCCGACATACAGAAATTTGTGTTTGCTGAGCGGGCATTAAAAAGTTTAGCATTATTGTATGTACGTAGTGAAAATAACATTTCTTCATATACATCGCTCAAAGAAGCATTGTTTCGCGAATTTGGACAATCAGCTTCGTCCGCCCAGATACATCAATTACTAGCCGCTAGAGGCTGCCGCCCAAACGAAAAACTATTGGAATATTTTCTGAAAATGAAAGAAATAGCAGAGAGAGGAAACATCGATGATATATCGTTAATTCACTATATAATTAATGGGATTAACGATACACCACATAATAAAGCTATATTATTCGGGTGCGCCACGCTTGCCGAATTTAAAAACAAGCTCCAAATTTTCGAACGAATTTGTGAACAGAGTTCTAAAGTTTACCAATCAATGTCACCGACTACACCCAACACTCCTAAGATTAACCAGAAGGAGAAAACTGCAAAATTAACTTGCTGGAATTGTTTAGCCCCAGGTCACCTGTCTACCCATTGTGTGCATTTAAATAAAGGGAAAAAGTGTATGAAATGTGCACGTTTTGGTCATGTTTCCAGCCAGTGTACAGAGCAAACGCCGGAACGCAAGCGTTCGACTCAAGGCACCTCCCCTTCACGCAAGACGTCGCCGCGCAGAGACGAACAAATTAACGTAGTCGAAATGTGTCATTCTCCTCCGCGCATGCAGAAACCTGTAAAAATTTTTAATTTACAAATCAATTCAATCTTGGACACTGGAAGCTCACTGACGATACTGAGAGAAGACATTTATGAACAAATTGGGTCTCCCCCCCTCACCGGAGCCACTGTGCAATTGTCGGGCATCGGTAACCGTGTTATTCAACCTATAGGATCGTTTTTTACCAATATACAAATAGACGATAATACTTTTTCTACTACTGTTTACGTAGTTAAGTCTTCTCAGATGCCCATGCCACTTATCATAGGGACAGATGTCATATTTCAGGGTACTCTCACATGCGACAAAAACGGAGCTACTTTAACTAAATCTCCACCCACAAGTATTTTTATAAGCTGCATTACTGTGTCTGATAATGTATCTGCAACGAAATCTCAGGATAAATCCTATGTACTTTCATTTCCCGACGCAAGATGCACTACGGAAACATTTGTTTCGGATTCTTTTCCCCAAGATCTAAAACCGCCAAGAGTAAATAAAGATTTTTCGAATGAAAATATTCCTACTGACATAGAAATTGACTCAGCATATCTGAAACATCTCGCAACATTAACGCCAGACTGCTTTTCCTTCGATTTAAATTTCTTATCCTGCAAGCTGTTCGTGACAGTGCTCGTCTTATTGACCATCTGTTTATTACTGTTTACGTCTGCCAACGGACTCATTTATCAGCATTCGACGTTCCATACATCCCAACCATCTCGAGATTCGAGTGACGTTACTAATTGGACCGAAATTCTGCGTGTCCTTATCATTTATTTTTTATTTTTTATACGCCGACATTTTGTGAAGTCAACAACGAGAAAGAGAAAAAGTAGACTTAAATTTCCAAAAAGAAATATGCTTCACGTATATAGGTCACAAGTGCAACCAACGAATTTATCATAAATGTGTTTTTTATTATTACTACTATTTTTTTTAAACTGTGTTTATATATTCTGTGTTTTACACCTATATCTGCTTATTTCTGAGAACATTTATATCGTACAGACTATAGACTGCTACTATCTGTGACTTTCTTAGTAACTTTATTTCAATATCTTCGTTTTTTTTACGATTGCAGCAAGCATCCACGATTATTTTTTTTTCTGGACGAAACATTAGAATGAGGTGTTTACCAGTGTAACTCACCATTTCAAGAGTCCAATCATTGATGGAAATCTTCAACACAGAACGTTTTTTTCTTCTTCGTATTTCTGTGTGTCATGCCATTCTTCAGTGCGATAAACTTCAAGTGCTTTTTTTTTTTAAGAAGTTATCGCGTACCAAGCATTTTTATCAACAGTGTTTATTTTAAAATTATCCTTAGTTTGTGGAATATGCAACAGATTCTTTATTTTTTCAGCTCATATTAACAGAATTTATGTGCCTTTTTTTTCCGAAGTCCTGTTCAACATTTTTTTTTAAATCTGAGCGATATATATCTGCTCAAAACTTTTTTATTGAACCCATGCGGTGATTTTTTTTTGCGCATGTCAAGATATCTTTCTCTCGGACTGCAAATGGTGCATTATTTTTTTCATTTGCCTGTTTCGCAACACGTGCTTTTTTTTTTATGTTGCGTAAACAACAACTTTATTTAAAATGACTATCTACACAGGACTTTATTTTTTTTTTGAACTCTCACTTTTGACAAGAAGAAAAAGAATATTGTTGTATTTATATTTTTAAAAAAACTGTATTTTATGTGTAAACTTTTTATTGAATTGCTATATATATGTATGTGTCCCCCCCCCCCCCCCCTCGCATATTTTTTTTACAGAAGTAAGAGCTGGCTGTCGAAGAAAAAAAAAACCTTTTGGTGGGAAATCCTTTTTTTTTTTTTTTTTTTTTTTGCTTAGACGAGGCAAACCTCTTTTTTTTTTATTCCCGAATGACGTTGGGATAAAGATGTTTTTTTTACGAAATTCTACCTAAGATGAGGCAGATTTCAGTATGTTTTCTTGATGATAATATAATGGGCAGACGGCCTTTCAAATTATATTTTTCATCCCTGATGATGGCTCATGAGAAAGACGGTCTCATGACGCAAATTGATGTTATCCTGAGATTTTTTTTTATTCTTTTGTTTTTTTTTTTGGAGATATCCCACGGCAGCTCAGCATCAATTTACATAAAATTTAGACTTAAATTTTTTTTTATTATTTAGCTCAATTTTCTTAATTATTTAATGACAATTTTTTTCCTTTGGATTTTAATTATTTTTAGATAGTATTTTTTTTTTTTTTGACATATCTTGTTGCTTATTTAACGCGCTGTCGAGGTCGACAAGCGGACAAGATGGCCGAGTGTCAGTTGTGGTTTTAGATTCCCATAAAACCCTACTCATAGCAACAGATATTGTCAGCTCTTTTCCATGAGAACTTGTTACCGCAGAATAGCAGATGTTTGAATTTGCTGATATGCAGTTTGCATTCTCTTCGCCTGGAAACAAGTAACAACCGAGAGCAGATTTCATTCTGACGCGGCTGATGTTACACGTATCTTTCTCGCTCTAAACGAGAGCGGAGGCCGATATGGAATCTCGACGATTCTGCGAGTGCGAATGCCGCAGAAAAACCCCCTACCCTCCCGTACTTGTAAATATAATTTCTATTTAACATGTAAAACTATAACCTAGAATCATTAAACTCCTTTTTTCATTAACTAAGGCCTTATCCTTATATCATCCTTATATTACACTAATATGTTCTTACAATAAAAATATAGAAATATTTCCGAATTTAAAAATCCCCCCCCCCCCCCCCCAACGCCAAGAAAGCTGAAAAGATGCAAAGGCAAAAGAAATCATCCTTTTAAAAATATTTTTGTTTTGTGTAACCAATAAGGCTTTTGGAACAAGATAAAGTAATGCATCTATAACTCATTCTAAACTGTATTACTACTAATCGATGTATTAAATCAATTTTATAACAAGTTATTTTAATGATACTTATAAGTACCATTAATGATAGTATTAATGATATCATAGTATTAATGATACGTATAAAAGGTTACTTTAGTTTAACAAGAGGGTGAGGGGTGCCTGATTTTAATTCCAGTAATTTCATTTCACCAGTCAACAACAGAGTTGTTAATTAATTATTGGTGATATTAAAGTTGAAATTTACTATTTGAACTGTTTAAAAAAAAACATAATAATAAATTAAATTTATCTCGTCAATACCATTAAAATTTAAGTTGTTCTACAAGGGCCTGACACCACTTGTCAGTTACCAGTTCATAAATGTCAATTATTTGATATCTACATTACTAATAATGTAAAATATGAAAAAAGGGGCACATGTATGTGTAGTATGATATCACATATAAATAAGGCTTAAGTATTTTGTTTTCATAATAAAGATTAAAGTATTTTTAAAGCATAAATTCTTTGAAATATATATTTTTTATATATATTTGGCAGTAAAGTGTCAAAAACTGGTTTACTTTGTGTCAGTTATTGGTTTTTCAAAGTAGAGATAGTGTCAGTTGATGGAGTTTTTTCTCATATTTATGAGAAAAAAGAATATTTTTTAATTATAGAATGCATAATTTTTGAGAATTTTGTTGTTTTTTATGCAAAAGTGTATTTTAAACTAATTAGAACTGATAGTGTATTTCTAGTCATATTTTATAATCGTTTGTAATATTTAACTTTTTGATAGAAGCTGATAAACTTTACAATATTTTAAATTTATGCATGAAATTCAAATGAAAAAGAAAATAGCACAGAACAATTTGTGTCTGAAAGTCACATATATATTTTTTATTATTGTCTTATTTGATAATGAAAGTCAAGAATGAAAAGTCAAGAATAAAAATTTTCAAGGCAATTTTAGAGTCCCATTAAGTACACATTATATGCTGCAACACAGAATATTTTTCTCAGCTTTTTATGTAAACGTTTATTTTATACGGATTAGAACTGATAAGTTATTTCGAATCGTATTTTAAAATCGTTTAGAGAATATAACTTTTTGATAGAAGCTGATAAACTTGAAGATATTTTAAACTTAATAAGCATGAAATTCAAACAAGAACAAAAATATCACACAATGTTTTGTTTCTAAACAAAAGCTAAATTATTTTAAATTCAAACATAAATGAAATATTGCCCCAAATTTCTTCACTGCTTGGCAATTAAAAAAAAGGGAGAGAAATGAAAAAACATATAAATGAAGTATTACAAAAGTAATTTTGAACTTAGATCGTATCACCAGTTACAACCAGTAATATATTAAATTTAACTTATAAATTTCCAGTGTTTATTTTGTTTTTAAATATTTTTTGTTGATTATCTCATTTGATAATAAATTTCAATATAGTGATTAATACGGTGCTTTTACCTTTAAAATGCACCTCATTTCATTATGCGAGTTTGCAATAAATGTTGTATGAATATTTATTCAGAGTAACATAACAAAATTTTTTACTTAATACCTACATATCAACCTTGACATATAAGCCTTGATACATACCGCACAATTCATTAAAATTTAGAAAATAAATAACAGCCTTAAAATAGGAAACTTAATTTAGTCTGAAATGTTAATTTTAATTATCGTAGCTTTTCATCGTACAGAATGTTTTGAGAAAATGACTTTTTTCAGCACCAGTAATCCCTGATTTAAATATGTAAATATGTAAAATTTCCTTTTCAATATGCATGCATGTCCTGTCATCCGCACTAAAGGAAAGGAAAAGGCATATCTGAAACGTTTCTCGCAGTTAAGCAGCGGAGATATTATTTAACTACAGACGTTTTAAGAGTTTTCACTTGAAAGAAAATTGTTATTAGTTATATTTATATCACATTCTTTTTTTATACTCTAGATGTGTAAATGCGTATATATAGATGATATGTTTCAATGGTGCAGTTATAAAAAATAACAACCCAGAAGGTATAAAGTCAGATAATATGCACTTGAGAGTATACGCTATAACTATGGGAGGGTATACGGAGTTTAAATTTAAAATTACACAAACGATGTGATTCACTACCTAAAAGATGATTAAAACAGTTTAAAAGATGTTAAAAATTGCATTAATTATTACATTAACAGTGATTTTAATGTAATTTTTTAACATCTTTTAAACCGTTTTGATCATCTTTTAGGTAGTGAATCACATCATTTGTGTAATTTTATATTATACTATTAAGGTGTATTTTAGCATTCTGGACTAGTTTACTTTATGTCAATACGGAGTTTCTTAAAAAAAAAAAAAGGTATACGTCATATAACTCCACTACATGCCTGGGTTCGTACATTATTCCATGTACACGTACAGTCATCATGGAGAAAAAAATTATCACTCTCTACTAATTCAGTTACAAATAATCATATAAAAAAGACACAGGTACCAATCGACTGGGGAATAATGTCTACTAATTAATTTTATTCCTAAATTATGCTTTGTGGTCGTCTTCGTATTAAACATTGCACCAACTTTCACTTTTTCAAACAATAATATCCTTCACAAACTACGTAATATGAACTTTAAAAAGTTCACTGTTTACTTAAAAGGTGACAAATAATAATGAAACAGATGTTACAAGTTTAAAAATATACATTTTATTTAAATTTCCGAGTATTTTCGGTCTGAAATCCCGCAGCCATCATCAGGGAATATTTTCATTAATTGATGTTCCATTCATCCAAACACGTTACTTTGTTTGAAATGGGAGAGTCTATAATTCTTAGGGTAGTTGGAAGTAGAAGTGTTTCGGAATAAACTTGTGTAGAGAAAAATATTTAACTGCCGTTCTATTCATATTTAATACGTCACTTTGTTCATATACGTCACTTTGTTTTAAATGTGTAGCTCGAAATAGTAGAAGTAGTAGTGTTTCGTATTAAACTTGTGTAGAGGAAAATATTTAACTGCTGTTCCATTCATTTTAATACGTCACTTTGTTCGTATGCAAACGAACTGAAGTATATGAACAAAGTGATGTATTAAAAATGAATGGAACGGCAGATAAATATTTTCCTCTACACAAAAGTTTAATCCGAAACACTTCTACTTCTACTTCCAGCTACCCTAAGAATCATAGGCTCTCTCATTTCAAACGAAGCGACGTATTTGAATGAATGGAACGGTAATTAATGAAAATATTCTCTGACGATGGCTGCGAGATTGCAGACCGAAAGTACTCGGAAATTTAAATGAAAGGTATATTTTCAAACTTGTAACTGTATTATGAAAATATTTTATACCCTACTATAGGGTAATTGAATAGTTTGCGGGTAATTTAAAACTTTTTAGTGGCAACACAACACTGGATGTGTTTGTAAACAACTGTTTTCGTGTGTAAATTTTAACTCTCCAAACTTTCTATAGTGAAACAATTTGGAAAATATACAAATAAGGCGAGTGTCAAAATATTACCTTTAGTAACCTGTAACCCATGTGTGATCATAGATTTCCTTTAACTTTTTATTTTCACAGGAAATGTTTATGTTTTCATAAAGCTAACATGAAAACTAGTATTTAGGGGCTACTTTGTGCCAGGCCTTTTTTGGTCCGAAAATAGCCCCAATTACTTAGAAATACCTTTTATACAATCAAATATTTTAAAACATGTTTTAAGTAACATTTTTTTTCAATTTTTACTGTAGCAAAATGTTACACTAGGATTTCCCTCAGAGGGATTAGCCAGAGCGATATTACTGAGAACATAGATTTAATAATAACATGTGGAAGCAAAGAAAATGAGATGTTATCTTTAATTGTCCATATACTGCGAAAAATTGAAATGATGAAAATAAACGAATTGTAGAATTACAAAATCTTATATATAAATTCGTATACACTGTTTAAAAAAATGGGAAATCAAACCATTCAAGACAGCCATGCATGGATATAAAATTGAAAGTACGCAATATATTAAAAGTAAAATAGAAAATGAAACACTAATTTACTTATATCGGAATTTTAATTGTATAAAATGATGTCAGGAGCATAATCAGACGCTCCGCACCAATTTGAGTAACTTTAAATGACAAATATATGATGTTTAAAAAGAATGGACTATACTTTATATGGTGTGTGCTCCCCCGGAATAGTTAATATTGTACAATATCTGTTTTCCACAGATGCAATGAGGTTGTCGATAACATTTAAGGAATTCTCTTCTCAAAATCTAATATAGTATCAAAGTACCGAATACATCAAAAGTGGCATGCAATGCTTCGTTAGAGTGTGTTTTAGATATGCTCGATCGGATTTAAATTTTGAGTGTATGCTGGCTACTACATACGCTGTATTGTTTTGTTTTCAAACATATTCTGCACAAGTTGAGCTGTATTTAGCATGTATTAAATAAAAGAAATCGGCAATGATTACAACATAAAGTATGACACAAGATCTGAATATATCGTCTGCATAACTTTTGAGCTGTCAAAGTGTCATTTGAAGTAATTTACAAACCCATACATATTTATTCAGCAAATCATGCAAGCTAACATACGCCAATATGAACCCGATTACAAAATTTCACCAGAATAAGTTAATATATAAAAAATCTACTAATGATAATTGAGAATATGACCTTACGATAAAATGTCTAGAAAAATGAATCGGATAAAAAATTCATATCACATTTAAAACGGCACTTCCCTCTGTTAGTGGCCTTGGCGAGAGAGAGAAAAGCCTAGAGAAGTAACACTTTAACAAGTACTTTCGGGCAACCTACTCACTGTTTCATACAGATCTTTATTCAATATTTACACAATTTATTTAATGCTAGGTGGGTATCTATCAGTTTTGTTGCATTTTAATCGCATGTTTTGCGGAGGAAATGCAGCATTATGAAATATTTAAAGTTGCTGTACCTAATAATTCCAAATTAATGGTAATTGAGATCGCTTTCCGTTAATTTCATCTTTTTAAATTTTAAATTTTTTAGAAACCATACATAGAGACAATTGTATATTTTAAAACTAACCCGAAGTAAAATTTCAAGATTTTGGGCTCAGCAGTAACAGAGAAATAGAAAATTTTTCAAAGTTTTTTGTTTCTGCACTGTTTTTTATAGCGACATTTTTAGAAATTGTTCTATTGCGAGAATTTACGTCATGATAAATACAGCCATGTCAATTTTCATGTTTATATTCCTAACAGTTCCATGTTCTTCGTTACTTAGATCATCTTTAGATCTTTTTCCGCTTTGTTTAGTCTTTCTATTTTTTAGAATTCATTCTACAACGAGCATTTACATCTTATTAATTACTACCATGCCAAAGTTCTAGTTTCTAACCCCAACAGTATCCCAAAAATTTCAGTATTCCAAATAAATCATAGTTTAGAACCTTTCTAGAAATTTTTACGTTTATACGTCAAATTGAACCTTTTAGAGAGCGTTCATTACGAGTATTTACATCTTAAAAGTAACTACAGCACCAAATTTAAAGTTTCTAACCCAATCAGTATCGCAGAAAGCACAATTTTAGAACTTTTTTGCTCCTGCAGCGATGTAGGTTCTTGCACTGACATAAAATAGTATTTTTTTCGGAGCAAAGATGGCCACCAACATTTTTTTAAGTTGGCTATGTAGTTTCAGAGATAACACCTCACAAACGTACAAGCATTAATAATATTATATACTTTATAATATTATAACGCTTTATAATATTAGCATTAGATGTACAGATACAAAAGCCATTTATCTGTTACAAGCTAAAGTGCCGGCGTTGCCCAGAATTTGAAGGATGTTTGTTCTGAAAAATCAATTTCAAAATTTAACATACAACACAAAACAAACATTAAAAAAAGCAGTCGAAATGTTGTTGAATGAATCATATGAAAACGCTGTATAAAAATGTATAAATGTATATAACAGACGCAAAAGAATACAGCTATAAATGAACTTATTTCAATTTATAATTGGAGCAATAATGGTAAAATACGCCAATATTTCCCTAATCGGGTTTTTATTATGCTTCAATACATTTTTCACACTGATATGACGTTATACTATATCCACCACGTCCTTTATATTTCCAATACTACGTAATATTTTCCTCTTTCACGTGGAAACCTTGAAATAGAAAAGTTATGAAGTTATATTCACTTTCATTTAAATTCGTCAAACCATTTATTTCATTTTCATATTTCACGTGAATATCTTGCAATAGAAAAGTTATGACGTAATATTCACCTTTTTTTTTTTAAATGCGGCAAACTATTTATTTCATTTTCATTTTTCACGTGGAAATCTTGCAGTAGAAAATTAATTGTTGTAGTAATAATTTTATTGTGTTTTTTAATTGTTGGCAACTGCTATAACGAAAAATGTTTAAATTTGATAAGAAATTGCGGTTAAATTGGTGGTTTTTTATTAATTAAAAATTAACTATAAGTTATTTCGATTCCGGATTACTTTAGTTGTCTCGGCCATATTTTAATACACATGTACGTATCTCTTCACAATTTTGGCTTCCAAATTGTGGATTTTTTATAGAATTACAAACAGACAGATAGACAAGTTTTCATTTTTATATATCTCTCTATTCTATGAAAAGTAACTAACGCTGTCACCGCCGCCGCCGCCGGATTTGAATTTTTTGTGACCGGAGGTCTTTCTTCGTTAATATTAAGAAAACTATTGCATACAAATATATGAAAATCGGTGGTATTATAGCGAAATGTTTGATCAACACACTAATGCATACAGTTTTCAAATCGAAGAATTATTTTAAGAGATATTTAATGCTAAAGTTGGACAGAATCGTTCCATTAAAAAAAATTTATAAGAGCAAAAGCTATACATGGGAATTTAATCATTTTTAGATCATTTTATTCAATAGAAGGTCCCGGTCTGCAGATTTCATTATTTTTTTTTTAATTTGACCCATTTTTTGAGGTTTTATTTCTATTTTAAATTCAAATATTCAGCATTTTGACAGATATGTTTTACATATTTTAGAAAATGGTATTAATTTAAACTGTTGCCAACTGTATAAACAGCGCAAACAATAATGTTTGCTTCAAATAAAAAAAATATTTACACGTTACTATTATAAACAGAAAAAAACCTTCAAATTACAATTAAATAATTAGGTATAAAAAGCAGGCACTTATTTGAAATTACGCCTTAAAAACTATATTTACATGTGACTTTTAAAAGAGAAAGGATATTGTAAAATAAATTCATTAACATGCGTTAGAAATCTGAAATAGAACAAATTACGTCACATTACACTTATTATGCAAAATGAACAAAAAATAGTATTGCAAAACAGTTTAAATTTAAAAATTGCGCGAGACAAAATATTAGAGGTTAAATATTAGATTTTTCAAAATTTTATTATTTGTCTTTTGATGTGAGGTGTTCAGCTAAAAATATGCAAATTTTTATGTTTCAACATAATTAGGGGCTGAGTTAGAAAAATTGCTTTAAATACACAAGTTAGAGCCCAGAGGGTAAATATTACACTTTTTCAAAATTTTATTATTTGCTGTTTGATGTGAGGTGTTCAGCTATAAGTATGCAAAATTTCATGTCTCCAACTTAATTAGGGGCTGAGTTAGAAAAATTGCTTAAAATACACAAGTTAAAGCCCAGAGGGTTAAATAACAGACTTTTTCAAAATTTTATTATTTGTCGTTAGATGTGAGGTGTTCAGCTATAAGTATGCAAACTTTCATGTCTCCAACTTAATTAGGGGCTGAGTTAGAAAAATTGCTTAAAATACAGAAGTTAGAGACCGGAGGTTTAAATATTACTTTTTCAAAATTTTATGATTTATCGTGTTATCGCAAGTGTTCAGCTATAAGTATGCAAACTTTCATGTCTCCAACTTAATTATGGGCTGAGTTAGAAAAATTGCTTAAAATACACAAGTTAGAGCCCAGAGGGTTAAATATTAGACCTTTTTCAAAATTTTATTATTTGTCGTTTGATGTGAGGTGTTCAGCTATAAGTATGCAAAATTTCATGTCTCCGACTTAATTAGGGGCTGAGTTAGAAAAATTGCTGAAAATGCAGAAGTTAGAGACTGGAGGGTTAAATATGACTTTTTCAAAATTTTATGATTTATCGTGTTATCGCAAGTTTTCAGCTATAAGTATGCAAACATTCAATTCTCCAACTTAGTTAGGGGATGAGTTAGAAAAATTGCTTAAAATACATAAGTTAGAGCCCAGAGGGTTAAATATCAGACATTTTTCAAAATTTTATTATTTGTCGTTTGATGTGAGGATTTCAGCTATAAGTATGCGAAATTTCAAGTCTCCAACTTAATTAGGGGCTGAGTTAGAAAAATTGTTTAAAATACATAAGTTAGAGCCCAGAGGGTTAAATATTAGACTTTTTAAAAAATTTATTATTTGTCGTTTGATGTGAGGTGTTCAGCTATAAGTATGCAAAATGTCATGTCTCCAACTTAATTAAGGGCTGAGTTAGAAAAATTGCTTAAAATACAGAAGTTAGAGACCGGAGGGTTAAATATGACTTTTTCAAAATTTTATGATTTATCGTGTTATCGCAAGTGTTCAGCTATAAATATGCAAACTTTCATGTCTCCAACTTAATTAGGGGCTGAGTTAGAAAAATTGCTTTAAATACACAAGTTAGAGCCCAAAGGGTTAAATATTAAGCCTTTTTCAAAATTTTATTATTTGTCGTTTGATGTGAGATATTCAGCTATAAGTATGCAAAATTTCATGTCTCCAACTTAATTAAATTAGGGGCTGAGTTAGAAAAATTGCTTAAAATACACAAGTTAGAGCCCAGAGGGTTAAATATTAGACTTTTTCAAAATTTTATTATTCGCCGTTTTGATATGTGGTGTTCAGCTATAAGTATGCAAATTTTCAAGTCTCCGACATATATAGTTTCTGAGAACGGGCTGTGTGACAGATGGACAAACAGACAGACAAAGGAGTGAGACAGGTAGGGTTTCGTTAGATGGACGAAACTCTAAAAACATTCTGCGGATGATTGTAACAACATCCTAAAATTACATTACCATCAGCGATCTACCAATCCCGAATTTAGATTACATTCGTTTCATATATTCTTATTCTTTTGTGCGGCCCTGTAAAATAATTATCAATATTATATACAGTAAACCTCTGAATAGCGGACACCCCGACAATGCAGAATTTGTCCTCTATTTAGAGGTGACCGCTACTGAGAGTAAAACATGTACAGTTATTTAAGAGTTGGTAATCGAAAAAATGTTCGCTAAATAGAGGTATCCGCTATGGAGGTTTTACCAGTAAAACTTCTGAATAGCGAACACCTCGGGAGAACAGAGTTTGTCCTCTATTTGGAGGTGTTCGCTACTGAGAGTAAAAAATGTACAGTTATTTAAGGGTTGGTAATCGAAAATATGCCCGCTAAATAGAAGTGTCCACTAATCGGGTGTGTCCGTTATGGAGGTTTTACTGCATAATAATATCATCCTTTACAAGAAAATTGCATGCTGTATGATAGACAGACAGACATCCAGAGAAAGATAACCTCCGGATCAATAAACACTCATGTCTTTTGTTTCAATCATCCACAATTGTATGTCATACAACATGCCAGATTTTATACAACAGGCTAAAAACGGCCACCGTGTTACGGAATACTGTATTATTATTTGTTTGCCCACCAAAACTGGTTGCCACGGGTTGTTGCAAGGTTTGTGATCACGTGGTTGAAACTGATCTATTCAATATTGCTGCGTGCGTATTTTTATTTATTTGCTCCATGTGTTCAAACCAGTTGTCTACGAAAACATCAACCGGTGAAAGTGACGCACACCAAATTTCTGTGACGTATGCAGATAAATTGTGCTTTTTTAAGAGTTTTTTCTATATAATTTTTAAACGGTTTGGAACTTATTTTTCATAGTAGGTGCATTCAGTAGGCGACCCTCATAGGTACCTTCTGGTGCAATCAGGAACGAAATCCGACAAATATTTTTTGAGTTATGCTTGACGAAAGATTTTTATTAGGCTTTTTTTTTAGTAGGACATGGCGTTAATATCCATCGTAGTAGTAATGTGTCCGGACAGTAATATTTCGCTGAGTATTAGCCTTCGCTTCGCTCAGACAATTAATAGTTTTTGTTCCAGTTGCTGAGGATAACATGACGAAACTGCTTCTCGTTTCTTTAATATTAACAATTGATTTATTATGTTTAAATGTTAAAAGAAAACATTTGTTTATCGAGTTTGCCGTGTTAATTTATTAGAAAATGCTACTGCAAGGGGGTTTCAATAAAAATGTATTCATTTACATATGAAATGTATTCATTTTATATGAAACTAAGTGAATGGAACCAAAGAAGCCCCCAACAGAGGCTATTTTATTCCAAAGCTTTAAAACTAGTTAAAAAATAAAAAAATTCCTCTTTCAAAACCATACAGTTTGCTTCATTGTTTAATGTTAATTGTTTACAACTCCATTTTGACATTGAAAAATCATATATAATAATTTTTAATGAGGAAAATGTGAGTGAAACCAGGAAAAAATGGCCCAAAGTAGCCCCGGTTACAAGTATTCCGTTCATAATACAATATTTTTAAAACTTAATTATTAATTAATTTTAATGCATTTTTCTGTCAGCTGGGCGAAAGTGATAAATCGACAAATATTCTTTATGGTTACAACCGTATACGAGTTACAACAACGATGGTGTTAAATATGCGTCAAATCACGTTGAGTAAAATATGCCTACTGGCTATGAAGCTCGAAGGACCAAGCCCGAAGACTGGTATGAAAGTCGAGTCCGAGCCCGTTTCGGACCCAGAGCCCTCGCTAAGGGAGGGAGGCACGGGGAGCCTCCCCCTTCCCCAAACATTCGCGAATACTGTTACACTTGGCAAATTTACAAACTTAGGCAAATTTGTGCAAAACTTTAATAAAGAAATATAATACACTTTCTATTTCTGATGGACTTGGCAAAAATTACAAATCTAACTTTTCACAAATAAAAACTATATTACATTTTCTAATTGTGGAAACTTGGCAAAATAATAAAACTAGTTGGCAAAGGTCGAGAACTATTTATTTCTTCTTCTCAGTGAGCTGGTAAATATACTGAAATTTAACTTGGCAATTTAAGGTTCTCTCCTCCCCCCCCCCCCCCCCCAATAAAAAGCCTCAGCGATGGCCCTATTCGGACCCGGTCTCGGACTGAGTCTATCTCATCTCCAGTCAGGAGCACTACACGTACAGCACTCTAATGTGGATAACAATACAAGATTTCCGCAAAAAAAAAAAAAAAAAAAAAAAAGGTAAGAACCAAATACTTGAAGTCGGTTTCATTTTTCGTTAAAAATTACTTGCTATACTAGAACCGCTTTTCAGTGGCTGATAAACAGTCCTTTACTTCATCGCAGGGCCATGCAAAGCGGGGGGGGGGGGGGGGGGGGGCGGTCGTTCAGGGGGCGGAAATTGAAGGGGCGCCAAATTTATAAATTTATACTACCAACCTCGTTTGTTTCTTCTCTTTTTGTAAAAAAAATTATATACATAAAGCTAATTATGTATTAAAGCATTAGGTATATACATATTGGGAATTTTTTTGTGTCAAAAACATACATTCTAAAAACAGCATGGGACTTCTTTCTTGGAATCCAAAAGGGGTTGCAAACTGTTATACTGTACTGTTAGATGCATTTTTTTCCACATCCGTTATCCAGATCCCCTTTGCCACAATATAAGTACAATTTTCTCTTATATTATTTAGTTGTTAAAATTAAACCTTTTAAAGGTCCAAAATAAATGCAAAATATGTATTCAATATAATTTATTTGTGTTTCTACACTTTTTAATTTTCTGACACGCGTCACAAAAAAAAGTGTGTGTAGTGTGTGTGTGTGTGGGGGGGGGGGGGCGCTAAATTGAAACTTTGCCCCGGGCTCTGTTTTCTCTTCGCGCGGTGCAGCTTCATCGTCACCAAACCGTTTCCAAATCTCCTGAAGTTCCAGCTGCTTTTAAAAGAGCACACGTTTCCTGTAGCAGCTGTCAAAGTAGCCTGACTTACTCCAACTTCTAAAGACCTTTTTTGTGAGGGGGGAAAATGATACCTAATCCACAAAGGGTGAAAATGCTTGGTTAAGAAAAAAAAATACTCTACATTAATTATATATACATATTATATTAAAGATGTATTTCTACAATCGCAAATCTAAAGAAGGCAAGATAATAATAATAATAAAAAGTCCAACAATTCAAAGAAAGAAAAAAAAGTGAAATGTATTTTTAAATTAAAAAAAGCGACAACCTTGCGACATTGCCCGCAGATAGGCACAAAAAGTAAATAAGTTTCGCTTGAATCATCTTGAGTGCTTGTTACATACGTCGTTTGTGATGGGTCATTACGCTATAGTTGTGAAGAATCACCCGCATGGAACAAAACATGGCACTCTCCATCTCTCTCTGTCGCTCCTTCAGTTGGATTTTTCCTTTGCACACGGGAGCGGCTGTTGCCACTTTAAGCACAGAAAATAATCTCAGTGGTCAGAAAATTATTACTCTCTGTTTGTCGAGGCGTAACATTCAGCGGTTTCATTCATTGTTTTAGCGTCCAAGTGGATAGTTATGGTTATGTTTCCACCTGCTTACGATTGTTTATTATTGGTTGTTTGTTGGATGGTGTGAATTACGTTGATTTTCTTCATATAGTTTAATGCTCATCTCGAAGAATTTTTTTTACATGTTATATAAATATAATTATATTTGTGGAACCTACTGAAAATTGTGTTTCCGTAAAGTAAATCAAGACGAATTTGTGAGTACACTGCTTTGTATCTTATTTTGTTGAAACCTTAGAAAAGAATTTATCGCTATATTGGAAATTATTTTCACACTACACTACTGGGCAGAAATTTCTTTGGAAACAAAAATATGAAACTACAGAAAATATCATATGGAATAAAAATTCCCACCTAAGAGAACGATTTTCATAAATCTGTTGTATAAAAGTAGTGATTTTTTTTTTTTTCTAATTTTGAAGAGAAACTGATTTATTTACAGAATAATCAAGTTTTTACTAGAAACATTCACAAAATTTATAATAGTTCTTTTATTAGTAACATCTATGATATTTTTAATTTGAGCGTGAAGCAATTATATGTCTATTAAGATTAAAAATAGGTAATAATGACACTTACTGCAATATCATTTGAAGCATGATTAATATACTTTAAACAGAAGCTTATTTAAAAAAATACTTTTAAAGATTTTATATGGTTAAAAAATTAACATTTATTTTTTATTACCTATTATGTGCTCATCATCATTTTCAAAGAACAGAATGTAAGTGAAATTTATCATTTTCATCAATTTCTTATTGGAATTTTTGTCACTGATATTTCAAAGCAATATCTGTATAATTTTTAATGATATAAATTTTGTGTTTATTTTAATTACTGGTTGTTTACTAAGATATATATATCTATTCAACTATATAACCTACCTATAAAATAAAAGAAAGTATTTTCACTTTGAAAATTAAATTAAATTCATTGGAAAAATTTTATTGAAATAAGAAATATATGCTGCATTCAAATTGTGCAAACGTTTTCGAGTTAAATGTTATATAATACAAATGCTTGAAAAATGGGTACATTCAGTGAAATATTTTGTAATTTATACATAAAAAACAGTCTTGCCAGCAACAAATTTATTCGATCCTATTTCTTACGTTGTGATTTTTTGTTACCAGACAAAATATTATAATAAAGCATTGTTTCTATTAACCATCTGCTCATATTTGATTCACGAACAGAACAAAGGAATATTTTCAGAGATATATTTGTGTAATTTAAGTAAAATGTGAAAGGACGCAAAAAATAATATTTTCAAAAGAAATCCTGAGGTTTACGGTTCGTCTTGAAGGTGGGATTCGAGGTCCAGAATTTGGTGAAAAAGAAAAACTGCATTGTGTGAAGTTCAAACATTTTTAACGAAGATGGAGTTAAGAAAAGAACTCATACTGGTTTTACTCTTATGTTTATCATTGGATTCAAGCCATAGCAGTGGTAAGGTTATAATTTATTAATTTATCTCATTCTTTTTAGCCATTATATCATTATTTCTTTATTCACTTATTACTTTCTTATTTCTAAAGATGAAAGCATTGCAATCGAGATTTTTTCGACTTCCGGTTTTCGACGGATTTACACGTTTCAGGAGTCAGAGATCCCCAAAAACATGCTTATACAAAATGTATGTTTGTCCGTATGTCCGCTTTGTACCATCGAAAAGTGTATAAAGTTATGCATAGAATTGAACCAAATTTTTTCTGCATGTTTTTGGCTATGGCCAGCAGGTCCTCCTTGAATTTGGAAATATTTCGCTGGAAGTTTTGTGCCATTGTCAATATTTTATCATCGAAAAGTGTATGAAGTTATGCATAGAGTTGAACCAAATTTCATGTGTGTGTTTTGCCTATGGCCAGCAAGTGCCACGTGAATTTGGGAACAATCCGCAAGAAGGGAGCACTGTTATAACGATTTTTCTCGATTTTTCATAGTTACCCAGATAGCAATTTTAGTTTGCAGAAAATTTTCAGCAATCTTACTTTGCAAACTTTCAAAGTTGCAGCAAGCTCAGCATGACAAGTCTGAAAGTTCATAACAAGACTGCAACAAGATTATGCAAACTCCGAAGTCTCCATACTTTGAACTTGCAGCTAAGTTGTCGTGCAAGTTGCAGTCTTGTTGCATCAATCTTACTGCAAACTCATAGCAAACTAGTAATATTGCGATGTCACACTATTTGCAAACGCATTGTAAATTTGCAATATTGTCAATTCAGAACATCTGCAAATGAATTGCAAACTCGGAATCTTGTCATGACAAGTATAGCTGCAACCAAGCAGCTGCAACGGAATAACGTAAAGCATTGATTTCATTAAATATTATACGTTCCAGATTAACTCGTTTTTACTCCAATTAGTAAAATGAAGCAGAAAATTAAGATGAAAATCAAAGTTGGTGTAATATCTATATTATAAAGAACAAACGTATCTGTGCGTAACGCTGACGTCATTTTGCTAATGGCAACACTTCACAATCAAATTTCGATTTTGTAATTTTCGCTACTGCAATTTTTTAATCTTCTAACCATCGTACACTGTTAAAACACTATTCTTAAAAATAAGTAAATTGTACTAATTATTGAGCCCTTCCCGATCTTAAAATAGCTCCGAGTACTTAACTCTTAAATTTGAAAACGCATGTACTCATTTTTTGAGTACATACAGGGACTCGAAAATAAGTATATATAGAAACACACATACACTATAAGATAAAAAAAGCGAAACTACAGCGAACCGACAAATCACCATTTTTAATTACAGTAATTTTGAATTGCGAAGAACTACAATTTTTGGAGTAAAGAACAATAAATTTACTATTTTAACTCTTGAAATTTCGTGTATGAACCCGATTTGAACCCGATTCCTCCAGGTGGGAGATCAGTATTGTACTGACTGTGCTATAAGAGCAGTTACCAGCTGCTTCCAAATGACACCTTTTATGAATCAGCGACGGAAGATCGCTAACAGCAGAGATGAATTTTTCCTTTCTTAAATATTCTAATTTCTAATAAAACAATTTTTAAACTAAATTTTCTTCTTTAACATTTCTAATGAAATTGTAAATAAATTTGAAAAGTGTGTATTATAAATTAAAAATTGTAACAAAGATAGACATATCTTTAAATAAATGCTTGGAAATCCCTTGTCAATTCGGTATAAGAAAAGGGTTTATCAGAAAACTCATATTTTTGAGCACATAAGATTTAAACATGAATATTAAGACTTTAAAATACAAAATATATGTATTCATTCCTGCATACATTTATAAATCAAGCATAAGTATACACAACTTCAAAATATCATGTACTCGTTTCTGAATTAATTGTACTTAAAAAAAATCGAGTACAGAGAAATTTTCATTTTTAAGTGGATTAGTGCTCCTTTTTGAAGCAATTGTACTTAAAAAATATGAGTACATAGAAATGCTCATTTTTAAGTAGATTATTTTTAACAATGTACTTCTTTTTGAAACAATTGTACTTAAAAAAATACGAGTACGTGGAAGTTCTAATTTTTAAGTAAATTATTTTTGAGAGTGTACATTTTTAAGTTTTATACCGTCGTGTAGGGAAAAAAAATCTACTTTCAAATGCAGTTTATTTGAAAACTATCTTAAATGACTGATTTATTATGTTTTTAAAAATAATTTTTAAACATGAATTTTGTAATTTATCTCGATCACGTGCCTGCTCCATTACATAATAAAAATTAACATTTTGCACTTAAAGCCCCGCTCCCCCCCCCCCCCCCAAAAAAAAATGTCCAGTATTTATTTTGTCTAATTTTCCATGACGAATTTAAAACTTCCTCTATAACAAAATAAAAGAATATTATTAGAAAAGGCACAAATTTAACGTATCGAACAATTTACATTTTTACACCGCCAAATAGGAAAAAAAAAACTTTCAAATGAAATTTGTTTGCAAACTGCATCCCAGTTTACTGATTTCTATGGTTTTAAAAACAATTTTCAAGCATGAAATATTTTTAAATTTATCTCAATCGCATGGAGCTCGATTGTGAAAGATTAATCCGTTTGTGTTTAAAACAATATGAAGTGTTCGGTATTTTGTAACAGCTAATATTCCATAAAAAATTGAAACATCCTCTTTAAATAAATTGATAAAATAATATATAAATAAAACACAAATTTAACGTACATGTAATTGAACTGCGTTCTTAAAGCATTGAAATGATCAAAATAAAAAAGGCTGCCGTAAGTAGCAAAATCTTCGGCTAATAACTCTTAGCATGCGGCTAATATGAAAATATCGTTTTTGATAAATTTCAAAACTTTATTTGATTGCATAATTGATATTTTTCATATAGCAATGCTTTTTTCGGTGTTAGTGGACATTCTAAAAAATATATTGCATGTAAAACTAGTCGGATGTACCAATCCCAAAACTTTCCTCTATCTCATGCATGTCAATACTTCAAAATTCGTTATCACTTTGCCAAAGTTAAATGGCAATCTATGCTCATCATAAGGATTCTAAAAATATGAAATTCCGTGCATTAGTTCTTGAGATATGACTATCGCTGAAATCTTGTAAATCCAGCAAAATGCAGCGTAGCAGCGCCCCTTATAGGATGATTTACACCAGAACCTAATCATCAACAACTTATGTCAACGTCTAACTGAATATGAAATTTGGCGAAAATTCGTGCATTAGTTCTTGAGATAGAGCTATTGCGCAAATCATGACAAATGCAGCATAGCAGCGCCACCTGTTGAGCGATTTACACCAACACATAATCAGCAGCAATAACAATCAAGGTATACTTGAATCTGAAGTTTGATGAAAATTCGTGCATTAGTTCTTGAGATAGAGCTATTGAGGAAATCGTTCTAAATGCAGCACATCAACGCCATCTATTGGGCGATTTACACCAACACGTAGTCAACATAATTTCATATCAAGGACTAACTAAATCCGAAGTTTGATGAAAATGTGTGTATTAGTTCTTGAGATAGAGCTACTGCGAAAATAGTGTAAATCCTGCAAAATGCAGCATAGCAGCGCCACCTGTTGGGCGATTTACACCAAAACGTATACAGCACCAACTCATATCAAGGAGTAACTGAATCTGAAGTTTTATAAAATTCCGTGCAGTAGTTCTTGAGATAGAGCTATTGCGGAAATCCGGCAAAATGCAGCATAGCAGCGCCACCTGCTGGGCGATTTGCACCAAAATCTAATCAGCACCAATCTATATAGTAGGGAATACCTGAATATAATTTTTTAATTCCGTGCATTAGTTCTTAAGATAGAGCGCCCACAAAATTTGTGTCACATACAGACGGGCAAACAGACTCACAGACAGACATTTTGTAAAAACATGTTTTTTGGAATCTCTGACTCCTAAAACGTGTATATCCGTCAAAAACCGGAAGTCGAAAATTGTCATGAATCCAATACTTTCTTCTTGTAAAGATAGAAGAAAGTAAAAATTAATGGAGTTTTTAATTTAAAAAAAAAAAAAATGTTTTTCACTCTGTGACCCGGGAACCCCGGGTTCGATCTCCTAGTTGAACACTGAAGGATTAACATGTGTAACGACTTTTTGAAATATTAACATCTATGAGGAAGAAGAAAGTTTTGGGATTGACACATCCGACTAGTTTATATTTGATGTGGATTTCTTAAATGAAAAATGTACCTCTTAAATCTAATTTGTTGTTTTTTTATAATAACATTTATAAACTTTTTAACAGAAAAAAACCGACTTCAACACGCTAATTATTTTATTTTATATTAAATTTAAAAATTCGTCGTGAGTTGTTGCCCCACGCTGTATCAATCAACAATCCTAGAAACAAAACCATATAAAATGGGGAAAGGGGGGAAATCGCCGGGCAGCGACTTTCTCGCCATACAGACAGCGCTACGTAACTTGGTGAAAATCGTTGAAAATGAAATATTTTAAAGATGCTTATTTATTTATTTATTTTTTATTTTTATTGAATTTCGAAAAAAGTACTGAACCAGCTTTAATGAAATTGAAATGGGACCAATTCGAGAGTATACTCTTTCAACTGGGAAAAAAAAACAAGGATCGATCACGTAGTTTTGGAGTAATCGGTGAACATAAATAAAAAAAAGGGAAAGGAAAAAAACATATGCATCGAACTCAGAACTTGCTCTTTTTTTTTTTTTTTTTTTTTTTTTTTTTTTGAAGTCGTTTAAAGACAAGAGCGTCAAACTCGGGCTTCCCGGGTTACGGAACATAACATACTGCCCGGTGTACAGAACACAGGTGAAAACCGTTATTAATTTTGAATATTGTAATTGATTTTTTTACATTTAACATTTTTTTAGCTGCCCCCGACAACACCAAAAAGCACTTTTATGTGAAACATACCAATTACTCAAATAAAGTTTTGAAATTTATTAATAGTGTAAATATTTATTAATAATTATTTATTAACTTTTCTACATATATTAACCTCATGCTAAGAATAATTGCCTAAAAAATCGCCTAACTGAAGCGTAAAAAATCGCCTAAAAATTATATATTCCTTTTAGGTAGATTTCGTAAGAAATACGACCTATTGCAGTCGTTACCATGGTGCGACTTTTGAAAAATTCCTTCATAACTTTTCATTATAGGACCCCAGGAACCCAAAACCACCCCCACCTAAAAAGTTTATATATATATATATATATATATATATGTATGTATGTATGTACTAAATTTTGTCCGCACGATAAAAGTCGTAATTATGCACGGATCTTCTTCAAACTCGCCAACAACTTTGAGATGACTAATATCTCGGCGGGGATTGCAAATGGAAAAAATCGGCCCAAGGGAATGGAAATGGGGAGGGTTCAAAATTTTAAATACCCTCTTAACGTGATTCTGATAAAACCAGCTCTTACACAACAATGGCAGGAAAAAATAAATATTTTTCGTTATAGCAGTTGCCAACAATTAAAAAAAGAAATAAAATTCTCACCACAACAAATGCTTTTCTATTGCAAGGTTTCGCGTGAAAAATTAAATTAAATAAATAGCTTGAATAGTTGAAACAAATTGAATATTACGTCATAAGATTCCTAGAGCAAGATTTCCGCATGAAAACACAAAATGAAATAAATAGTTTGACGAATAAAAAAATATATATATTGCATCATATTGGAAATAAAACGGACCTCAGCAGGTGAATATGTAACGTCATGTGAGTTTGAAGAAACGTATTAAAACATGACGAAAATCCGACAATGGAAATATTAACTTATTTTAACACTTTGAGGTTCTCTGAATTTGCTTTAGCTATTTTTTAAACCTATTCCATATACATTCGTGTGTGTATTCGTGTATATTAGAATTTTCCCAAAATGTTTAGCTCTCTGGAGCTCATTTTTATTGAAGAAACTGGGTCTATCTCTAATCTTGATTTAAGTTTTATTGGTGAATTTAGTACTTCGAAATCTACCTCCGCCTGTAGGCCCGAGCCGTCAGGGATTTTTTTGACATGCGTTCTTCTAACATACAATTCCGTTTGTATGTGGCAGTCAAATCTTGTTACTCATTTTTCATCTACTTCTTGTTGACATAGAGCTTTGAAATTTGGAATATTATATGTATTCATGAGGACAATACAGGGATTGGACATTGATTTTTTTTAATTCGATCCTTAAGAGAGGCAAATTTAAAATTAAAAAAATCACCATATCTCATAAACAAATGAAAATAAAATCTGAAAACTTGACATGACTATAGTATAACTAAAATTAGAAAACAAGTATTTCGGAGTTTTTCAAAATTCGACCTCTTAGGAGGGTAAAGGGAGTCCTGCCCCCAAGCACTCTCTCCGTTTTCGAAAGACAGCGCAAAATCACTACTTAAAGTTAAACTAACAGTACTAAGGTCAACACTACTTAATTTATGGTTACTCAATTATAGTTTGATTTCCTATTGAGAAATCAGTATCGCCTTGAACATTAATATTTCTTGAAAAGTATCAATGGCAGGCTGACCACAATAGCGCCAAATTTTGACCAACTTGGCAAAATATCGCCAAATTTGGTAATGCATTAAAAAAAAAAAAAAAAAAAAAAAAAAAAAAAAAAAAAAATAATAATAATAATAATAATAATAATATATATATATATATATATATATATATTCTACATTTTATACTGAATTTTAATGAAAGCATGTTTATTTATTTATCTTTTTTTTATATTTATATTTATTGTTCTGGTTATTTCAATGTTTAAGGGCGTAGTTCGACATATCTGTTAAAATTGTGTTTTATTTATTTTATCATATTTAATTAATTATTTATTATGTTTTAATTACGTTAAAGAATATTAGTAAGAAACAAATGTTCTGAATTATTTATATTGTTTTATGTTCAAACGGATCGATTCTCCGGAAACGGGCGAAATAGATTTTTACTTTAAAAAATCGTACTTGAAAATTATTTTATAAACCATAAAAACATCAGTAAATTGAAATACATTTTTCAAGCAAATTAATTTGAAAGAACATTTTCGCAACTGAATTCCAAAATAAAATGATCAGTTTTTATTATACCTACATAAAATGGAAATAACACATCGGATGATGCAGAAAAACATACAATTTTATATTTAAAAATATATAAAATATTATAAAAACTTAAACTGATATTATAAGGGGAGAAATGGTTTTAACATGTGAACTCCGCACTTCGCTCTTCAACCCCTAACTCCACACTAATGTGATTTGGAATTCCGTAATTTCAATTGCTTATAACTTATTGGCAATATAGTGGTACTCAGTGCCTTGTTATCGCATGTGCAAATCGGGAGTTTTCCCAGGGACCCCGGACCTCAAGGGGCATTTAAATCCATATATTAATTTGTAAAATATTTACTTTTTTTAACCAATTCCAACTCAGAAAATTTTTAAATACAAAATTCAAATTTCATCTTTAAAAGATTCTACTAAACTATCTGAAAAAAAAAAAAAATCGTTTTGAATTCACAGAGCTCAATGCTTTCGCAAAGCTAACCTCAACCACTATTAAATAAGAAATAGTATTTTGATTTTAATAGATTGTAAGAGCAATGATCTTAAATCATATCTAAACTTAAGTGGTTGAAAATAATCAGTTCTATTTGTCATAAGATATATTTTCTTCGGTATTCAAAGTTTTTTTTTTTTTTTTTTTTTTTTTTAGTTAGTTAAATTGAAAAAACAAACCCAAAATTGCCATCTTTTGAGATTTACTGAAAACACACTTTCTACTTGTGAAGTAGAATGTATTTGATTTGATATTATGTTGTGTGTAGTACAACTTAAAAAGGTGTAAAATAAAATAACTTGATTAACTCCTATTTATATGTTAGGGTATTTGATACTCTTCCATAATTTGAAGTTATTAAATTCATCTTAGAGCAATATAACAAGTTGCTAAAGTTATACAAACGAGTTTTATTCTGTACTAAGGAAAAAAAAAAAAGAGTACTTTTATTAATTAAGGCACTTAACCCTTAAATGCCTGATTTTTCAAAAATCATTGTAATGATGTTTTTCGGCTTTCATTTTTTAAATAAATCATGGGGAAAATACTTTAAAAAAATCCTATTTTGTTTTAAGTATGGTTTACGGCTAAAAAACAGTTTGTTACTAATCGGCAATACTGGTCTTTAATTGAAAAAATAATTTTCCTTGATAAAATTCCATAATATTAAACACACAAGAATTTTAGGAACTATAATAAGAAATAAATTTTACTAGCTCACTGCAGAACAAAATAGGGTATTTCGCAAGCATCCAAACAAAACAAAAAGAACATGTAGCAACAATTGAAAAAATAAATCTAACTTTATTCTTAAACAGCACAAGTGTTGCCATCTACATGTTGAAAATCGATTTAATAATATTTTCAGAATGTATTTTATTGGCAACATTAGGCATTATAGCTTCAATATTATTCTAATAGTATTTTAGAAGCCTAAATTGGGTATGTTGCCGAAAAGCAACACCAGGCATTTAAGGGTTAATTTAGAATAGACGGAGGTAAGAATTTTCTTTTATTGAAAATCCAAGGTGCAAAAATATTGTTTATGCATTACGCATATGACTTACCATCAGTTCTATTTGAATAATGTTGCAACGATTCGAATGGAGCCCCCTAATTTATCTTTACCCAGGGTCTCAATTAATCATGATCAGGGCCTGGTGGTACTAAGATATAAAACATTATTCGCATACGAAATTTAATGAGGAGTCGAACTGTGATATTTATTTTTATCAAAAATTTTATTTTGTTAATGAAAAATTCAAATTAATGAAAGCCTGTTTAAAAAAAAAAAAAAAAAAAAAAAAAAAAAAAAGCCGACATTTGAAATTTTGATCGGTGCGAATGCGGATTCGCATTCGTATGAAGTTCACGGGTATAAAATTAATTTTGACTGACTTTGAATAAAAAATAAAATATTTTAAAATATTTATATTAGATTGCATATTAAAGAAAGATTGTAAAGTATATTTGTTGACATAGAATTTTCACACACAAAGAAAATATAGATGATGTGAAAAAAATAATATATATATATATTTTTTATTTTTTTCACATTATACACATTTTTACATTTTCACATTATATGTATATATATATATGTGTGTGTTTTTAGCGAAAGAAAAAGAAACGAACATTTGGTTTTTTAAAGTTAAATTTGCAAAGAGGATTACTTTTATGGGTGTAACATTAAAATAATTTAACATTTTAAAGCAACACCCATGAAAGAAAATCTCATTACACTCTTATCAATCTTTACTCTTACTTAAAAACCACTGTACTCTTACTTATACCGCCTATATTTATCTAATAGAGAAGAAAAAATCATTATCTAAAAAATTATATCAGATTTCACAAAAAAAGATGCGTTTTGTTTTCTTTTATTTCTCTCCGTTTTAATTATCTGTATAATTCACACATGAGTAGTTCTTGAAGTACATTCTAACAAAATTCAATAAAATTCATTAAATTCGAAATCAAGAATCGGAAAGAATGTATTACGATATAATCATGCTGTCTCTGCCTCAGCTTTTTTTCTTTCACATCAATATTCCAGAACGATAACTTATAAAAACAGAAATTTATAGTTGCCATTGTTCAAATCTAAAAGGTAGCCTAACGTAGAAAAAAAAAAAAAAACTACGAAAAAAAGTTCATTTGTATTTCACCCGTTACGAGTACATCTTGTATTAATTTTATTAAAATGCTTTTAATATTTAAGTCGTTAAAGATTAAATACATTTTAAAATAGAATGAATAGATGTTTATTTATTTTTTCTTTTTGTGTTCTACTTCTATTTAAACTTTCATTTAGTTTGTTTGTGCATTTATCTTTGATACCTGAAGCTAGTGCGTTAAATATATTTTCTATTTCAAGTCATAGATTGTTTTTTCTCTATTTTGCCTGTTATTTTACAATTTTATTAATCACTATTTTAGACTTTAATGAGGTAAACGAGGAAAAAGAAGAATATAGCGAAAAACTTTTTAAAAAATCTATTTTTGAGTCTGTTTTTTTTTTTTTTTTTTTTTTTTTTTGAATCTTTAAAGTGACCTCAAAATCGTTTTTTGTGGTTCAAGTAGTGACAACCAGTCTGACGGACCGGTATCACTCTACCAGATTGGCTGGCAGAAACTTTAAACGTATTTTTTTTTTAAACAAAATTTTCAGAATCGACGTACATTCTCACGCTTAAGGCGTTCTAACTATTGACATTTTGCTCAATGCAAATTTACCCTTTATGTAATCAATTATGAACTCATGAAAATTTTATCTTCTAAAGCATTTTTCGAGAAATGTGTAAACTACATTACACGATTTACATAATCATTTAATAAATTTCAGAAGGATTTTAGAAGGATTGAAGGATTTAGAAGGATTAATTGAATTTGAATTTATATGGATTTTGTGCAGTATTTATAACCCCACAAATCTTTTATTTTAAATCTTTTTCTTAATATTTTGTAGAATTAGAAAATATACAAGTATAATGTTCTTACAATAGATATATAGAAATATTTCCGAATTGAATAATCCTCCCCCCCCCCCCCTCAAACGCCAAGAAAGCTTAAAAGATGCAAAGGCAAAAGAAATCATCCTTTTAAAAATGTTTTTGTTTTGTGTAATGCTTTTGGAACAAAATAAAGTAATGTATCTATAACTCATTCTAAACTGTATTACATCTAATCGATGTATTAAATGAATTTTATAACAAGTTATTTTAATGATACTTATAAGTACCGTCAGTAGATGTAGGGTTAAAGCAGACCTTTTTTAGTTAAAGAACAAACCATAAAAAAAAATAAATTTTTTAAACAGTTTCGAAAACAAAAAATTAGTGCTAAAAATTTACCTCAAACTTCAGACAGCCGCTATTTTGTGAAACTTCGATTTATTTTATCGATTTGAGGTTTGGCATCCAACTAATTTATTATATTTTTAGGAATCCGTATGAATTTTTCGTTGCAGATTGTTAAGAGAGAAATCACATACAGTAATTTATTGTGCATACCGCGTGTAGTGATTTTGAGAGTTTAGATTGGTTAAAATATCAACATTTTTATCTGACAATATTCACACACTTACACGAAAGTACAATAAATTTTATGTCAAAAACATTTTTTTGCGTGCATTATTTAAGGCTGTTCTCAACTGCTCTGCTCAACAAGCGCAAAACGTTTTGACACATTTACAGATTCATTTTTTAACACAAAGATATAAAATTGGAAGGCCTGATTAGAGAAGCGATTTGAAATCGAACTGTGGTTTCCATTTTTTGATCAATAAATTACCTATTGAGTTATAAGCGATTTTGATCACGTGACAAAGATGTTTTCTCCGTTCGCTGACCTGTTTTTCTGCTTTCTTCGGGAATTTCGGTTCAAAACGTCAACATTGACGCTATTTTCTGAAAGATCTACTGCGATTGTTAAAAAAAAAAAAAAAAAAAAAAAAAAAAAAAAAAAAAAAAAACGGAAAAAACAGCTCGATGACATAGTTTCTGAACAACAACAGCGGCCAGTTTCATTCATTTCCGACTAAAAATAAATTTAAACTTATGTCAGAAAGTTGCTCTTTTGGATTTGAGAACAGCCTTAATGGAAAACAAATTCCCGAAATTGAACTAAAATTCAAGCCGTATCGGGAGAATTTCTGTTTAAGATATCTTCGGAGCGCTTTTTTTTTTTTTAAACGTACGATATTTAAAAAACAAAATACACATATTTTTTTTCAATTGGAGACAATATCTTCATAACATTTTAAAAAATTGGAGGTTTTTGCCATTTTTTTGGCAAAATTTGATGCTTACGCCAAACAGCGTACGCTCAATTCAACTGAATATATTTCAATTTCCTTTGTACTACATACTACTATTACACTCAACTTTTCAAAGACCTAGGAGTTTTAGAATATCTTCAAAGTTAACTGAAATATTTCAAAATATGTCCAAAAATACATATTTTTGATTTAAAGAATTACCATCTTTTTTAATTCGAGTACCTATAAAATAATTGCATTATCACATACAGCTTAGATTCGAGCTCAGAACATACTGAGTAATATGGAAAGCATTCTGAAAAATTTCATTGAAATATGTTTGGAACAGCTTATGTAATAGAGTTTATCAAGCATGGAAATAAGCGAAAAATTGATTTTCCAGAAATCACGATTAAATGTTTCTTATCTATGTTGTTTCTTGCCTATAAAATTAATCTAGAAGTGTCAATTAAAGTTTATTAATGCTTTTTATCTAAAAAAAAACAAAAAAAAAAAACCAAGAAAATCATGCATAGAAACAATGTTTACATTTCTCCTGGCCATGCTACGCCCACTTTCGGTATTTGAATTATTTCTTCCTGTTTCTTAAATTGATCATAACTCCTCTTCTAGTAATCGTAGGAATAAAATTAAAACAGGTTTGGAGTCGTAAAATATTGTTCTTTTAAATAAAATAATAAAAAATATTTCTTAAATTTTCACCATACCTTAATACGCGAAGTTTATACCATATTTTAAAAGACAGTAAATAAATTTTCATGTACCTATATTTGATTGTAGACACTTTTCCGCAAATTTTTATTTAGTTGGTGTATTTCACTAGTTTCTAGGGTATTAACATTTGTTTCTTTGGAATATAGATCTATTTAAAATTTTGAAAATGTATACTAATTTTCATTAATCTGGCATTTTTCTTTCTTTTTTTACTTGCACGTTTATTTATTTCTAACGAGCTGGCGTAGCCATCCAACGCTTTGCTTATTGCATTGTATAATATCTTTAAATTTTTTGAGGAGAAAAATGTGGAAATTTCATTTTATTCTTTTTTGGAAAAGATTAACAGCGTTAATTTTATTAATTTTCTTATTATAAGTAAGAAATATAACAATTTACATATAAATAAGTATATTACAATGTAATGTAAGTGTATTTACAGCTTAAATTAACTGAAAATTACAAAAAATGCTTTTTTTTAGTGGGCAATTATAGTAGATTGCCTTCGAAGGAAAATTACGATATTCGGAAAATAAAATTGAATTGGTCGAGAGGATTTTGGACAAATTCTTGGTGAGAATGCTATTATCGCCATTTATGTTTACTTGTTTAACTTGACGAAGTGACCTGCTCCAGACGAGTATCAACGATCTCTGTAATGTGGGATACTATGGTTTGAACAAAACCTTCCAGTCTGAGCATACATTTTATCTTTATTATCAGCAAACTCAAAACGTTCTATCAGAATCCGTATTTTAAACGAATTCGGAAGAACGTATTTCTCACGAATCAATAATATTAAAATTGTTCAGTGTTTTTTTTTTTAACCATTTGGAAAAATGATTATTATTCTCGGTCAGGGTAGGAAATCAAAAACATATCTGATGCGTTTTATTAGTTGAATCCCTCCTTTTATTCGTTTTCTGATTGGTCTATACAGTAATCTGTATTTTCCCTTTACTTTCAACAGAGATGGATACTTATGTTGCCACTATGACAAAAAAGTAATAAAAACTGCAAAAAAAATAATAATAACTCAGAAACAAATTGAGATACAGCTTTCAAACAAATTTCATTTAAAAGTACATTTTTTTTCTCTATACGACGGTGTAAAAAGTAATATTGTGGGATGTTTAGAAGTTTAAGAATGAAATTTCATTTAAAATGGGTCCAGGAATATTAATGTTTAATCCATGGCGTACGTAATGTATGACCAGCTCCGTAGAAGTTTAAAAATTTACAGTACCGAAAAATGTAATCCATGGCGTACGTATTGTATGATCAACTTCGTGCGATTTTTTATGTCTTAAAATTTAGTCTTTGAAAAATCATTTTCCAAATGATCGTTGTAATTTGTTAAATTGCATTTTTTTTTCTTTTTTAAATTATACAGTTCTGTTCTTTAGTTATTAATTAAACATTTTTATTTCTTGTTATTTATTTTTTTAAATAATAGAAAATAATTAAAAAATATATATGTAACTGGTATTCGAAACGAGGTTTTCGCCAAATTGATGTTAGAAAAAAATTGCGCCAAACCACGGTGCGTAGATGACATCTGTGCCGTATTATAATTTATTAATTATTATTATTTTTATTATTATTTTTTGTAATAATAATAATAATAATAGTAAATGTGGAAGTAAATAACATGAATATTTTTTGCTTTACATATTTGAAAATAAAATGTAAACTAAAAATTATTGAATCTATTTATACAAACAAACAAGCAAAAAGGTATTTGTTCCTCAGTTCGGATAGCAAACGATGTCTCATTATATTATTTTCCTTTGTCTTCCTTTCTTTCTTTTTATTCCACAACGATCGCGTATTTTTTTTTTTTTTTTTTTTTGCCTTTGGCCGTTATTACAGAAATATAATTAAAAATTACAAGAACCTTAATATCTCGAAAACAAATTCAAAATTCAAAATTTCAAGACTTATTATGACATTCTCGAATCCGTGCGAATAACTGGCATTAGTTCCATCATCGTTCAAGGTTCCGTATTCTGTGAGGAGGAGTTGTAAAATACAAGCAAACAGATATAATGGGATAAAATAGAACCTGCTTTAAAACTATGCTAAACGCAGATAAAGAAGTTTTTTACGATTTAAATTCTTAAATTTTAAATTAAGATATATTAAAGAATTATTTACTAAAGTATGCATGAAAATTTGGTTCAAAATTTCATTACCTACGAATTTAAAAAAACAAGTGTGTAAGTGAGTAAGTGTGATCATAGATCACACAGAGGGTTTCGTTTATTATTCCTTTCAAAACACTTTATCCTTTAATTAATAAATCCAAATCGTTAATTCATAATTACTAAATCATTACATAGATCGTTGGATTAATAATTTTAGTTTTAAAATTGTTATAAAAGGAAGTTTTTTTTTACAAAATATTCAAATTATTTAAATAAAATTCAAAAAACCAATTCTTTTAAATTCTGAAATTTTAAAATTTTAGCTGAAAATTATTTTTTTTTAAATAGTTTAAACGAAATTTCAGATGCTGAAATTTCTCAAGAATTTATTTGATGTTCAAGCAAAATTTTAAATTTCTTATTTCCTCAAAACAAAACAAATCGTTAAAACGAAATTTAAAATTACGAATTTTCAAAAATTTCGCGGAAGTTTAAACAAAATTTAAATTTTTGAAACTTCCCACATCGTATAGGAGGCCTCCTGCGCACGCGCTGCAAAATGAGTTAGTTCCATTTACCACCGTTAGGGCGCGTACGTTATTATATACAGGTATATTCCTTTCAAGACACTTTAAAGTGAACTTTTTAGACAGACAGCACTGTTTAGAATTTAAAAAATTCTAAATAAATTAGTTTGTAATTTATTCATTATCTGTAGGGGACAAAATGTGCCATGAGCAAACTGTGCTGGGATGAGCGGCACTTTTTCTGATCCGATGAGGAAACTTGGCAATTTGTATTCCTTTTAATTGCTGTGAAAATCGTATCCATGGAGTTTATGTAACATGGTACCTTAGATGCAGTTATGCACTCATTAATGTATATCAAATATTCAAATCATCTAAAAGTGTTACACTCTAGAAACTGCGTGTTGATTTTAATAAAATCTATAATGAATTGTTTTGATATATAATTACATTTTTAGACAGATTTCAAACAAAACAACTTTTGGATAGTTTTAAGTAATATCAAATTTTTTACCTTGTATATATTTTTTTCTTTCTTTTTTATAACAATTATAATTTATCTGTAATTTTTTTTATGTTTATGAATGACATGGAAAAAAATTCCTTTTAAAAAATGTTGATATTTTAATCTGTGTCTTCGGTTGTGTATGATTTTGTTCCTTCGTGTTCGCTTCGGCACTTTCATAAGCGTTTAAAATAGAACTTTTTTTATTCGAAAGTTCATTTTTTATTGATATGGAAAAAAAATTCGGAAATTTTATTTTTATTATAAGTTGAATATGTATTTCTAAAAATATATTTTTACAGCTTTTTTTTTTTTTTTTTTGCTGTTAATGCATTCGAAATTTAACAGGGATTTTCCGCTAATCTGTTTTTAAATATCTAATAAGCTTTAAAACTATAACATTGTTATTTATTCTAATGTTAAATAACGCCCCCGTCTCTATATCCATTCTCAAAAAATACATTTAAATCATTTTCAGACAACAAAATGTACACATTAAGGAAAATATATAAAAATTATTTTTCTCACGCAACACGGGGAACAAGCTATAATTTCCGACTGATTATAAATTCTTTCTTTCTTAAATTACTGCATTTAAAGAAATACTAATCCGTTTTCAATAAAATTTACATTAAAATCATCCCAGATTCTCAAACTAATTGCGAATTAAAACTTTATCATAAAATCAATTCAGTTGGCCTTGCTTTATATCTAAATATCTAAATATTATAATCTTGCTTTGTTGCTACATTATAATCGCTTAAAACGGGTCAATGATTTGGAAACCTGAGAAGCGTATATTATACATGTTTACTATATTTTATAGATTTTCTCGCAAACATGAGACTATTCCATTGAAATAATACAGCGCAGTGATCTTTGTAACGATCGTGATAATATTTTGAAGCGATGTTTAGCCTTTTTTCGCGTTTCTGGACGATTTTTTGCGTTTGTGAAAGAATTCTGGTTATAATGTTTTAATCCACTGCAGTAAATTTTGTCCTCTGCGAGTTTTATTTAGCAATTTTTTAGGAGATTTTTTGCGGGTTTTTTTTTTTTTTTTTTTTTTTTTTTTTTTTTTTTTTTTTTTTTGCGGCGATTTTTCCACATCAGTAAAAAGCATCCTGTTTTAATCTTTTAGCGCAATGTTGTAAATTTTCTCTTCTTTATAAACTTTATTCGAAATTCGGACAGCGACTTTTAAATTTTTTGAGAATTTTTTATGCGATTTTTAGGATTTTATCACGCTTTGCAGAGATTTTTCGACATTCTTCAAAGAAAATCGCAAGTTTAGCCGATCGGGAGCGTTTAAATCGTGAGTTTAGCCGATCGGGTGCGGTAAATTCGCGAGTTTCGCCAGTCAGTTAACAATCGCGAATTTCGTTAAGTGGGCGTGGAAAAATTGAGAGTTTCGTCAATTTTTCGTTCATAAAGTTTACATTTTTTTTCGGCACTAGCCACTTTCATGCAGATGTTGGTTTTTAGCACTTTTAATAAAACAAAAATTAATCCCCCCCCCCCCCCGAATAAAGTCAATGAATATTTTCACTCCTGAAAATTATCTTTGCTATATCTCTGTTATATATACAAACAGAAAATGTTGATATATTCTTGCCAACTGAATTGGGTATGGTATGTTGACTGGGTAGGGGAACCTAAAAGGGTAAAACTGCCACTCCTCTGAAACCATGTTTTTTATAGGCCACAGATCTCCCCACCTCTCCGAAATAGAATTATCTCTGTGTTACTGATGTGGCCCTCGACAACTCAGGCATTTTTGTAAGTGGCCCTTCTCTTAAAAAGGTTGTGCACCCCTAATCTATTTTATAGATTTCTCCGCAAACATGGGACTATTCCATTAAAATAAAATAACATGGTACATTGATCTCTGTAACGATCTTAATAATACTTTGAAGTGTTTTATTAATTGTTTTGAAGAAATATCTAATTGTACTCTTATGTTCATTAAAGTTATTGAATACACGTGTTACTATGGTATTCAATAATCTATCTTCTATATTTTAAAGGACAAACATATCTGTGCGTAACGCATACGTCATTTTTCGAATGGCAACACTTTAAAATTTGAAATAAAATTTCGGTTTTGAAATTTTCTCCACAGCAAATTTTTAAACTTCTAAAGATCGCACATTTTTAATTTTTACACCGTCGTATGAGGGGAAAAAATGCCCTTTTAAATGCAATTTGTTTGAAAGCTGTATCTCAATTTATTATTGAGATATTAATTTTTTTGTAGTTTTTAATACCATTTTTCTAATTGTGGCAACAAAAGTACCCCATTTCTATTGAAAGTAAAGGGAAAATAGTCAAAAATAGGAGATTACTGTATCCTTTTGTTACTATTTTCTCATAAAACCTGTAAAAAAAGTTGAAACTAAAATACGGGCTATGTCAAGAATATTGTCTGTTATTCTGTGATAATGACGTCATATGCATACTTTTCTATAGATGAAGTTTAAGGCTGGATTGTAAAAGTGGATTGCTTTAGCGGATGCAAACGACTTCATTTTATAAAAAAGCGTATATTTTAATTCTTAAAACTGAATTATGGTTTGTAGGAGTGCACTATTTTCACTGCCTAAGTGCTTTGAAATTCTTCACAGGTGAAAATGCCTCGCTTTTGAAAATAATGTAAATCGAAATCACACACTGAAAAAATTGTTTTAATGAAATGTTTTACATGTTTTACTGATGTTTTACAAAAATTTAGAGTGTCTTTATAAAAGAGAGGTGACATGCAAATAATAACGGTTTATATTATAAAAATTGATGCTTCTCGCCTGGATGGATTTGTTTCGCCGAGTTAGACATGCAAACAAATAATTCGAGGTTTAAAGTAATATCACGTTCCCCAAGTTTTTGGCCAAAATTCTCTCTACTAATAAAATTTTATTGCTATCCTTTAAATATGTTACTGTAATTTTACTAAAATAACATAATTTGCTTAATTTAATTTTTCATAATTTTATTTAATCTATATATTTAAAACACAAGTGTGTTTTTTAGTCATCTGCCCTGATCTTTCTGCTGAACCAATTTTACTAATATATATATTTTAACTGAAAGCTGTTCATTTGTAGATGTGATCGCATTATCTATTTTTTTTTTTTTTTTTTTTTTTTTTTTTTTTAATATTTCCACTTTTCTATTTTAATTTTAAAAGCATTTTATGAAATTTCTTCAAAATGGTGAAAATTAGATAGCTTTCATTATTGCAGACAAGAGAGAAATAATGAAGTTTATTTATCTTTATTCATGCCATTTTCTGATAAAAATTGTTGTATAGGGTTTAGTTTATAGGGGCATTTTTCCTCATAAATTTTTTATATTGTTTTTCCTTCTGCATGTGTACTGATACGAAATTTCAGACACTAGGCGAAATGGTTATTTAAGTGAAAGTGAAGTCATATTTAAAAGAAAACGATCATTTTCTTACATAAAACTAAACATTTTAACACAAATGCGTCTAAAAAAACATAAATTACGGAAATTTTTACTCTCCGGAATTGAGATTAGAATTTCAACTAAAGAGTGTGTCTGTTCACATAAAGTATGTTGCTGACAATCGTGACTTCAAGCTTTGAGTTAAAATGATTTTAAAATGATCAAACAAAATACATTTTTTTTATGATGAATATGGATATTAGAAGTGCGTATGCAAATATTGAAAAGGTGAAAATTGCTGCTTTTCATTCCGGAATACCAAGCATAAGAGCCTCAATTGATAACCACATCCTAATATCTGATCTTTATTATATTTTACTGATTATGTATCTATATTATAAAGAACAAACGTATCTGTGCGTAATGCTGATGTCATTTTGCGAATGGCAACACTTCACGATCAAATTTCGGTCTTGAAATTTACGCTACTGCAATTTTTTAATCTTCTGACCATCGTACATTTTCAATTTTCGCCGCATAGAAAAAAATATATTTTCAAATGCAATTTGTTTAAAAACTGTATCTTAATTGACTGATGTATTATTTTTTTTAAATAATTTTTAAACATGATTTTTTTTAAAGTTTATCTTATCACGTGCCGGTTTCAATACGTAATAATAATAAACATTTTGCGCATAAAGCAACAAACATTGTTCAGCATTTGTTTCTGACTATTTTTGAATAACAAAATTAATACTTCCATTATAAACAAATAAAAGAATAATATTAAAAAAAAGGGACCAATCTAACATATTTGTGAAAGTCAAATTAACGAAATTAACACTTCTTTTATAAACAAATAAAAGAATAATATTAAAAAAAACACAAATCTAACACATTTGTAATCGTACAATTTAAATTTTTAGATCACCAAATACGAATTTTTTCCCTTTAAAATGAAATTTGTTTGCAAAGTTCATCTCAGTTTACTGGTTGTCTATGGTTTTAAAAACAATTCAATAGCATGGAATATTTTTTAATTTATCTATATCGCGCGGAGCTCGATTACGAAAGATTAATTCGTTTGCCCTTAAAACAAAATAAAGAGTTCATCATTTTCTTACGGTTAATATCCATAAAAAAAACTTCCCTATGAATAAATAAATAAAATGATACAAATAAAACACAAATTTAACAGACATGTATAAGCTCTGAAATTATTAGAACATAAAAGGATGCCGTAAGTAGCAAAATCTTGGTCAAATAACTCTTAGCATGCGGCTAATAAAAAAATATCGCTTTTGATAAATTTCAAAAATTTATTTGATTGTATAATTCGTATTTTTCATATGAAAAATGCTTTTTTAATGTAAGTGGGCAATCTAAAAAATTTATTGCATATAAAAAATTATTAGTTTTCAATTTAAAAAAAAATGTTTTCACCTATATTCTGTAACCCGGGAAGCTCGGGTACGATCATCTAGTATATTTAAAAGACCAGGCTGTTTTTTCAGTCATCAGGCCTGAGCTTTCTACTGAACGGATTTTGATAATTATTTTTTTAAATGAGAACTGTTCATTTGTAAATGTGCCCGTACTAGCTATTTTTTAATGTATTTCCATTTTTATATTTTATTTTTAATTTAAAAAGCTTTTTATGGTATTTCTTCAAAATGGTGGCAATCAGATTAAACTTTTATCTGTATAATATAAATTTATTTTGCTTAATCACATTCCACCAATCAGAAGCGTGATTTCATCAGTAAATGTGTCACCGTATTTAATAGAAAAAAATTTATGGTTTTCATAAAATTTAAGCATAGTAAAATGATTTCGTGTAATTATGCACTAATCACGGAAGAACACATTATTACATTTATTGCGAAATAATATTAAGTAATCTATGTAAATAAAATAACAGAAAATAATCTATGATAAAAAGTAATATCTAAAGCGAAATGTCTCCGACGAGGAAAATGACGTCATTCAGAAACCAGATAAATTTGCTTCATGAGTATATGTGACTGTGTCAGTGATGACGTAAAGTATGCATGTAAATTTTGCGACGGTGAAAAAGATGTTATGTTTAGATTTCGTTGAAAACAATAACTACAATTGCGGTATAGTGGCGCAATTTTCATTTATTTTTCATTAACCTTTCCGTGGGCAAAATTCTTGTTGCTAAAATGAGCTTATGAGCAGATTATCATCGTGATGATAATCATAAATGAGCTCATTATCATCGTGATTGAATGATACCAGGTTTTATGTACAAATTTATTTCATAATAAGTAAAAGTTTGTCTTCCGCATACGTTATAAATGTAAAATTCTGTTTAAAATTTCTGGTGTTATTGTTGCATTTGGTAATTTAAATTTAAGTGGGAATTATATATCGCACTGCCCACGAAAGGGTTAAGAAATACCAGAGATCATAGCCTCAATTAATAACTTCATAATTTCATTATCTTAATTGCATGTTTCTGATTAATTATAGGAATTAAGTTTAATTTTTGTAATAATTTGAAAAGTTGAAATTAAACTTTAGTTAAAAATATTATTCGTTTTAAGAGTTATAGCCAATATAATATTGAATAATTATTGTAATTATTTTTGTCAATTTTTTATGAATTCAGTCAATCTTTTAAACATTTTCATTCGTCGAATTCGACGGGTTTCGACTCGTAACAATATTATTGTAATACCGCTGCATTCGGTCTTTTATTGTTATATTTGTTTATTTGTTTGTTTTTCTTTAAGAAAGGTTCTTTTGTTTAAATTCTTTCCTTCACTGATTTATATTCGGAATCAATCCTTATTTTTCCTTAGCACGATACTGAGGTGACCGGAAAGTTGGATTCGGTTTCTCTAATTGTAAAATTGAGGCATCTTCTCGCAGAATAAAATTTCATATTTAAATAAATTCTGTCCCTACTTATAAGAATGTATTGTCATTTGTTTTCCTTTTTCTCAAGTGCGATCGATATTTATTGTATATTGTTTCAAAATTCCATCGCAAATTTGTAGTCTGGTGTCGAGGCTCTTGAGGTAAAACGCTTCAAAGTCTTGTTCCTCAGTTCCTGGATGATTTTCTTGTCCTCTTCTGAAGTAATATTTTGTTTTAATTTCGGAATTTGCCTAACATTTTACTTCCCATGTTTGTCAGTGCAGCCAGTAAGAAGGACTTGAGGCAACTTTGTTTAAGGCTTGTTATCCTTTAAATGTTTTTCCCCTACCTCAGTGTTTTATAATATATTTTAGGCATGTTATTAAATGGAGTGGAAACAGCACCGAAAAATTGGCGATAAAACACAATTAAAATAATAAAACTTTGTATAAATCACCATAAAATCAAAACAACACACAGGACGCGTTTCGAGTTGGAAAACATAACAGCCCGTGATCACAGGGTTGCAAAAAAGCCGGCTAAAATTAAAAAAAAGCCACGCCGGTGGCTTTTATTGGTTTTAACCGGCTTTTTTTGGCCAAAATTGGCCTTTTTTGTCCAAAATTGGCTTTTATACAATGAAGCATTTTAATTATAAATGACACATTTTTATGTGTTTTTTAATTTGTTTTAAAGACATTTAGTTGAGGTAGAAATCAATATAACTCAATATTTATCAATAATGAAGACATTAATATTGGAATAAAAGGTCATACCAATTGCTTTGTCTGGTTTACACTGACCTTAACAATCTTTTTTTAAAATTTTTATTGCTTTATATAATTAAAAGGGACAATGGTTGCTTAGTTATATATTTTATTAACTAATTTTAAGAGATATTAATAATACAAGTATTATTTTATTTCTCATAAACATTTATTTAAAATTGTACATGAAGTACCAGAAGGGTCCAATGGACCCGACATGTATATTCAAAATATCTATTCAAACCAGAAAATTTCTTCAAAACAAACTAAATGTATAAATCAGACAATAATAAGTTAAATAAACAAATTAAATAGTTTTAAGTAAAAATTCTGGTGTAGAATGTTTTTATAAAACTTGAGTAAAATTTCCGGTAGTTCTAGGGTTAATAAAAACATCATTTCTCTCTATTAAAGCAGTATTATGAATAACATATGCATTAATTTATATGCACTATTTTACATAGTAAGTAGCTTTTCAAAATTCTAATTCAACAAGTTTAATTTGGAGAATTTTTTTTTTATTGTTCTCTTTATTTTATGCACTTACATGTACTAAAATTTCCTCAAATGTTCTATCCTTTCTAATTTCTCTTTCAGCATTGTTCATTCTACGATTTTAATCTGTCCATATGGACATATCTGGAATAAGTTACATAACAGCTTAGTAGCAGAAAGACTTTTTACATATATCATTTTTATAAGTATTTTTTATATAATGATTGCTTATTTACTTATTATTGCTCAAGTATTATATAAGATAATTTCAGTTATTAAATACATATAAGCTATTTAGTTTTAATCAATTTTAAAAGTAAATATCAGATGTAAGAATGTTTCTATTTTAATGTGTGACATTTTCTTATTCTTTCATATAAACTTTAAAATGTGTGGTATGTGTAGAGCCATGATAAAGAATTCCAAACCAATACTTTATAGTCTAATTTAATGTATTCTTCTGAATATTCATAATTTTTTTTTCAGACATAATGCTTTCACAGTTGCATTTTAGCATTTATAAGGTCTTATTTATTTGACAAAATTTAATAGAAGTTAATATTTTTTTCATAGAAAATATTTATAAGTATATTAAAAATAAATTAATCCAAAGTTTATATGAATTATCTATAAACCACCTTTTTGAAAAATAAAAGTCGGCTTTTTTTAAGCGGCTAAAACCAAAAAAAGCCGGCCGCCTTTTTGTGGCCTGGCTAAAAGCCGGCAACCCTGCGTGATCAGCCAATGTAAACACGTGTCCGTAAGGGGACAGGGACGCAAATGAACAAGATTTTGTTTCTGTTCCAGGGACCTGTTCATTTGTGACCTTGTTTCCTTACGGACACGTGTTTACATTGGCTGATGATGAGCTGTTATGTTTTCCAGCTCGAAACGCATCCTGTATGTTGTTTTGATTTTATGGTCATTTAAGCAAAGTTTTATCATTTTAATTATATTATCAAATGGTTTTTATGAAGGAAAATGATTTAATCAAGAAAAAATGCAATTCTTGTTGTAAAATTTATAAAGATAACTTAAGAAATTAAATAAATTTAAAAGCCTACCTCCTTCAACAATTTTGAATTTTGTAAAGTATTTTTCTGTGTGTTTGTTTCTATGTTTTTTTACAAGGGACTTTTGTAACGCTAGGGAACAGAAGTTCATTAGTTTAAGAAAAAATAAATAAATGTCATGATACATATTTAAAAAAAAAAAAAAACAGTCAAAATCTATTTACTTACTAAAAAATAAACTATACAAAATAAACAATTAGAAATAGAATATTAAATAGTAAGCTATTTATATTACGGAAAATCTGATTCTTAATTTTATGAAATAGCACCTTAAGAATATTGGTCAATCAGCTCTTCAATCCCACTCTCCAATGTTAAACCTAAGGGCATAGAATGCATTAGTAATTTTAAAATATCTCACCCGGAAATTAATACTTTAACTTCTTTTTTCTGTGTACTTTTCTTAAAGGAGTTCCTTTATTTATTCGCTGACAAAATATTTTTAAAATATGTATGCTTAATTTAATATTTCATGAATTAAAGTCTTGGCGAAGCTGGCGAGCTGTGAGTAAGATTTTAATACTTCGAGTAAAATTAAGTATGTATTTTAGAACTATTTTGTCAACGTAAAAAGGAAAGAAAATTCCCAATCTTATTAAAATTTTAAGATTTTTTAAAAAATTTAAGTTTTTAAAGCAAAATTTTAAAATGCTCCTTGCGTCTTAATTTTTTAGATATTATCTCGATTTTGGGTTTTAATCACGTAAAACTCTATTACAAACAAACCTGTGTAAGTTTTTAATCCCTTGAATAGTTAATTTTTTAGAGATAGTTTTCTGAATTCCATATCAATTTTCATCAACATTCTGCTATATAATAAGTTAAAAATCAAATTTAATAGTGTTAATGAAGTCGAATTTTGAAATGCATATACCAGGGTCGGCGAACCTTTACATCCGCGTGCCCAATTTTTTTCAAAAAAGATTTTACGTGACCATGACGTGCCAAGCACCAAAAATAATTTAGTGGATCAACATTTCTGGATTTTTATTCATTGGGATTTAAAAATATGGGACAATATACATCTAGTAATTAGATTAACATACATTATAAAGTAAAAAATCCCTGCCGGCCCGGCCTACAGGCAGAGGTAGATTTCGAAGTTAAGTATACTAATTTCACCAACAAAAACTAAGTCATTATTAGATATAAATCCACTTTAACAGTTTTATCTGTCTGCTTTCGACGAGTTTTTATTTCCTTTTTATAAAATAGCTGGTTTTATCAGAATCATGTTAAGGCGATATTAAAAAAAAATATTTTTCCATGCTCAACAACTCGAAATTTTCTGGCACATTTTCAGATTCATTTTTAATTAAAAAAAAAAATATGAAACATGCTGACGTGATTTTTGAAAAGATTTATAAGCGACCTGTGTTTTTATTTTCCGTTCAATTAATTAAAACTTGATTAGTAAACAATTATTTTCTCAGTAGGGCAATATTTTTCGTTTCTAACACAATCGCTTCGGGAAATTCTGTTCAAAATGCCCACTTTGACATCCTTTTTTGAAATATATTCTGCCTCTATCAAAAAATCGATCATTACTGTACATTATACAGTTTCTGAATAAGAGAATCTAGCAATTGGATGCGTTTGAGAGCAAAAATGAATTTAAAAATGAGTAAGAAAATAGACAGTTTGGATTTGAATGCACCCTTAATAAGATGATTTTTTTCTTCAACCGCTATGTATTTTTAATTTGTTTTTGCTGTAAGAATTTTCCATATCAAAAACTTGTCTATATAAATGTTGAAGACAATATTAAGAAGATATATGATAAATTCATGGAGATTTTATAGCTTGTGAATTGACGGAGTTATGAAAATTTTTCTTCCTCAACCCCCCCTTTTTATTTTCGTTCTTAATTTTTTTTTTTTTTTTTTTTTTTGCTGTACGAATTGGTCCTATCAAAAACTTGTGAATATAAAAGTTGTAAATAATATTAAGGAGATGTATAATAAAATTAATTCGATTTGATATCTTGAAAATTGACGAAGTAAGGATATTTTTTCTCCCAAAAACCCTATCTTTTGCGCCCTTTCAGCATATTTTTAATTTTATCAAAAATCTGTAATGCATGAATTTTTGGCATTATTTTTAGAAGTAATAAAAACTTTAAACTGATTTGATATGTACAAAAATTAAGAAGTTGTGGTTTTTTTTCGGTTTTCACAAAAACCCTCCCTATTTCCATCCCCTTTGTCCGCTTTTGCCCATTAACGAACTTGACTGAGATTTTTTGTCCCTTGATTTTATGTATCAGTTTGGAAGAGATTTGTGCAGAATTGCGGAAGTTATCGTGTCCAGAAAAAAGTGAAACACAATTGCTTCAGGAAATTCCGTTCAAAATGCTCATTTTGACATCATTTTTTGAAATATATTCTGCCTCTATCCAAAAATCGATCATTACTGTCCATTATATAGTTTCTGAATAAGAGAATCTAGCAATTGGATGCATTTGAGAGCAAAAATGAATTTAAAAATGAGTAAGAAAATAAGCAGTTTGGATTTGAATGCACCTTTAATAAGATGATTTTTTTTCTTCAACCGCTATGTATTTTTAATTTGTTTTTGCTGTAAAAATTGGCCCTATCAAAAACTTGTCTATATAAATGTTGAAGACAATATTAAGAAGATATATGATAAATTCATGGAGATTTTATATCTTGTGAATTGACGGATTTATGAAAATTTTTCTTCTTCAACCCCCCATTTTTTGTTTTCGTTTTTATTTTTTTTTATTTATTTTTTTTTTCGGTACGAATTGGTCCTATTAAAAACTTATTAATTGGATTTGATATCTTGAGAATTGACGAAGTAAGAAATTTTTTTCTCCCCAAAACCCTGTTTTTTGCGCCCCTTGTGCCTACTTTAAATTTTATCAAAAATCTGTGATGCATGAATTTTTGGCGCTATTTTTAGAAGTAATAAAAACTTTAAACTGATTTGATATGTACAAAAATTAAGAAGTTATGGGGTTTTTTCGGTTTTCACAAAACCCCTCCCTATTTCCATCCCCTTTATCCGCTTTTGCCCATCATCGAACTTAACCGAGATTTTATGTCCCTTGATTTTATGTATCAGTTTGGAAGAGATTTGTGCAGAATTGCGGAAGTTATCGTGTTCAGAAGAAAGTGATAACACAATTGCTTCGGGAAATTCCGTTCAAAATGCCCACTTTGACAACATTTTTTGAAATATATTCTGCCTGTATCAAAAAATCGATCATTGCGGTACATTATATAGTTTCTGAATAAGCGAATCTACCAATTAAATGCGTTTGAGAGCAAAAATGAATTTAAAAATTAGTCAGAAAATAAGCAGTTTGGATTTGAGTGCATCCTTAATTCAATGATTTTTCCAACACAATCCGCATCGGGAAATTCGGTTCAAAATGCCCACTTTAACAGCATTTTTTAAAAATATATTCTGCCTCTATCAAAAAATTGACCATTACGGTACATTGTATAGTTTCTGAGTAAGAAAACGTACCAATTGGAAGCCTTTGAGAGTAAAAATGAATTGTAAAATGAGTCAGAAAATAAGCAGTTTGGATTTGAATACACCCTTATACTTAGATGATTTTTTTCTTCAACCGCTATGTATTTTTAATTTGTTTTTGCTGTAAGAATTGGTCCTATCCAAAACTTGTCTATATAGATGTTGTAGACAATATTAAGAAGATATATGATAAATTCATGGGGATTTTATATCTTTTGAATTGACGGAGTTAAGGATTTTTTACTTCTTCAAACCCCCTTTTTGTTTTCGTTTTTAATTTTTTTTTTGCGGTACGAATTGGTCCTATCAAAAACTTGTGAATATAAAAGTTGTAGATAATATTAAGGAGATTTATAATAAAATTAATTGGAATTGATATCATGAGAATTGACGAAGTTATGAATTTTTTTCTCCCAAAAACCCTATTTTTTGCGCCCCTTGATCCCATTTTTAACTTTATCAAAAATCTGTGATACATAAAATTTTAGCCCTATTTTTAGAAGTAATAAAAACTTTAAACTGATTCGATATGTACAAAAATTAAGAAGTTATGGCGGGTTTTCGGTTTTCACAAAACCCCTCCCTATTTCCATCCCCTTGGTCCGATTTTGCCCATTAACGAACTTGACCGAGATTTTATGCCCATTGATTTTATGTATCAGTTTGGAAGAGATTGGTGCAGAATTACGAAAGTTATCGTGTCCAGAAGAAAGTGATATATATAGATAGATAGATAGATAGATAGATAGATAGATAGATAGATAAAGTTTTTTACTGAGGGTGGTTTGGGGTTCTAGGGGTCATGATCGGTGTAGATCTGCAAAAATTTTTCAGAAATTCCAACATAGGAACGATCCCAATAGGTAGTATTTCATACGAAATCTACCTAAAAAAATAGTGAATGCTATGTCGGTTATGCCAAATATTAATATGGTGTTCAGCCTACTTACTTTTAATAGGATGCAAGCTGACTTCGAGTTATCTAAGAAGTGGTTTGGGTTTCTAATATTTAAGGTTTTCGTATCATTTCCGAAAATAATGACCCGAAAGAATAAATAGAGCAACCAATTGTGAAAACTACATATTTTATACTAAGTCGCTTTAGTTTCATCAGTGGGCGTGTTATTTATAATGCCTGATATTTTTCTTTTTGATATTCTCCAAACCTTCTCTTAATTTGATAACTTATTGAGCCCACATTGGAATAATTTAAAAATTCAATTAGTCTCTTTCCAATAAAAAAAAAAACAGAAAGAAAAGCCCAGTTTCTATAAGTTTGCGAGTTTTGCTTAACTTAATTCTATTTTGTTTTAGGATTTCAATCAACGCCGTGCCGAAAATATTCTATCGCGTGCCAAGTTTGGCACGCGTGCCATAGGTTCGCCGACCCTGGCATATACAGTTTCTTTTTAAGCAATATCAGGATTCTTCCTTATCAGTTTCATGAATTTTGATCAAAAATTAAGTAGCAAGGAGCATTTCAAAAATTAAATACAAAGCTGAAACATCAGTATTCAGAAAAACATATTTAAAGTATATTAAAAGGCCAAGAAATTGTGTGTGAACAAAATTAAAATACTTGTAACATTGAGTAAAATAATCGCATCTGCAGGCGGTTTTCCACTAACGACGTAGTACAAATTGGAGAATAATAATACACAAAAAGAAATATCGATTTTGGGGTCGACTTTTTGCTCAAATAAAAGTTCACGGTCCTCTTAAGAAAAATACAGAAAAAGAAAAGAAGTTATAAGTATTAGTTTTCTGATGAGATATTTAAAAACACAAATGTATTTCGCGCCCGTAGGTTTAACGTTAACGAAGGGAATTTGAGATCTGACTAACCAACACTTTTAAGAAAATCCCAATGCACCTTAAGGTTCGTCCAAAAAGTTAGAGAGTCAATTATATGTGTTGAAATTTACGCATTTTGATCATACTGATACATATATATATATATATATATAAACACAAACGGTTAAAAATCCATTTAAAGATTGCAACTTTGATACATTGAAAGGTCAATCCATGCAATGAAAAGCCTTTTTCACATATTTGTAAACATACACTAAGAGAAAAATATGGTTCTACCATCTAGAATCTAAATTGTGGTCCTAGACAAAATAGTTCTATGTCATCTATTATATGTATAAAATCCAAACGGAAATTTCGTTCCGAACGCCTAGATTTCGAGTTCTACTGCATGGATTTTTATGGAACTTATACCGTTAGATAGGTATCGTTTCAGGGTAGGTTTTAAGCTATAACACATCGTTATACCTAGATTAGTTATAGAATTATGATGGAAAGTTCTGTTATTTTGGACGGTAAGGTTTACCATTTTATTTCTTGGCGAAATTTATCGTTGATAAAAAAATTGAAACAGCTATTACACCTTGAAAAATAAAAGAAAAAACTGTTACTAATTTTAATTAAAAGAAAAAAAAGAAGAAAAATAGAAAATGAAAAACAGTTTTGACGAGTGGTAATATTATAAAAAGAAAATATTTAATTTAAACAAAAAAGAGAATATTCGTAATGCGTACAAATTTATTCAGTAAAAAAGATTGCAGTTTTAAACAACATTTGGCGATTTATCTATTGCGTCAGTTTAAGAAAAATGCGCCAGAAAATTTTATAAGACAATATTAGACTGACATTTTTTTTTTTTTTACTTTTATTTTCATCAAACGCATCCATCATTAGGCTTAAAATAATGGTACTTGTGTGTTACATGTTGTATGTTTATTTACGATATTAATTTTATCGCCAAATAATATGATTTTAAGCCAAAAAGGCATAAGCATACCATTGGTTTGAGCGACGTTTACAATATTGGTGATTTTTCAAACGGATGGCAGCCTTTTTGGAGTAATAAGATTATACTACACACACACACACACATACACACACATATATATGTATATAATATATATATATATATATATATAATACAAATGGAAATTTCGTCCCGGTTGCTTATAACTCGAGTTCTGCTGAACTTGCACTGTTAGATACGTAATTTTTTTTTAAGGTTTTAGTATATAACATATCATTCTACGTTGTCTACGTTGCTCAGGTATCGAATTCTGGTTTAAAGTTCTTTAATGAGATGAACCAGATTATGAAACAATAGTCTTTTGAAAAGATTCTACAGAATGTTTTTCGATAGAACTTGCACTTTTAATCAGATAGTTTTACAGGGAGGGTTTAAGTATCTAACATATCCTTCTACCTTGCTCAGCTATTCAGCTATTGGGAGAATTGTGGAATCTGGTGACCCCAATTATCAAAAATTTACCTTTTTAAAAAGTTCTAATATACTGTTTTTTTCTGGGTTTGCATTGTTAGTTTGATAATTTTTCAAAGACAGCTTTAACATATAATATATTGTTCTATATTGCTTAGTTATATATCAATGGGGTAAATTTTGGTAATTTTCCAATATCCTTGGCGATCCTTGGCAATCCCTTGGCGAGATGCAGAAAATGGGCTTGACGTAAGAAGTAAAGTTTCAATGAGTGTTTTTTATTCAATAATTATAGAATTTATTTACTATAAAGAAGCCATTTATCTCTTTTTATATAAAAACAGAATTTAATTGAATATAAATAACAATAGTAATAATATATTTCATTAAAAGTTTATTATATGAATACATAGGTAAAAAATCATAAAAGTTCATCATATTTATTTTCATAGCTGTTCAGTTCATATCATTTGTCCACAAATCTCACTTTTTGAAGTCCAAATTGCGCCATGCTTTAAAATAAAAAAAAAACCGACAATGATCCCTATACTGGAAAAGTATAGAAAATTATGTAATCAGGTGAACCCGTTTATGACAGATCTCAAATGACAGCATTGCTAATTTGACTAACCATCGTTTGGGGAGAAATATTCGTTAAATGGGTTTAATCAAACAATTCCTGACTGATATTTGACATCAAACTTGATTGTTCGGCGTCGGAGTGGTCTCTATTTTGACTAACACAATTTCCTTACAAAATTTTTCGTTTTAGATTTCACTTACAAATTTCGTAGAAACCAGCTACGCGATGATGTTTTTTCTCCGTCTTTTAAGTCAGCCGGGCACAAATCTCGCCAATAGCATTTTTTTTTTCAGGGCAGTAGCATATTTTATTTTTTACATGTGTAAATTAGAAACAATACATTGGTGATGAAGTAGAATATTTTTGTTTATAGCATTATTTGTTATTTTTATCTTTTTGAATTTTTTATGAAATGGGTGAAAAGCAACTATTTTAAAGGTATGTAATATGTATATTTAACATATATGTATTTTAAATTAAAAGAGTGAAAGCTTTATATTTTAAATGAATGGCAATGGGAACAATACTTTGTTGTTTGTCAGATGTGGCCGGCTAACATAAAAGTACCGTTTTTCCTTGAGATTTTTCAGGCAATCTATCACAGAAATAATTTTTAAAAATTATTGGGCACCCAAAAAAGATCGCTTCTATGACTGTTAATAATATCAGAAATAGTGTTAATATTGAATATTATAATAATATTTCGCAGATCAAAAAAAAAAAAAATACCGCGACAGTGACACACATATATATCTAACTGCAACTATTGATAAAAAAAATCAGGAAAATTGGAAAGTAGGTTTAGTTTGTAAAGTATGCATTAATTAAAGAAATAAATTACGTGATCGAGTCTACAGACAATTGAAATATTTGGTATCAATAAATTACATAATCCAGTCTACAAACAAATGGCATATGTTACCGGTCGTGATTTGATGGATAATTAACTTAATAAAAGAAGTTAAGTTGATACTTTGTTCTTAAAGCGGACCTATTCCATAATCGAGTTTTAAAGAGAATTGGAGTAATTTGGGACACATTTTTTGGAGACATTTTTCAACATTTATATAACACCAACACTAAACCAACTACCAAAATGTTTGCTTTTGTGTCATTTATTTCAAACCTGAACATGCAAAGATTTTTTGGTACTTTTTCAATATCGGTAGCTTGGCGAAATAGGAAAAATAGCCTTGGCGGAAAAGGAAATTTGGCAATATATTTTCTGACAACCTATTCACTGTTTCATTTCATATACACATACATTTTTTTTTTCTTTTTTTTTTACAATTTATTTAACATAATAACGCCAATTATCTAATTTTATATCGAAACCCATTTAATATGTATGAAAAAACATTAATAATACACATACATTTAAAATAAATATATTAAAGCGAAATAGCCCATCAAGTTTGTTTTCATAACTGTTTATACCATTTGGCACCAAATCTCACTTTCTGATGCCCGAATTGCTCCAAACACTGTAACTTGCTATTTTTTGAACGTGGATCACTTTTGGCTTCAATTATTATTTAGTCGTAACAATGCATTATTTCATTTACTATATTTCCAATCGAAAATATTTTTTATTATTAAGTAAAATTAAGTTATAATTTCATTTTTCGCTGATTCAAAAATGGAAATGTTTACAGCATTGATAAGAGACACAATTTCATTGTGTAGTTTAAATTGTTATTTAAAATAAAATATTTTATTGTATAATATTTATTTGTGTTTTTATTTTCCGTATATATTTGTATTCATTTAATAAAATAGTTCTCGAAACTCTGTAATTTTGAAATGATATATATTTTAAATGATAACTTTCGCGCCAACAATGTTATTTTTTTTTTTTCAAATGCTTCGTTTGGTGCCAACAATTGCGCTTGGCGACAATGGTGTTGAAATACCAGAAAAGTACTAAACATTTAGATTGCACATTGCAGCATCGAGGCTATAATGTATAACATGGGACAATACACAATAAAATGGACCAGCAAAGCGGGCATAGCCTGCTAGTCCCTTATAAATTCGAGTTCCCTTTGCTAGCAAGTTCTAGAGTCTCCTACTAGAATTCAAGAGCGTTTTCCTATATCCTCGTGGTCAAACTTTTTTAAAAAATCTCTGCAAATAGATGCGAACACAAGAGATTAGTTTTAGTAACTGTGATTCTAGTTTATGAAACCATTCCAGAAATCAAGCAATAATTTCTCGCTACTGAAACGATTCATTATCGCTTCGTCACCTAGAAAACAAGAAACTAGAAATTCTAGATCATTTCATCTATTCAGTTTAGCTGTTTCCCTATTCGCATAGCTCGGAAATCTGTACTTCTAATTTAGGGATTCAGAAAATGACTACCTATTCATTTTAGGTGCAGGCGGTATTTTTTTTCTCAGTGAAGGAATTTTACATAACTTCATCTAGATATACTAATTATTTCTAAATACGTTTTAAGCAAAAAATTGAAAATTAATGTTTTTACCATTTTTGTAAAGTGAGGGATAGAAAATCCCCTTAAGCCTTGTTTCTTTTAACTCGATGCGATTGTAAAATGTGAAAATCTTTAGGGAGTAAAACAATTTATAACTTTTTCTTTAAAACAGAAAAGTGACCTTTTTATTAAAACAGAAAAGTAATAGATATACAAAAATTAATATTTTAACCCCTTTTCTTAATTTCCAAATAATATTAACATAGAAAAGTAATAGATATACAAAAATTAATATTTTAACCCCTTTTCTTAATTTCCAAATAATATTAAAATAGAAAAGTAATAAATATGCAAAATGTCATTTCCGTAGCAAACACATGATTCCTTTAACATGATCCTACCAATTCGTCATGCATAACGTCTCACAAAGTTATGCTTAACTTTTGTAAAAGATATATACATAGCAATGTATCAAATATTTAAAAAAAAAATTCTAAAGATAAAAGTAGAGATTAATGGCCATTTTTACCGCTAAAAAAAAAAAAAAAAAAAAAAAAAAAAAAAAAAAAAATTAGTCATCGATGCATCAAGAACCGAACAGCATCTGCAGAATACTGTCAATCACTCTTCACTAAAAAAACAATAGAGAATCTTAGATGTGTAACATTGAATCTTTCCTCAATCAATTTTACTCAAGGCATAAATAAACTCTTGCGAATCATTGACATTCAGCGGTATGTAGCTTCTGTAAACGTTTCCTTTCACAAGATTAAGATAAAGCAGGTAAAACATAAATTTCCTTCTAGTCATTTATCGATCATTTATCGACGAAGAAAAAAAATGGAAAAAAGTTCGTAGAACTGTATTTCAGGAAATAGAATTGTCATATATTGCAAAATAAAATTTTGTGATTCCTGGATATTTAAGATATACAGGGTGATTAAAAAAAAAAAAAAAAAGTTTACAAAATGACATGGCAAATCAGGCATACAACAAGAGTAAAAAATCACATAGGAACGTAGGGTCGCAAACCCCTTATTTAGTCACAAATACAAGGTGTTTCATCCTAACTCAGTTTGGGTTGACGGTCATAACTTTCAGAAAACTGAACTACAGTAGAGCGCCGATTATCCGAACTCCAATTGACCGAATTTCCAATTATCCGAACAGCCAATTTCTCTCAAAAAATATTTTTTAACCGAACTTTCAATTATTCGAACAGCCTATTGCTCTCAAAAATTTTTTTAACCAATTATCCAAACACTCTATTAGACCTGGATATCAGATTTTAAATGATGATGAGATTGTGGATGATATTCAAGACGAAGCAGAAATTGAAAACGAATGCTCTGAAAATGATCATAACGAAGCCTTTGAATGTTTGGAAACAGCTAGAAAATGGCTCGAACGGCAGAAGAATGCTGATCCTATTCAACTAACATATTTAAGAAGAATTCAAGATATGGAAAAGAATGTCTTCTTTGAAGCAAGCAACAATCGAAGCTTTTTTGCTTAAATTATAATCTCTGGCGTTCAGAAAATGATAATAGAAAGTAAACAAAAAAAAAATTAAAAAGAAAAAAATCAATTTTAAAACATACAAGCATTAAGTAGTGCTGTCAGTCTAATGCGTGGTAAAGTGTGAAGATTTTTGTATAGTCAGGAACATCCGTTAAATTGTCTGTCCATTTATCCAAATTTTTGCTTATCCGAACTAGGGTCGGTCCCGACTTGTTCGGATAATCGACACTCTACTGTATATTATAATAAAACGTTTAACAGACATTCTCACCTTTGTTGTAAATGTGATAACACCAAACAAAAGTGGTAGAAATTTGCATTATACACGCCAGCAGTATGCACTTGACGCCCCATATTTTGGACTAATGGTTATCAGTTCATACGGTATCATCGATTGCTTGAGCAACATGTTTTTTTGTAGATCTTTTTGTGATGTTTTCACATTTTGTACAAAATAAGGTCATATCGTTGCATTTTCATTAAAATGTTTTTATTTTTCTCGAAATTATTACCGTCAACCCGAGTTCAGTTAGGATGAAACGCCATGCATTTGTGACTCAATAAGCGGTTTGCATACAACATAAAATATCCTTTAAGAAGAGAATACAGAAAAAAAGAGGATAAAAATATTAGTTTCCTTATGAGATATTTAAAAACGCGAATGTTTTTCACGTCCGTAGGTTTAACATTAGCGAAGGGAATTTGAGATCTAACTAACCAACACCCTTAAGAAAATCTCAATGCACCTTAAGGTTCGTCCAAAAAGTTAGAGAGTCAATTATATGTGTTGAAGTTTATGCATTCTGATCACACTGATATATATATATATATATATATATATATATGCAAACGGTAAAAAATCCATTTAAAGATTGCAACTTTGATACATTGAAAGGGCAATCCTTGCAAGATTGCAACTTTGATACATTGAAAGGGCAATCCTTGCAAGATTGCAACTTTGATACATTGAAAGGGCAATCCTTGCAGTGAAAAGCCTTTATCACATACTTATAAACACACACACTGAGTTCAATAAAAAAAACACCAGTTTTTTTTTGTTTTTTTTTTAATAGGAATTTTAAAGTTTAAAATGACCTCCCTCCCATCTCATCGGACCCCTGAGCCAGGACTTAATTTCTAACAAAAAAAGTACCGGAGCCCTAATATTCTGCAGTACTAACAATCGTAAAATGCCCCCCCCCCTCCCCCCGCAGTCATTCCAATCTGCACATTTATATTTGATATCTTACATTATTTGCAAAATTTAAAACATTTTTTTTCTTTATCAAAATAAAAATTTTAAATATATCTATCTGCGTATACTTAGCTGTCAACTATTCCACTTTTTAGTTATCACTCCTTCCTAATCTTTGCCTAATTTTACTGTTAATTAATTGCAAAATTCTGCAATTAAATAGTGTAAGGATTATGATTCGGAAATAGTGTTAATACAAAAAAGGAATAGTTCGCAGCTATGCATTTTTTGTGAAAAAATGGATGATATTTACAGAAATAAATCTTTATATGCTGAAGGATGGAACAAAAATTTTCAGTTTTTTTCCTTTTTTTACGTCCTTTTGATGTCCTTTTTAGCAATTAAATGTTTAATATATATTTTGAGTGTGTTTTTAGAATATATATTTTTGAAATATTTTTAATGGACGTATAAGAGAACTTCTGTTTATAATTTAATAAAAATTTTCAGTTTCCTATAAATGGCGCATTTCTTAAACTATAATCGAGTCCTTCCGCATAACAATCTTTTGTGGTGAGTCCTTGAAAATCAGATTAAATTAAAGATTTGACATCAGAACGGAATTTGACGCTTTGATCAGGAATTTAACACGAACGATTCGGAGGGAATTTGACAATTTTCTTTTTCGGAAATATTCGATGTTTTTATAGAAAAAGGGGAGACACTGCTCGATTGCTTTCTATCGGAATAACAATACGTGGCTACGTGGCAATTATATCTACTTTCAAATGAAAGTGACTTCGCAAATGTGCAGAGCCTTAGGATGGTAGCGTTCATGATATAAAATAAATAGAAAAATTACTAACGTGATTTTTATACGCGTACACAATAGAAGACAAAAAACCTCAAACAAACAAAAGCTCAAACTATGCTCGTTGACTAAAAACAGAAAATATTCTTTTCAGGTTATAGATACCTAAATAAATAAATAATAATAATAAAAAATCAGCCAATTAAAAAATTATTCTACTGTGACAAAAGAAAATGGAACTGAAAGCAAATTCACTGTTCAGTCTCTTGAGTGGCACCGTATGAATACGTCGCCTCCATCAATGCCAGACATAAATTTTTAAATATCACTAGAATAGAAAAACATGATTTCTGTTTTCCTTTCATTATGATCAAAATAGCATTAAAATGGTTTTAAATAGAATAGAATACATAATTTTTAAGGGGAAAAGTTTTTTTTTTTTTTCCAACACATGAATAAATAAAATTTTTAATGTAAGACAGATTAAGCTCGAGCCAGCCCATGCCTAAAAACTGATATAAAATTTTAGTCCGTTTCATCTCCATCTCCTACATGTGCGACACATTACGTCACATATAAGTGTTTTGGTAAAGAAGAATGCAAAAGCTTAGAGATGGGAGCGAAAGAAAAGTGTGATTTAGGGTTCAATTTTTTGGAAGCTCTATTGCACTGGGCTCCAGAGTCCTGTATTTATGAGATCCTGTGAATTTCGACCAATATTTAAATATTTACTAAAAGCAGAGAAGTACCGGAGCTGAGCTCCGGTGGGCTCCGGCGCAAATTAAGCCTTGCCCTGAGCTGTTTAGCTGTAAGAATTCCCAGAATAAGCCAAAAATTCGAATAAATTATTGAATTAATATTATATCAATATTAAATTGAATAAAAAAAGTTTTACATCTATTTTACAGTATCAGATTTTCGCTATCTTTTTTTACTTTTTAACTTTGAAATTTACGATTTGCGAAGAATTCTAACGTGATGGTTAAAAAGGGAGGTCAGTTTTGGATTCAGCGCTAAAAAATACATAAAAAGCAATTGTCAAAATTTATAAAACACAACCATCACAAGTATTTTATGGTATCAGATTTCCGCTATTTTTTTACTTTCTAAATTTGAAATTTACGATTTGCGAAAAATCCTGACGTGATGGTTAAAAATGAAGGCCATTTTTGTATTCAGTTCTAAAAAAACATAACAATCAATTATTAAAAGTTGAAAAACCCAACCATCGCAGGCCTGTGTACATATATACCGGGTGAGTCAAAAGTTCGTTTACAACTTTAAAAACTCATAAAAAGGAAGAAATTATGATAAAGGAGTGCGGAGAAAGGGCTCACAAGGTAGTCGGATATTTTTAGCAGCAAAAAAAAAAAAAAAAAAAAAAAAAAAAAAAAAAAAAAAAATTAGTTAAAAAATGGCATGTAGACGGAGGGCGCTGACAACCCGAAACACAATGAACGGGACAACGATACTCTCCATTCATTTGTTCTTCCAATAACAAATGTTCAACATGACCTCCAGAACATTCTACGACTGTTGTCCTGTTCATTGTGTTTCGGATCGTCAGCGCCCTCTACATATGATTTTTAAACTATTTTTTTTTGTTCTTGTTGTTGCTAAAAAAATTCAACTACCTTGTGAGCCCTTTCTTGCAAACCGCATTCCTTTATCATAATTTCTTCCTCTTTTATGAGTTTTTAAAGTTGCAACGAACTTTTGGTTCGTCCGGTATATATATATATATATATACTAGTTGGATGTGCCAATCCCAAAACTTTCTTCTATCTTATACATCTTAATATTTCAAAACCTAGTTACACATGTTAATACTTCAATATTATTAGTTCAATACTATACCAACTTTGATTTTCATCTTAAATTTCTGCTCAAGTCAATTAAACGGACTAAAAACGAGTTAATCTATATCATGATATTTGTTAAAATTATTAATTTTTCCTTATTCTGTCGTTATCAGCTGTTTGCGAATAGCCGGCATAGCGGGAAGCGAGTTCCCGCCGCTGCATGAGCCGCCGATGCACAATAGAACTACGAAAAATCAAGAAAAGTATACAAAAATCGCTAGCACGGAGCCCCTTTACCGCGCAATATTTCCAAATTCAAGGAGAACCTGTTGGTCAAAGCCAAAAACAAGCACAAATATTTTGGTTCAATTGTATGCATAATTTTATACGCTGTTCGATGGTACAATAATGAAAATGGCACAGAGATCGGAATTATAGCGCCCCCTTCTTTCGGAATTTTTTCAAGTTCAGGGAGGACTTGTTTGCCATAGCCAGAAACATGCACAAAAAATTTTGTTCAATTATATGGATAACTTCATACACTTTTCGATGGTACAATAATGAAAATGGTACAGACATCGCAAATATAGTGCCCCCTTCCGGCAGAATTTTTCCAAATTCAGGGAGGACCTTCGTGACATGACCAAAAATAAACACATAAAATTTGGTTCAATTCTAAGCATAACTTCATACACTTTTTGGCGGTACAATATTCAAAATGGCACAAAAATTGTACAAAAATCGCTATTACAGCGCCCGCTACGAGCGATTTTTTTATAAATTAAGGGAGGACCACCTTGCCATAGCCAAGAACTTAATTTTTTTTTTGGTTCAATTCTATGCATAACTTCATACACTTTCGATGGTGCAATATTCAAAATCGCACAAAAATCGCTGTTACAGCGCCCCCTAACGGCGAATTTTTTACAAATTCAGGGAGGACCTGCTTGCCATAGCCAAAAACTTAAAATAAAAATTTGGTTTAATTCTATGCATAACTTCATACACTTTTGGACGGTACAATATTCAAAATCGCACAAAAATCGCTATTACAGCGCCATCTACCGGCGAATTTTTTCCAAATTCAGGGAGGACCTGCTTGCCATAGCCAAAAACTTAAACTAAAAATTTGGTTCAATTCTATGCATAACTTCACACACTTTTCGATGGTACAATATTCAAAATCGCACAAAAAACGCATTTACAGCGCCCCCTACCGGCGAATTTTTTCCAAATTCAGGGAGGACCTGCTTGCCATAGCCAAAAACTTATAATAAAATTTTGGTTTAATTCTATACATAACTTCATACACTTTTTTATGGTACAATGGCGACAGACAGACGGACAGACGGACAAACGGACGGACGGACAAACGGACAGACGGACACACAGACAGACAGACTTTTTCTATAAACATGTTTTTTGGAATCTCTGACCCCTAAAACATGCAAATCCGTCAAAAACCGGGAGTCGAAAAAAATTTCGATTACAATACTTTCTTCTATTGAAGATAGAAGAAAGTAATATATATATATACATATATACATATATAACCTTTAATTTTCGCAAGAAAGTATAATAACGAAATTTTATCATCTGCGCAATAATCAAGCCAAACCGTTTGGAGTAATTATGGCTGAAACCTAGGTGAGGGAAACACTGAGTATTTTTTTTTTCTCACAAAGTTTATAACCTACCGAATCGAGTCATTAAGAACAAAAACTAGCAAAATAATTAATCCTATACAGTAAGCTCGTGAAAGATAAAATCGAAGTATAAAAGTGCTTTCATTTCATGTATTTATTTTATCTTTATTTTTTATATATACGTTCCACTGTGTTAAATCTGTATTTTTCCAACGAAGAATAATTTGAAATTAATTTTAACCTAAAAATTTACTTTAAAAAATATCCATTATCCCTTACTGTTAAAACGATTTGCTTAATCTAAAAGTCAAAAGCCGAATTTTAACTTGTTATATGCACGTATATAATATATATTAACCAGTAATAATATATAATATTAACCAATATATATTATTTGTGTGCAAAAATGTGTACTATGTGCTCATATGGAGGGTATCCACTCTCAACGGTGTACAGTGGCTGATTTCTATAAACCGTTAGTCATAAACATATAGTTCCAATTACAAAAATGTTTTAAATGGGATAAAAAAAATATTTAAAATAGTTTTATGAATAAAAACATTTCTTAAAAAGTTACGAAATTAAAATTTTTATATAGTCTTATAAGGTATATTTAGTAAAGATTTCCTATTACACTAAAAGTAAGACAAAAAAAAAGTCTCATTCATCTAACCGTAAAATTGATCGAGTTATGAAACTTTGAATTTCATGACTTATACCAATTTTCTGCATCCAAACACAGATGTATTGGGCCATGCTTCAAGGGATCGTACACAAAGTGTATTAAGTTAGGAGGATTTATTTCGCGTGTACATTTCTGCATTGCAGTCGAAGGGAGTCACTTCAAGCAAGTTTTAAGATAACTTTAATTTTTATTAATTAAGTTTTATCTATACTAATATTATAAAGAAAAAAATTGTTTGTATGTTAGGGGTAATCTCTGGAGTTACCGAACCGATTTCAAAAGTAATAGTATCAAAATAATGGTGTTAGTCCAACTTAGAACATAAGCTATATTTTATGTCAATGCCATTACCCCAAAGGGGCGAAAGAGCAAAAAACGTTCTAAAAATTCGATTTTTACGTTACTGAAGGGCCTAGAAATATGAAATTTGAAATATTAGCTACTTATTAGATATAAATGATGTCTAAGAACAGTTCTTAAACAATTCGAAATTTAAAAGGGATGAAAATGCACAAAAAGCGTTCTAAAAAACGTTCTAAATGGTGGTTTTCTACTCAATCTCAGGAAATGCCAAACCGGTTTAAAAAATAATGGCGTCAAAATGATGGTGACAACCTTTGCTCCAAGGTAGGCTGTATTTTATGTCGGTACCACTACCCCAAAGCGGGTGCAGGAGTAAAAAAAACGTTCTAAATTGCGGTTTTTGCGTTACGGAAGGGCCTAGAATCATGAAATTTGGATTGGTAAGTTAGTTATAAGGTATCAGTCTATATCTAAGGACATTTCCTAAAAAAAATCGAAATTTAAAAGGGGCTCAAAATGCGCAAAAAGCGTTGTAAAAAACTTTCTAAATTGCGATTTCTATGCAATCTCAGGAAGTACTAAATCGATTTCAAATAAAATGGTATAAAAAGATGGTGATAACTCTTGCTCCTAGATAGGCTATGTTTTGTATCTGTTTCCACTACCCCAGAGGAGATGCAGGAGCAAAAAACGTTCTAAAAATGCGATTTTTGAATTATGGAAGAACCTAGACTCATGAAATTTTGCATGGTGTATATTTATTAGATATAAATGATCTGTAAGAACATTTCTTTAAAAATTTGAAATTTAAAAGGGGTGAAAACGTGCGAAAAGCGTTCTAAATGCTTATTTTTCAGCAATATCTCAGGAAGAATCAAACTGATTTCAAAAGTAATGGCAGGAAATTGAAACTGACAGCCTCTGCTCTAGCATAGATGCTATTTCATGTCGGTTCTCACTATCACCTAGAGGTTGCAGGAGCAAAAAAAAATCGTTCTAAATTTCGATTTTTGTGATCGGTAGGGTCTAGCAACTTGAAATTAGCCAAGGTACATATTTATTAGGTATAAATGATCTTTAAGAACAGTTTCGAAAAAATTGGAAATTTAAAAAGGAGGGGGGTGAAAATGTGCGAAAAGCGTTCTAAAAACGTTCTAAATTGCTATTTCTACTCAATCTCAGGAAATACCAAAGCTATTTCAAAGGTAATGGTTGCAAATCAATGGTGATAGTCCCTGCTCCAACATAAGCTATATTTTATGTTGCTGTCACTACCATCTGGGGGTTGCAAGAGCAAAACAGGTTCTAATTTGCGTTTTCTGCACAACTGATGGGGTCTAACACTTTGAAATACGGCATGGTATTTACTTAAAAGATGCAACTGCTTTCTAAGAACAGTCGAAAGAAAATTCCAAATTAAAAAGATTAAGTGAGCGAAAACGTTCTAAATTACAATTTTTATACAATCTAATCAAATACCAAACCGATTTAAAAAATAATGGTGACAATTTGTTGGCGATAGAACCTGCTCAAACATAAACTATATTTTATGTCTGTGCCACTACCACCAAAGGGTTGCAGGAGCAAAAAACTTTCTAAATTGCGATTTTTGTAATACCGAAAAGGCTAGAAACTTTAAATTTGGCATGGTAGTTACTTATAAAATATAAATGCCCTCGAAGGACTGTCGAAAATAAATTCGAATTAAAAAGGGGTGAAGCGAAGGGAAGGGGCTAAAAGCATTCTAAAAAAAGTCCTAAATTACGATTTCTATGCAATTTCAGGGAATATAAACAGATTATAAAAGTAATAGTTACGAATCAATGGTAACAGTCTCTGATCCTACACAGGCTATATTTTATGCCGATGATTCTACCACCTGGGGTCCACAGGAACAATAAACGTTCTAAAAAAGGCCTTTAAAAGCCTTCTAAATTACGTTTTTGTGGAATATTAGGAAATAACAAACCGATTTCAAAATTAATGTTGGCAAATTAATGGTGACAGTTCCTATTTCAGCATTGCCCTTTATGTTGAGAGAGTTGGTAGGACTTGGAATTTGACATGATAGTTAATTTTAAGATGTAAGAAGATGGTTTCTAAAAAATTCAAAACTTCAAATGAATACCGAAATGACCGTATTAATTGAGCATAAAAGCTTCAAAATATTTTCTAAATTATCATTTTTTGAGTTTTATTTCGTTTTATTAATTTAAGTCTCATTTCTGCCAAATGCAGTGTCAAACTGTGTTTTAAATAGTAATTTTTGAATTATTCTTAAAAGTAACCTTTTAATAAAATAAAATATTACCTTTTAATAAAATAAAAATTTAGTTAGTACTTTTAATAAAAATTAGACATATAAATATCACTTGGCATATTTCAAATATTACGCGAGCAAAGCCGCGGGGTTTGCTAGTATTAGATAATCAATAGCCTTTTAAAATATGTATCATTTTATTGAGAGGTGCGACTGTTGCTTTTCATTTATTCCATTTAGCAAAAATTCTGTTATTTTTTAGGTTATATTTTTAGTAAAAGTTATATATTTTTCTTTAATATGTCAGAGTGAAAATAAATTACAAATTTATATTGTAATGTTAATTCCCCTCTCAGCTATTATCTTTTTATACCTGACGATTATTTATAGTTCTAGTAAATTTGTGAATGATTCCTATTTCGCAGCAAAAAATATGCTTATACTTAAAACAGCTATTATTCGATCAAGTTTAATCGTAGAAGAATGGGACTCTTTTTGTATTACTTCTTAATGTAATAAGATGTTTTCACTAAATGTAACTTATAGGACCGGGGGACCGTATAAAAATTTTTATTTCGTATTTTTTTAAGAAATGTTTTTATGGACCCATATTGCTTTTAAAATACTTCTTTACTTCATTTAAAACAGTTTTGAAACTGGAACTATATGTATATCAGGGTTCGTACGGCCCTTGAAAGTCCTTAAAAGTGCTTAATTTTACTCTCATATTAAATCTTAATCAAGGGTGAAACTCTTCTGCATTTCTTTTAATTTCTTATTTTTAAAAAATCTTAATCCTGCCTTGCCTCCCCTTTTTCTGAAATTTCACTTCCCCCTTCGTAATATCAAAGTTAAAAACTTCATTTTTTAAAACCTTTTTCTACTCTCAGGGATGTAAGACCTGCGCCAATTGCGCCAGACGAAGCCAAAATCGCTTTACTGCGCCAATCTGCTACAAAACAGCTATTTTTTTCCATTTTGCTCCAAACCTGCGCCAAAACATACTTAGTGCCAAGATGAAATTTAGCACGATTTCGTCGATCCGAGAAACAAAAGAAAAAAAAAATCCCTTTTTAGCCTTTTTTTAGGCCGCTAATTGAGTCAAAAAAAGCAAAAAACCGCGGTCAAAAGATCTCGAAAAACACGCGATGTTTAGTTTGTCAAATGATCGCGAAAAAACGTGAATTTTGTCAAAGAATCGCTAATTTCGTCAAAAACGAACAAAACGCGGTCAAAAGATCGTAAAAACGAAAATTGTGTTAAAAGATGGCGAAAAAAACCCGCAAATTTCATCAAAAGGTCGCAAAAAACCATAAATTTCGTCAAAAGATCGCGAAAAACACGCAAATTTTGTCGGAAGATCGCGGAAAACGCACGATTTCGTTAAAAAATCGCGAAAAACGTGAAAATTTCGTCAAAAGATCGCGAAAATCGCGCGAATTTTGCTAAAGGATCGCTAATTTCGCCAAAAAACGAACAAAACGCGATATCAAAAGATCGTAAAAACGCTAATTTTATTAAAAGATGTCGGAAAAAAACACGAATTTCGTCAAAATATCGCGAATAACACGTGAATTTCGTCAAAGGATCGCGAAAAAAAAACGTGCTTTTTGTGATAGGATAGCTGACTTTGTCAAAAAACGAACAAAACGGGTTCAAAAAATTGTGAAATAACGCGAATTTCGTTAAAAGATCGCGAAAATACGCGAATTTTGTCAAAAGATCGCGAAAAATACGTAAATTTCGTCAAAAGATTGCCAAAAATACGCTAATTTCGTCAAAAATAGCGAACTGTACACTGATTTCAATAAAGGATAGCAGAAAACACGCGAATTTCGCCAAAAGATCGCAAGAAATACGCAAATTTCATCAAAGATCGCGAGAAATACGCAAATTTCTTTTTTATTAGCAATAGAATTTCAATTTGCTCCAAAAATAGTTTTTATTGCTGCAAAATTAATTTTTGCTGCTACAAAAATAGATTTTACTGCTCGAAAATTCGATTTTTGCTGCTACAAAACTGCTACAAAATGGCTTTAGTGCACTTTCATCCATGTACTCTATTTCTTACTTTAAACTGAATAAATAATCTGTCCTAAATTTCAGTAACAATTCATTCCATCACATTTCATTAAAATTTCATCTGAATTTCACCCTCAAAATTTTTCTTCCTCCGTTTTTCTTTGCTCCCCCACAGTACTCAAAGTTTAAAAACTCTTCGAAACTGTTTAATTAAAAATTTTTTTGCTTTGTCATTTTATTTCCACAATAAATAATCAATCAAGATTTCTCTTCCCACCCGAAATTGGAATTTTCCTTTTGCCACCCCCCCCCCTTCCGCCCACACACACTTAAAGAACACGTGGAATTTAAAGTCATTAAAACTCCTCTTAGTTTTTTTTTTCTTGTAAATTTTTAGAAAAGTAAATAAATAAGTCATCTAATAAACTACCTCCCTCCCTAAAAATTTTTAGGTAGCTTTCTTTACAAAAAAGCTACCTATTGCAGCCGTTCGGAGGAAAGCGATTTCAAAAAATTTTGGTATATTTTCATCGATCATGACCCCCAGACCCCGAAACCACCCTCCGTTCAAAATTGATATATATATATATATATATATATATCTGACCTATGTCACACTGTAACTCCCGTAATTATGAACCGATTTCGATGTAATTCGGTGTGTACATAGTACATACCAATGTCTCGACCGAGTTCGTTGGCCAGCTTCATCCGCCGTTTTGTTTCAAAATGGCGGCCATTTAAAATGTTTAAAAAAATTTAAAACTTGAAATGTGGTACCAAAAAATTAAAAATGGAAAAATATTTTTTTCTTATGTATTTGATCTTTATACAAAGATTCCGGAGCAGTTTTTGTTTCGTCTATATCTTAAAAAATGGCTGAGTTATAGCATTTCGAATTTCTAGCGTGGCTGACATTTTGAAACGTCCTGAATTTTGTCACGCGATAAAAGCCGTATTTATCAACCGATTTCGATGTAATTCGGTGTGTACATAGTACATACCAATCTCTCGACCGAGTTCGTTGGCCAGCTTCATCCGCCATTTTGTTTCAAAATGGCGGCCATTTAAAATATTTTTAAAAATTTTAAATTTGAAATGTGGTACTAAAAAATTGAAAATGGAAAAATATTTTTTTCTTATGTATTTGACCTTTATACAAAGATTTCGGAGCAGGTTTTGTTTCGTCTATATCTTAAAAAATGGCTGAGTTATAGCATTTTGAATTTCTAGCGTGGCTGACATTTTGAAACGTCCTGAATTTTGTCACGCGATAAAAGGCGTATTTATGAACCGATTTGGATGTAACTTCGTTTATACATAGTACATACCAATGTCTCGACCGGGTTCGTTGGTCAGCTTCACCCGCCATCTTGTTTAAAAATGGCGGCCATTTAAATTTTTAAGAAAAATTTAAATTTGAAATGTGGTACCAAAAATTGAAAATTGAAAAAATATTTTCTTCTTATGTGTTTGACTTTGATAAAAAGATTCGGGAGCAGTTTTTGTTTCGTCTATATCTTAAGAAATGGCTGAGTTATGGCATTTTGAATTTCTAGCGTGGCTGACATTTTGAAACGTCCTGATTTTTCTCACGTAATAACAGGCGTATTTATGAACCGACTTGGATGTACCTTGGTGTGTACATAGTACATACAAATATCTCGACCGAGTTCATTGGCCAGCTTCATCCGCCATCTTGTTTCAAAATGGCGGCCATTTAAAAAAATAAAAAAATAAAAAAATTTAAATGAGATACCAAAAAATTGGAAAATGAAAAAGATTTTTTTTGTATGAGTTTGACCTTAATACAAAGATTCCGGAACAGTTTTTCTTTCGTCTATATCTAAAAAAAAATGGCTGAGTAATAGCATTTTGAATTTCTTTTGTGGCTGACATTTTAAAACGACCTGATTTTTGTCACGCGATAGCAGGCGTATTTATGCACCTATTTGGATGTAACTTGGTCTGTACATAGTACATACCAATGTCTCGACCGAGTTCGTTGGCCAGCTTCATTCGCCATCTTGTTTCAAAAGGATTGCCATTTAAAAAAAATTAAATTAAAAATTCAAAATGAGGTATTAAAAAATTGGAAAATGAAAAGGATTTTTTTTATGTGTTTGGCCTTGATACAAAGATTCCGGAGCAGTTTTTGTTTCTGAAAATTTGCTCTTTTGTTGATATCTTAAAAAATGGTTGATTTATAGCACTTTGAATTTCTAGCATGGCTAACATTTTGAAACGATCTTGTATTTGTCAAGCGATAACACACGTATTCACCTATTTCGATGTAAGAAGGCATGTGGATAGTATACATCAACACCTCGACCAAGTTCGCTGGCCAGATTCATCAGCCATCTTGTTTCAAAATGGCGGCCATTAAATTAAAAAATATATATATATTTAAAGTGAGGTGCAAAAAAATTAGAAATTGAAAAAGGTTTCTTTCTTAAGTATTTGATCTTGATATAAGGATTCAGGAGCATTTTTTGTTTGTTTTTACCTTAAAAAATGGCTCAGTTATAGCAGTTTCAATTTCTATTGTGGGTGACATTTTGAAAAATCTGATTTTTTGCATGCGACAGCACTCCTATATATTAACCGATTCCGATGTGAGTGAGCATGTGCACAGCAATTACTAAGGTCTCGACCAAGTTCACTCCTTAGCCTCATCCACCATGTTGTCTTAAAATGACAGGCACTTTAAGAAATTGCCGAATTTGGCAGCCAAATATAAGTTACTTTAAAGAAAAGCAGCTTCGATAAAGCTGACTAATTTCGCGAAATTCTCATTCATTATACTGATAAAAATTAGTATTGAATCTCTTATATTCGGTTTCCACTAAATTGAGCTTCGTGTGTTTGCATGATATAAGTTGGCTTTTTTAAAATAAGGATTATGAAAGCTACCTCTTCCTCCCGGCACTGGCCGGAAGGACTTTTTAAAAATCTGCTTGTCCCTTTGCCCCCTCAAGTTATAAAGTTTAAAATATTAAAAATCATTGCTTTTTTAAAAAACTTTTTCTGCTCCATTAGTTAATTTATTGTGACAATAAATAATCGATCATACAGTTTTACTCCCCCCCCCCCTCCACCGAAATTGACTTTTCCCCGCCCTCCCCCCTCCTTACCAAGCATACAAAATTTAAAGTCTTTTAAATTGTTTAATTTTCCTTTTTTGCGCTATTTGTAAATCTTTAGTAAGTTAATTATAAGTCTGTTAAACTACCCCCCCCCCCCCCACCAAACACACACACCCCTCAATAATAAGAAAAAATTATGTTTCTCCTCTTTGTTTATCTTTACAATAAGAAAGTATTGGATTCGGGAAAATTTTCGACTGATTTACACGTTTTAAGGGTCAGATATCCTGAAAAACATGTTTTTACATAATGAGTCTGTGACTCTGTTTGTCTGTATGTGACACAAATTTTGTGGGTGGTGTATCTCAAGAACTAAGGCACAAAATGTAATAAAAATTTATATTCAGTTAATCCTCGATATAAATTAGTGTTGATTAGTTTTTGTTGTAAATCGCTCAACAGGTGGTGCTGCTATGCTGCATTTTTCATGATTTACGCCATAGCTATATCTCAAGAACTAAAGCACGAATTTTCATCAAACTTCAGATTCAGGTATACCTTGATAAATTATAGTTTCTGATTATGGTTTGATGTTAATCTTCCAACAGATGGCGCTGCTATGTTGCATTTTTCACAATTTCTGCAATAGCTATATCCAGGGTCCGTTGATATATATCAATTGATATATATCTTGATATATATCATGATATATATCCGATATTTATTTTGAAAATATCAAGATTTTTGATATTTTCGATATTTTCATGTTACTTCGATATTTATTTTTAAAATATCAAGATGTGTGCTATTTTCAAAATATCACTGTGCAAGATATTTTTGATATTTTCAGTCAAAACAAGTGCAAGTGAAATTTCTAACTGTTGTTGACTGTGTTGTTCTGTAAATAAAGAATTTTTGTCTCTGATAGTGAGTTTTTTAGCCGAAGAAGAAAACCAATACCTTTTGCAAGCTTTATGTTTGAATTTTTTATTTTTAACTGTAGATTATGAGGGGCATTATTAATTCAGAACAGACACTGTATAATAAACTGTCTAATTTAAATATTCAGCTATTTAAATTATATAGCTTATATACAGCTATATACATTACATACATAATATGTGCATAATAATATACTATATGCATAAGCTATATAATATATACAGCTTTATTAGAAAAGAATCTGTTCTGGTATTGATTTAGTTCAGTTTAAACTGTACAGCATCTTAGGGAATAAAAAATGTAAAAAATTTTCAATTAAAACAATATTATGTATTTAAAATTTTGTTTTATAAATTTCTGATTTCTTGAAGTTGATACTGAATCCTATAGCTTTTTAACACTTTCCAACAAAGTTGAAAAGTGTTTATGCATTCGGTTTGTCTGTCCGTCTATACGCGCTCTAACTCCCGTAAATATACTCGGATCGTTCTGAAATTTTTGGATGTTAGTGACCTCTACAATAGCACGAACACTATTGCAAATGAAGTTTGTAGCATGTTTAGTTCATTTACAGGGGCAGTCAAAAGTTTTCCATTTATCAAGTGCACTAAAATATGCATTCCGTAGAATATGCGCTTCAAAAAATAAATATTATTCATTTACAGGGCCACACAAAAGAATTCCGTTACATAAGTTATACGGGTGGAGGGAATTTTTTCCGGCTTTTTTTAATTATGTTAAATTATTTCATGCATAATGGAATTGATATACGTCGCTTAGGTTTACTATAACTTTTTTCATGTATAATACGAAGTGCATAGCATTTACAGGGACACACAAAAGATTTCAAATACTATATTGTATCCGAAGTACTGTACGGTAGCGATGATTGCTGGAAATGCATTTTTAATTATGTTATGCGCTTTTATGTTTCACTATATTTATGCATTGTATATGATGTGAATAAATGCTGTAATTCATATACAGGGGGCTACACAAAAGTATTCGTAATGGTTACTGGGTATGATTGTAAATTGCTTAAAGGTGGTTTTAAATGGGTTATGCATTTTTACGCGGAACTGCATTTTGTTTACTAAGAAATGTTTGTAGATAAAATTATAAAACATAGATAAAATTATATACAGAGTCACGCAAAGAATTGGATACATGGCCGTCTATAAATGATAATTTCTGAAAATGTGATTCCAGTAGTTTTAAGAGTGTTTTACTTTGAATTAAACTTTAGCTAAATAGTGGCGTGTAATAAAGGTACTAGGTTATATACAGGGTTGTACAAAGTATACAAGTATGTTTCCATCTATTAGTATAAATTGCTGAAAGAGAAATTCAACCTGTTATTTGTTTTCTTGCTAAACTAAATTTCCCCATTATATAGCATATATATCAACCTACAGATCAAATACAGAGCTGTTCAAAAGAATTTGAATACATATTTGCTATGGATGGTAACTGCTGAAATCAGTTTTTCAAATGTTTTATGCGTTTTCTAAAATGGTTACTTAGTTCTGTTATATACCTTATTTCCCTAAATAACGAAGTTTGGTTAAAGCATACAGGAAGTGTTGGAAAGTGTTTCATAATCTATGCTTAATGCATGATTTTCTTACTTTATTATTATTATTATTATTATTATTATTATTATTTAATGTAAGTGCATAAAGCAAATTGTTTCGGTTTTCAATTAGTTGATCTTCAATTTTGTTCTAAGTAAAAAAAAAAAAAAAAAAAAAAAAAAATTGTGCTTTTAGTAGTATATTGTTTAAGTTTTCATGTTAAGTGCAATATGTTTTAGTTTCTACCGTATATTATGCTTGAAAATATTTATTATTAGCAAAGTTGACTATTTTGAAAATATCGGATATATATCGAAAATATCGAATATATATCAAAATATCGGATATTTTTGATATTTTCGAAAATATCATGATATTTACGAACCCTGGCTATATCGCAAGAACTAATGCACGGATTTTCATCAAACTTCAGATTCAGTTAGATGTTTACATAAGTTGTTACTGATTAGGTTTTGGTGTAAATCACCCTACAGGTGGCGCTGTTATGCTATATTTTGCAGGATGTGCACGTTTTTAACAATAATCGTATCTCAAGAACTAATGCACGGAATTTCATATCTTTAGAATCCTCATGAGGGGCATAGACCATTTAATTTTGGCACTCTGATAATGAATTTTGTAGTATTAACATGTAGGGGAAGGTGTTGTTCCTTTGACCACTTTGCAATATTTTAATTTTCGTAGCTTAACTATTAAGGCTAAATTCAATTTCTTTGTTTTATTATAATCTGTATCATCTGGTTTATCATATGTAATTTTTTTGAAGTTTCTAGAATCACTTTTATTATGGTCAATTTCATTTTTAAAAAATTATAACATTGTGGTCAAAGGTACAACACATAGTTGTACCTTTGACCATGGGTTGTTGTACCTCTGACCAGGCAATTAGACAACGCAACGATGAAGAAAAAAATCATTTTATTCAATCGCATTGTTTCTTGCGTTTAGGGTGTTGTTTTTGTTTGTGTTTTCAGCTTCAATAATTAGCTTTTCAAGAGTATCAGTCAGGATACGAGATTGCCCTTTATGCCGACCCCTATTTGACATTTTCCTTGCTTGCACTTTTGGATGAGGTCTCACAGTTTCAGGTGTTATGATAAGTGACATTAAATTTGAACTGCTACACTGAGGAATGATATTGTCAGTTTGAGCTGCGCCAACCGCTGATGGTTTATCAAAATCAGTTTCATTTAGCATCGGTTTGTCTGTTACAGTAGCTGCAAGAAATTCGTCATAAGAGAAAAACATTATCATTGAAAGGCACAATCCCTGTACCCTTAAAACCTTTCATAATATTGGTTGGAACTACGGCATTATAATCTGCTATGCCCGCAAGTTCAGCAATGTTATAGATTGAAACAGGCTTTCTAACATTTCCTGGAGCAACCATCCAATTATTTACAGCTTGATTATAAAAGGCTTTCAAAGGACCATAAACAGCCTTACCAAAGGGTTGCATTTTATTGCTAGAGCGTGGATGAAACGTCATTAGTCACACCATTAGCCTTGTCTAAAGCAATTATTGGTATGGTAATATGAGATTCATGGTTATCAAACAATAACGATACTGATCTTTCAGTACTAGGTCTAACATTTTTCAGAAAATGTTGAAATAACTGTTGGAATATGGTCTCATTTGACCAGCCTGACGTATTTGGAACCCTGATTATTCCAAGAGGCGTTCTGTGAAGCATAAATAGTTTAAAGTTGACAGGGGGAAAACAAACAAAGGGGGAATGATGTTTCCGGATGCGTTAACAGCAGTAATCATAGTGATAATTGTTCCCCTTTCGGCAGACGTTATCCCTCTAACTTATTTTTTTTTCCTTTGAGGGCTATGAGTTTAGGAGGTACATAAACTGTGCTTATCCCAGACTACATATTTTATTATTATTATTATTTATTAAAAACTGAAGTAAAAATATATCGTAAACTAATTTCAAGACAGTTGTAGTAAGTAAGTCATCAAAGTTTAAATGTTTAGAAATTTTTTTAAGAGTGTTGTACCTTTGACCTGGTCAAAGGAACAACAACTGATCATGGTCAGAGGTACAACACCATGCTAGTGTAAGTTATAATGCATGCCACAGTTTTAAGATTAGTATAATCGATTTCACAAGCCGCACCATATTTATAAAAGTCTATAGCTACCATGTCAAATTAGTTCTATCAACAAAGACATAGCACAAAATATATTATTAGGCAAAACATTAACAAATAAATACTTACATTTTTATCATGGAAATGGATTACTATTATTCACAGGAATGCCCTTTGACTTTTATAATCCACAGTAGGATGCACAAGCCCTCTAGAGAAGGAACTATGCACTAATTAAACCAAAATTAATAAAATGCTGCTAGATGGCGCTACAGCCTAGGTGGTCAAAGGAACAACATGGTCAGAGGTACAACACCTTCCCCTATGAGATAGAAGAAAGTTTTGGGATTGGCACATCTGACTAGTTTTTTCTTCTGCTGTATGCTATTTTAAAATTTTCTAAATTTCTACTGCCACATGGTGAAATCCCCCCTTCCCTTCCCGTCCATTTGAATATTTAAAACTTTTACAAAAATGAAAGAAACCCTTTATTAAAAAATGCATGATATAATTTATTAGTTTATTTAATTTGAAGGTCCTTAATTTTTTTTGGTTTTGGTCCTTGAAAGTCCTTAAAAGTACTTGATTTTTATTTAAAGGAATGTGTACGAACCCTGTATATGCCTAACGGTTTAGGAAATAGCCACTGCACACCGTTGAGAGTGGATACCCTGTATAGAACAAGTTGGAAATTGCACGTCAAACGGGGCAAATGTGGTGCGTTCGTACTATAACTAGTTTTATAAATATTTTTTGCACCGCATATTGTACTAAATGTATATTTTAGTTCACTTCATAAGTGCATACCAATTTCATTCTGTTCGAAAGGCTGTAACATCTTTAAAATGCGCTTGAAACATTTTTTTCCCATTGGCCGTAATGTAACGGAAAACTTTTGACTGTCCCTGTAATTAAACTACACATCCAATTTTCATAAAATTTGAAATGACTCGACAAAATTTTGCAACAATTATATATTTAAAATTTCAGACCATTTGGTTGAGTAGTTTTTGCTATGTTATATGCGGACGAATGGACAGACAGACAGACGGACCGAATGACGACTATAAGGTGCTACGTATTTATATAATTACGGATACACCTAAAAAAATAGACAGTTTTTCCATAAAATTTTCGAAAAAGCACCCTCTGAAAAGCCAGATGATGAACTTCTATAATGTGCTCAATTATTAAGCCAAATAGAATGGCGTAATTATAGTTCAAACCTATGAAAGAAGAACAGCGTAATTTGTTTCACACAGAGTTTCTAATATACCGAATCGAGTCATTAGTTCAAGTTCGAGAACTATCAAAAGAACTGATCCTATACTATAAGCTAATGAAAAAGAAAAAATTACTAATAGGTGCTTTAATCTCTTTTTTCTTTTCGTTTTCTATATGTTCCACTTCGTCAAATTTGTGTGTTCCCAAAACTAAAAAAAGTAAAGGAAACTGATTTGAAAATAATATTAATTGTAGTTGGGAAAAAAAAAAAAGTCCTTTCGTCTTATGAGTTGTCGATTGATTTATATTCGGCATTGTTTGATGCGTGAGAACTTGATAAAGAAAATGGATTAATGTGATAATGAGGCTATATTTTAATCTTTTTAGATTTTAAATGAGAAAATATGTAAAGAAAAAAATCTTTAACCCTTTAAGTACTGAATTATGAATTCATGAAAATTTTATCTTCTAAAGCATTTTTCGTGAATTGTTTAAACTACATTAGAAGATTTACATAATTATATAATAAATTTTAGAAGGATTTTAGAAGGATTGAAGGATTTAGAAAGATTAATTAAATTTGAATTTATAGGGATTTTGTGCAATATTTATAACCCCACTCAAATCTTTTATTTTAAATATTTTTCTTAGTATTTTGTAGAATTAGGAAATGTACAAATATAATGTTCTTATAATAGAAATATAGAAATATTTCCGAATTGAAAAATCCCCCCCCCCTCCCCCCCAACGCCAATAAAGCTGAAAAGATGAAAAGGCAAAAGAAATCATCCTTTTAAACATATTTTTGTTTTGTGTATTCAATAATGCTTTTGGAACAAGATAAAGTAAAGCATCTAGAAGTTATTCTAAACTGTATTACTACTAAACGATGCATTAAATGAATTTTATAGCAAGTTATTTTAATGGTATTTATATGTACCGTCAGTAGATAAAGGGTTAACTGCATGCTGCATTTACATACTATCTTAGGTTTATCTTTTCTATTAAATACAGTCTAGCTCAATCATAACGAGTACAATGGGGCCACAACATTTGTTCATTATTAGAGAGTTTTAACAATAATTAAATTTAAGAAAATAATGTAAAACTTCCCTTATACGAAAATCTGTAAAATGTTCAGTTAAGTTAATTAAAATTTCTAGAAAGATTATTCTCAGGGCCAGTTTTATTAAATCTTATTTCATTGGCGGATTTTTCAAGCTGAAAGTCCAAAAATCTTTTTTAGTTTATTATTATTATTATTATTATTATTGTTGTTGTTACTATTATTTTAATTAAGAAGAGTTCATAAAATATCAAGCATTTGTGCGTGTAACACAGTTTTTATTGAATCCTGAAAAATCACAAATCTTGGACTCGTGTAGTTTTTTAAATCACTGATACAAATCTGATTTATGACGTTTCAAGTCACCTTGAGAAACCCTATCCTATTAACGAATAAGCCTTATTTAACACGCTATTAATATTAAATTAATATATGTTGTTTATAATTAATAATTACGTATTAATAATTAATATATACAGTAGACCGTCGATTATCCGAACTCCAATTAACCGAACTTCCAATTATCCGAACAGCCTATTTCTCCAAACTCAAAATATAAATTTAACCACACTCCCAATTATCCATTGGCTTGGAATAAAATTTTAAATAAAGAAAAAAACTGAAATCAGAAAATGAGGAATGTAAAGCAATGAAGGAGATGGAAAGAATCCTAAGCTATGAAGAAAATGAAATTAACGAGTAGTTAAATAGTGAAGTACATGACCATGGATATCAGATTTTAAATGATGATGTGGATTGTGGATGAGATTCATGATGAAAAAGGAATGGAAGAAAATGAAAACGAATGCTCTGAAAATGACCCAGGTCCATAACATAACGAAATGAATGTTTGAATGTTTGGAAACAGCTATGAAATGGCCCGAACGGCAGAAGAACGTTGATCCTATTCAGCTAACGTATTTAAGAAAAATTAGAGATATGGCAGCATTGAAAAGAATGTCTTCGTTGAAGCAAGCAACAATCAAAAGCTTTTTTGCTTAAATTATAATAATAAAAAGAGAACAAAAATTAATCGTAAAAATGTAAGCAAAATAATTTTTAAAGACAAATAAAAAACAATTTTTAAACATGTCAGCACTAACTGGTGCTGCCAGTCCTAACCTTAGATAACGTATGAAGGTTTTAGTAGGGAAGAGTAGCCGAATTTGGACCACTTCACTTATTTTAATGTGTAACTCGTTTCATTTTTGTAATATCTGCAAAATATCACTACACGTGGTCAATCTATTCATCTACGAACTAAATAAATCTTCAGAACAATTTATTTTCGAAAATCTTAAGTTTAATTTTAATTTGAAAATTTTGTCAAAAGTGGCCCAAATTCAGCGACTGGTCGCCTAAGTTGGATCCCAGTCTCCTAAATTGGACTAAGTAATATTAGGCTGTTTTAATGAGTATGAATGTAATGGATTTTATTAAAATCAAAGTTTGCAATTGATGAGACAATGAAACAAAACAACAGCAATGAAATATATTGAAATCAAATGTATGAAAGTTAGACAAATGTCAGACGAACGACTTTTTGAACGCTTGTGGTTTCAACAAGAAAAATAAACACCTGCGCTATCCCGGTCAGACGAGCGATCTATGAAACGTTCCCGCCACACAGAGCAGACGACATTATTCGCCGCAACAGAATGATTTCCATTCGATGTTTTCAATAAGCAAAATGGATCTTCTGCATGAAATAAATGATTTTGTAATTTTATATTAGTTATTCAAGAAATTAGAAAAAAGAAATATACACAGACGGTACTAGGTTCATCGTATTTTAAGTAATCGGTAGAAAATTAACTTTGCTGTACACAAAATTTTACAAAAAAAAAAAAAAAAAAAAAAGAAAGGAAAGAAAACGGAACGGCCACTTTACCAAACTTAACTATATTTGCTTCAAAAATAGCAAAGAAGATAGATTTCCTTTTAACGAGGTTTATCAGATTTGAACCGGTACATCAGATTTGAATCAAATCGAATAATTCTGCATGAAAAACCCATTTATCTACATTAAAGGGGAACTATCCCCCGTTACCCCCCTTTATATTTAACCAATAAACCTCCCAACCTAATCAATGTAGTTCCTTCACATAATAAACTGGTGTACTAAATTTGGAGCAAATCGAATAATTCTGCATGAAAAACATATTTATCTAATTTAAAGGGGACGGGGGACTAGCCCTCTTTTCCCGATTTATACTTAACTAATGAACCTCCAACTCTAATCAGGGAAGCTCCTTAACATAATAAACCGGTATACCAAATTTGGAGCAAATCGAATAATTCTGCATGAAAAACCCATTTATCTAAATTAAAGGGGAGTCTAGACCCCCCCCCCTCTTTTCCAACTTTATAATTAACCAATGAACCCCCAAAACTAATCAGAGGAGAGCTTTATCGGAATGAACGTAGACAAATTTTTTCAAGCAAATCGGATAAATGTGCATAAAAAAAACATTTATCTAAATTAAAGTTTCAATTAGCCCCCCGTTGTCTCCCTTTATACTTAACCAATGAATCCCCAAAACTAATCAGGGAAGCGCCTTATCAGAATGAAACTAGAAAAAAAAAATTGAAGCAAATCGGATATTTCCATCAAGAGTTATCGCGTTACGTACGTACGTACGTATGTATGTACGTATGTACGTAACAGAACCGGCGGGCACATTAGTTCTCAAGCTTTGATAGCCTGTGAACTAAAAAAATAAAAAATAAATTACAGTATTTTTAAAACTACATGCTCGCAGTAAATAGAACCGGTACCGGATATGACCACAGAGGCTCTGTTTTGCTGTCTCCTTTCCCATACTGGATTTTCAAAACCAGATATAACTTGTAATGATTTTAATTTCAAAGAATTGTTAGTAAGAATTCATTATTATTAAGAAATGCAACATTTGCTGTCTATTTAGGTCCCCGTCACAAAAATCCATTTAATAAAACAGGCTTCTCAAAAATCGTAATTATAAAACAGGCCCTTTCACAAAATTATATTCCATAAAAACATGCTATTAATTAATTATTTTAACATTGTTAGGTTTAAAAATCTGTAATTTGTAAAAAATCAAGTTCCCCCGAAACGAAAACTTTAGCATTTACTTTTCGCAAAATGCCTCCTTCGCCCCCTACCCCACAAAGAAACACCCCTGCAATTATCCATGAATTTAATTTAGTATACATACTAGGACAAAATAGTATTATTATTAGTAGTATTTGATAAAGATTACATTCAGTTTTTCCTTATAATAATACTTTACTATTTAAATACTTTTCTTATACTAAACTTGCAACATTAGCATAATTTTAAATGATTTTTTAGGTGCGTTCGTAATTATATAAATACGTAGCACCTATAGTCGTCGTTCAGTCCGTCTGTCCGCATATAACAGAGCAAAAACAATAGCCTGAAATTTTGAATATATAATTGTTGCAAAAGTTTGTCGAGTCTTTTCAAATTTTATGAAAATCGGATGTATAGTTTAATGACAGGGATAGTCAAAAGTTTTTCGTCAGATTACGGCCAATGCGAAAAAATTATTGCAAGTGCATTTTAATGTTACAGCCTTCCGAATGGTCTGAAATTTTAAATATATAATTTTTGCAAAATCTTGTCGAGTCGTTTCAAATTTTATGTAAATCGGATGTATAGATTAATGACAGAGACAGTCAAAATCTTCCGTTGCATTACGGCCAATGGGAAAAAAATTATTGCAAGTGTATTTTAATGATGTTACAGTCTTTCGAACAGAATGAAATTTATATGCACTTATAAAATGCACTCAAATATACAATCAGTACAATTCGGTGCAAAAAATATTTATAAAACTATTTATATTACGAATGCACCTCATTTACCACGTTTGACGAGCAATTTCCAACTTGTTTGTTTATATGAAACAAAATTAATTCATATAATTTATCGATAACTTCCTAATCTTCTTTAGATTTTTCTGATTTTTTTTTTTTTTTTTTTTTTTTGTAAATCAGGGATGCCTTTAACCAAGTTATTATATTTTAATTTTTATCTTTATATAATGTAAGCATGAGGTGTCCAACTATATTGAACACTTTTGTATTTCAAAAATTAGTTAATCTACGTGTATTAAATCCATTTTAAATTCTAGCGAAAAAATTCGATACGCAACCAGAACCAACAACTTACGAATCACTGATAAAGAAACTTAAAGCCAGCGTCAAAACTTCGGTTCGTCTGGACAACAGAGAAGAAACAAAAGACTTGAGCACGCCACCAGCTCCCAGCGAGTTGGGGGAAACGCCGAGCCTCGACGTGCAGCTTTTCGGAATTTTTACCGCAACGATTTGTGGGCGCTCGTCTGAACAGACCAGAAGATTCGTCTGCTCTCAAGAGAGAGCGTCGAAAATGCTGATTTTCAAAATCGCTCGTCTGACATCTGCCTTAGAATAATTTCTTTAAATCAAAATGTATTCAAAATAAATCAAAGTTACAAATAATTAAGAATAGAAATTTTGGGACTAATTGCAAGTTACTTGAATAGCATGGTAAGAAGTGATGCAAGACTTATACACTTGAATTTATTTTGTTCATTTTTTATTTCAGCGCACACAACATGGAACTATATTGGACAATCTGAACACTGAATTATTTCTGCTATTTTATTTTTCTTCCAAATTAAGCAAAACAAATCATCACTGTCCTGATTTTTCTTTTTAGATTCTGAATCATTAGCCATATTTTTTACAACAGAAGTTTTCTTTACCTCATGCCTGTAGTTCTTCCCTTCCATCATTTTCTTTCCAATTGAATTTACCTATTTTTTAAAGCGTGATGTTCTAATTGCTTTTATGCTTTGAGAGCTTCCTTTTGGTCTTTTTCATTTCAAGGTTTACTTTATGTAGTGAAGGTGTTAACACAGCTGTTTTTTGGCTCCCTCTGTACATTGACTTAACTGATTTTGGCAAGGGAGATAACATTTATAATGATTCTTTGGCTTTTGGGGGTGGGGGGTGTTTCTTGCGGGTCCATCTCTACACAACTTTCTCTTTCCTTTTCGTTTCCTATATCTTTAACAACTTTTGCTGTCACTGATGTTTTTCTTCCAGACTGTTTGTCTGTGTCATTTAAATCATTTTTTTTTCTCTTAGTTTTAGAAGGTTTCACGATTACTGATTCTGATTCTGAAATTTCACCAGCAAGAGAACCAACAAATCTATCTGCAGTGCCTATCTCCTCGTTAGAAATAAGTAAAAGAAATTGCAAACAAAATTTATTGCATAACAATGTAAAATATGTTTCTTATGTTTATATAGCCCTAAACTGTATAAAGAAATTGATTCAGATATACAAAAAGGAAATAAAATTAAATATTCAAAATCTTGCATGTAGATAGTAATCCATCATTTAAAAAAAAAAAAAAAGTGTCTAAAGCATGCAGTCCTCGAAATTCATTACTTACTTTTCAAATTTATGATCGTATATCTGGTCCAATTTAAACAACTCAAATTGGCCCAATTAAGGCAACTGCGCCATTTTTTAAAACATATAATCTCAAGACTAAGAACAAAAATTAAAGCAAACAAATCCGCGTGAAAAATATGCGCAATAAACACATGAATTTAGATATGTATATGAAAACATAACAACTTACTTTAGTTTTAAAGTATTCTCTTAAAGTATCCTCTTATTCTGTATTTCTCTTTAAAGTATTCTCTCGTTTAGTAGGGAAAAAATAGATAAAAAATTCTAATTTTAGGTTTTTTTAAATTGCCTGTAAACAGCACGTGGGAGACGGGTGCTTCTTCTAATCATAAATGACGTTACTCTGATGAGTAAGATTTCAACGGTAGATGGCGTAACTTTCTGTAATTAACGGGAGAATTACAGCGGTCCATTTAAAACGACGGTCTAAATATGGCTACTCTCCCGTATAGTCAGAAACATCCCTTAAATTGTCTAACCATTTATCCGAACTTTTGCATATCCGAACTAGGTTCGTTCCCGACTTGTTCGGATAATCGGCGCGCTACTGTATTAGTATTTCATTAGAATAACTTTACATGAAACTGCAAAAACTTTAAATGCGACTCTCTTGCTCAATACTCTAAATTCTCGAAAAAATCCATGAATTGAATGAATTTTTGCGTTGCTTATATTTCATTAAAACACAAAAATTTCCGCTTGGTTTTGAAGAAAATTTCCCAATTTAACTGGAAAATTAACTAAAATCCTACAACCAAAAGTTGTATTTTTGACAAATCACAGAGGTGTTCCGGCAAGGCAACCGTGTTGTTTTTGTACTTTTTCGTATTAAAAAAGGAATTTTTATGTATGTCTTTCCCCTCAACGCACGAAAAATTCGCTAACTAAACTCAAAATTCCTTTAAATTCTTCAGACAAAAGTCGGAAATTTCTTCAAATAGCAGACAAATTTCTTCCACGGAGTGTTCTGACAAATTTCTTCCTGTACTTATTACTTTTTTTGACGAAAAATTGTTTGATAGTATTACCAGATTTTGCCTCTTATCGAATTTTTAGTGAATACCGCTGTCATAACGATTTAAAAGGAAATTTATAAAGTGATAAATCAAAAGCTCGATTTTTCTCGTTTATAAATGACGACACAAAAAAAAATGCAGAAACACAAGACAATTTAGATTTTTCTTTCTTTTCTAGGGGTCTTTAAAGTTTAATTCTCGAGGGCCACGTCGATAAATTTTAAAGTTCCGCAGGCCACCCATAATCCATTTATGTAGGCATTCATATAGACAAAAAGCATATGCATTGTTAACTTTCGTGACCAAGAACGAATTGTATATAGGAGATGCGGAACTATAGAAGTGTTAGTTTCTTCTTGATCTATACTCCTATTATAAAGAGGAAAAAATTGTTTATTTGTCGGAGGTAAGCTCTGGAACTACCGAACCGATTTCAAAAGTAATGGTATCAAAATGATGGTGTTAGTCCAACTTAGAACATAGGCTATTTCTTATATCGGTGCCGCTACCCCAAAGGGGGTGGAGGAGCAAAAAACGTTCTAAAAATGCAATTTTAGCGTTACTGAAGGGCCTAGAAATATGAAATTTTGAATATTAGTTACTTATAAGATATAAATGATGTCTAAGAACAGTTCTTAAACAATTCGAAATTTAAAAGGGGTGAAAATGCACAAAAAGCGTTCTAAAAAACGTTCTAAATGGTAGTTTCTACACAATCTCAAGAAATACCAAACCGATTTAAAAAATATTGGTGTCAAAATGATGGTGACAACGCTTGCTCCAAGATAGGCTATGTTTTATGTCAGTGCCACTACCCCAAAGGGGGTGTAGGAGCAAAAAACGTTCTAAAAATGCGATTTTAGCGTTGCTGAAGGGCCTAGAAATATGAAATTGTGAATATTAGTTACTTATAAGATATAAATGATGTCTAAGAACAGCTCTTAAACAATTCGAAATTTAAAAGGGTTGAAAATGCACAAAAAGTGTTCTAAAAAACGTTCTAAATGGTAGTTTCTGCACAATCTCAGGAAATACCAAACCGATTTAAAAAGTATTGGTGTCAAAATGATGGTGATAACGCTTGCTCCAAGATAGGCTATGTTTTATATTGGTGCCACTACCCCAAAGGGGGTGTAGGAGCAAAAAACGTTCTAAAAATGCGATTTTAGCGTTACTGAAGGGCCTAGAAATATGAAATTTTGAATATTAGTTACTTATAAGATATAAATGATATCTAAGAACAGTTCTTAAACAATTCGAAATTTAAAAGGGGTGAAAATGCACAAAAACCGTTCTAAAAAACGTTCTAAATGGTAGTTTCTACACAATCTCAGGAAATACCAAGCCGATTTAAAAAATAATGGTGTCAAAATAAGAGTGTCAAAATGACGGTGACAACCCTTGCTCCAACATAGGCTATGTTTTATGTCGGTGCCACTACCCCAAAGTGGGTGCAGGAGCAAAAAACGTTCTAAAAATCCAATTTTTGCGTTACCGAAGGGCCTAGAAATATGAAATTTGAAATATTAGCTACTTATTAGATATAAAGGATTTCTAAGAACAGTTCTTAAACAATTCGAAATTTAAAAGGAGTGAAAATGCGCGAAAAGCGTTCTAAAAAAAGTTCTAATGGTGGTTTCTACACAATCTCAGGAAATACCAAACCCATCTAAAAAATAATGGCGTCAAAATTATAGTGAAAACCCTTGCTCCAACATAGGCGATGTTTTATGTCGGTGCCACTACCCCAAAGGGGGTGCAGGAGCAAAAAACGTTCTAAATTGCGGCTTTTGCGTTACGGAAGGGCCTAGAATCGTGAAATTTAGAATGGTATTTAGTTATAAGATATCAATGATCTCTAAGGACATTTCCTAAAAAAATCGAAATTTAAAAGGGGGTCAAAATGCGCAAAAAGCGTTATAAAAAACTTTCTAAATTGCGATTTCTATGGAATCTCAGGAAGTTCTGAACCGATTTCAAATATAATGGTGTAAAAATGATGGTGACAGTTCTTGCTCCAAGATAGGCTATATTTTATATCTGTTTCCACTACCCCTGAGGAGATGCAGGAGCAAAATGCGCGAAAAGCGTTCTAAAAACGTTCTAGATGCCGATTTGTCGGTAATATCTCAGGAAGAATGAATCTGATTTCAAACGTAATGGTAGGAAATTGATGCTGACAGCCTCTGCTCTAACATAGACGCTATTTTATGTCGGTATCACTATCACTAAGACGTTGCAGGAGCAAAAAAGCGTTCCAAATTTCGATTTTTGTGATCGGTAGGGGCTAGCAACTTAAAATTAGGCAAGGTACATATTTATTAGCAATAAATGATCTTTAAGAACAGTTTCGAAAAACCTGGAAATTTAAAAAGGGGTGAAAATGCGCGAAAAGCGTCCTAAAAACGTTCTAAATTGCGATTTCTTCTCAATCTAAGGAAATACCAAAGCTATTTCAAAAGTAATGGTTGCAAATCAATGGTGACAGTCCCTGCTATAACATAGGTTATTTTTTATGTTGCTGTCAATACCATCTGAGGGTTGCAAAAGCAAAATATGTTCTAATTTGCATTTTTTGCACAACTGATGGGTCTAACACTTTGAAGTATGGCATGGTATTTACTTACAAGATGCAACTACTTTCTAAGAACAGTCGAAAGAAAATTCTAAATTTAAAAAAAAATGAAGTGAGTGAAAAGCGTTATAAATTACAATTTTTAAGCAAACTTATAAATTACCAAACCGATTAAAAAAATAATGACAAATTTTGGTGATAGAACCTGCTCAAACATAAGCTATATTTTATGTCTGTGCCACTACCACCAGAGGGTTGAAGGAGCTAAAAACTTTCCAAATTGCGATTTCTGCGATACTGAAAAGGCTAGAAACTTTAAATATGACATGGTAGTTACTTATAAAATATAAATGCCCTCGAAGGAACGTCGAAAATAAATTCGAATTAAAAAGGGGTGAAGCGAAGGGGAGGTGCGAAAAGCATTCTAAACAAGTTCTAAATTACGATTCTATGCAATTTCAGGGAATATAAACCGATTATAAGAGTAATAGTTGCGAATCAGTGGTAACAGTCTCGGATCCTACACAGGATATATTTTATGCCGGTGATTCTACCACCTGGGGTTCACAGGAACAACAAACGTTCTAAAAAAGGGCTTTAAAAGCTTTTTAAATTACGTTTCTGTGGAATATTAGGAAATAACAAACCGATTTCAAAATTAATGTTGGCAAATTAATGGTGACAGTTCCTGTTTCAACATAGCCCTTTATATTGAGAGAGGTGGTAGGACTTGGAATTCGACATGATGGTTAATTTTAAGATGTAAGAAGATGGTTTCTAAAAAATTCAAAACTTCAAATGAATACTGAAATGAGCGTATTAATTGAGCATAAAAGTTTCAAAATATTTTCTAAATTATCACTTATTTAGTTTTATTTCGTTTTATTAATTTAAGTCTCATTTCTGCCTTATGCAGTGTAACAGTGATGTTTAATCAAACTGTGTTTTAAATAGTAATTTTTTTAATTATTCCTAAAAGTAATAAGTACCTTTTAATAATATAAAATATTACCTTTTACTAAAATAAAAATTTAGTTAGTACCTTTTAATAAAAATTAGACATATAAATATCACTTGGCACAGAGTTTCCCCCAGACAGTTTCAGGAGGGCACTGCACCCTGCCTGCCCTTAGGTTTACAAAATAGCACCCCTCTTGCCCCTCATTTAAAAAAAATAGCTCCCTTGTTGCCCCCACCTGAAAAAAGTGCCTTTACTCCTTTGTTTATTAAGAAAATTACTTGCATAGTAAAAATTGACTCATTGCTGTCTTTAAAATAGTGTTCTGTGTATTAAATATTAAAAAGTAGTTTTAAAAATCAAAAGAATGTCTTTAAAAATTTCAAGAAATGCCCTTAAAAATCCAAAAAATGCCCTTCAGAATCTAAAAGTGCCCTTTTCCCACAAGCAGCTCCCTGCCTTTTTTTAAAGCTGGGGGAAACTCTGCTTGGCATATTTCAAATATTACGCGAGCAAAGCCGCGGGGTTTGCTAGTCTATACTCCTATTATAAAGAGGAAAAAAATGTTTATTTGTCGGAGGTAAGCTCTGGAACTACCGAATCGATTCCAAAAGTAATGGTATCAAAATGATGGTGTTAGTCCAACTTAGAACATAGGCTATATCTTATGTCGGTGCCACTACACCAAAGGGGGTGTAGGAGCAAAAAACGTTCTAAAAATGCGATTTTAGCGTTACTGAAGGGCCTAGAAATATGAAATTTTGAATATTAGTTACTTATAAGATATAAATTATGTCTAAGAACAGTTCTTAAACAATTCGAAATTTAAAAGGGGTGAAAATGCACAAAAAGCGTTCTAAAAAACGTTCTAAATGGTGATTTCTACACAATCTCAGGAATTACCAAACCGATTTAAAAAATATTGGTGTCAAAATGATGGTGACAACGCTTGCTCCAAGATAGGCTATGTTTCATGTCGGTGCCACTACTCAAAAGGGGGTGTAGGAGCAAAAAACGTTCTAAAAATGCGATTTTAGCGTTACTGAAGGACCTAGAAGTATGAAATTTTGAATATTAGTTACTTATAAAATATAAATGATGTCTAAGAACAGTTCTTAAACAATTCGAAATTTAAAAGGGGTGAAAATGCACAAAAAGCGTTCTAAAAAACGTTCTAAAAAGTAGTTTCTACACAATCTCAGGAAATACCAAACCGATTTAAAAAATATTGGTGTCAAAATGATGGTGACAACGCTTGCTACAAGATAGGCTATGATTTATGTCGGTGTCACTATCCCAAAGGGGTTTGCAGGATTAAAAAACGTTCTAAAAATGCTATTTATGTTACCGAAGGGCCTAGAAATATGAAGTTTGAAATATTAGCCACTTATTAGATATAAAGGATTTCTAAGAACAGTTCTTAAACAATTCAAAATTTAAAAGGGGTGAAAATGCGCGAAAAGCGTTCTAAAAAACGTTCTAATGGTGGCTTCTACACAATCTCAGGAAATACCAAACAGATCTAAAAAATAATGGCGTCAAAATGATGGTGACAACCCTTGCTCCAACATAGGCGATGCTTTATGTCGGTGCCACTAACCCAAAAAGGGGGCAGGAGAAAAACGTTCTAAATTGCAGCTTTTGCGTTACGGAAGGGCCTAGAATCGTGAAATTTGGAATGGTAGTTAGTTATAAGATATCAATGATCTCTAAGGACATATCCTAAAAAAATCGAAATTTAAAAGGTGGTCAATATGCGCAAAAAGCATTGTAAAAAACTTTCTAAATTGCGATTTCTATGCAATCTTAGGAAGTACTGAACCGATTTCAAATATAATGGTGTAAAAATGATGGTGACAGATCCTCCAAGATAGATTATATTTTATATCTTCTACTACCCCAGAGGAGATGCAGGAGCAAAATGCGCGAAAACCGTTCTAAAAACGTTCTAAATGCCGATTTGTCGGCAATATCTCAGGAAGAATGAATATGATTTCATACGTAATGGTAGGAAATTGATGCGGACAGCCTCTGCTCTAACATAGACGCTATTTTATGTCGGTATCACTATCACCAAGACGGTGCAGGAGCAAAAAAGCGTTCTAAATTTCGATTTTTGTGATCGGTAGGTGTTAGTAACTTAAAATTAGGTAAAGTACATATTTATTAGATATAAATTATCTTTAAGAACAGTTTCGAAAAAATTGGAAATTTAAAAAGGGGTAAAATGCGCGAAAAGAGTCCTAAAAACGTTCTAAATTGCGATTTCTACTCAATCTACGGAAATACCAAAGCTATTTAAAAAGTAATGGTTGCAAATCAATGGTGACAGTCCCTGCTATAACATAGGTTATATTTTATGTTGCTGTCACTACCATCTGAGGGATGCAAAAGCAAAACATGTTCTAATTTGCGTTTTTTGCACAACTGAGGGGTCTAACACTTTGAAGTATGGCATGGTATTTACTTACAAGATGCAACTGCTTTCTAAGAACAGTCGAAAGAAAATTCCAAATTAAAAAAAATGAAGTGAGTGAAAAGCGTTATAAATTACAATTTTTAAGCAAACTTATAAATTACCAAACCGATTAAAAAAAATAATGATGACAAATTTTGGTGATAGAACCTGCTCAAACATAAGCTATATTTTATGTCTGTTCCACTACCACCAGAGGGTTGCAGGAGCTAAAAACTTTCTAAATTGCGATTTCTGTGATACTGAAAAGGCTAGAAACTTTAAATATGACATGGTAGTTACTTATAAAATATAAATGCCCTCGAAGGAAAGTCGAAAATAAATTCGAATTAAAAAGGGGTGAAGCGAAGGGGAGGTGCGAAAAGCATTCTAAAAAAGTTCTAAATTACGATTCTATGCAATTTCAGGGAATATAAACCGATTATAAAAGTAATAGTTACGAATCAATGGTAACAGTCTCTGATCCTGCACAGGCTATATTTTATGCCGATGATTCTACCACCTGGGGTTCACAGGAACAACAAACGTTCTAAAAAAGGGCTTTAAAAGTTTTTTAAATTACGTTTCTGTGGAATATTAGGAAATAATAAACCGATTTCAAAATTAATGTTGGCAAATTAATGGTGACAGTTCCTGTTTCAACATAGCCCTTTATGTTGAGAGACTTGGTAGGACTTGGAATTTGACATGACGGTTAATTTTAAGATGTAAGAAGATGGTTTCTAAAAAAATCAAAACTTCAAATGAATACTGAAATGAGCGTATTAATTGAGCATAAAAGTTTCAAAATATTTTCTAAATTATCATTTATTTAGTTTTATTTCATTTTATTAATTTAAGTCTCATTTCTGTCTAATGCTGTGTAATAATGATGCTTAATCAAACTGTGTTTTAAATAGTAATTTTTGAATTATTCCTAAAAGTAATAAGTACCATTTAATAAAAAAAAAAAACCTTTCAATAAAATAAAATATTACCTTTTAATAAAATAAAAATTTAGTTAGTACCTTTTGATAAAAATTAGACATATAAATATCACTTGGCATATTTCAAATATTACGCGAGCAAAGCCGCGGGGTTTGCTAGTTCATGATAAAAGTAAAAATCGTTTTTTTAAAAAATCCTCTTTTACTAGCATTCAATGATCAGGGCTGCCACAGGCGACTATTTTTTTATTCTATTTCGCGCAACTTTTTCAAAACAAAATTCTTTTACATGTGTCGTCTAGTTGCAAAACCGGCCATCTCCAAAAAATAAAATTTTGAGAAAAAGCTGATTTTTTACCACACTTAGCCAAATAAAGTTTGGAACCAAAACTCTTCAGTTTTATAGTCATTAGGGCAGTATATTTGAAAACACGAAATACGGTGGCAGGGGCACATGAAGGGAGGGGGTTATTTAGGTCTTTGTTTTGGATTTGGCCGCCTTTGCAACTTACTTTGGAGTTGACCGGTTTTGCAACAAACCAGAAATTAATTTTTTCTATATTTAATCTGACATTGGGTTTTTAGGGGTTGCAAATACACAAAAATGTTTTGTTCAACTTAATGTTATTTAACAAAAAGAACTTTAGGAAAGTTATTAACGTAAAACGATTTTTACACAGTTACTGATTGTTAAAACTGACTAACAGTTAAAACTAACTGACTAGCTATTAAAACTGATTTAAATGTCACTAAACAAATGATTTAAATGACATGATATTATTTTAAATAAAATTATTAAATTTTAAAAACTTAAACAAAAATCATACTATGTACATGTGCATACAATTTCAAACTTTAGTGGTCTCATCGTTTTCGATAGTCTCACAAATTTCGTCATGATGGTCCATCCATGCGTCTTTTTCTTCATCATCTTTGCTTTCTGCTTTTTAAGCAGAATGCCTTACTGCCTTTTAAGCTGATGCCAACATATTTTTGTAAAAAAAATAACCGCTTGCCAGCATCCCAATTTGGTCCGAAATGTTTCGTCAGTAAGTTTTGGACATCCCGAAGTTTTAGAGGCTTCACCACGGTATCCGGAGCCACGTCCTCGAGCTTGCTGTGCATAATACTTCTCTTACTCTTGACAACAGACTTTCTGACTTCTACCTCAGATTTGTAGAAGACCTCCCCTTGAACCAACAGCTTATTTTTATATTCTGTTATGAAATTTTTTTTCGTAGGAGCAAATCTGAAATTTCACAGTGCAGGTGGTTTGGGGAAGAAATTGCTGATCTTCTTCCAATCATGGTCGGTCTCTTCACGACTTGAAAATTGTTCCATATTCAGATAAAATTTCTTCATACTTTTTGGGCTGAATGAGGGACTGGATTTTCTTCAATCTCCTTTCAATTTGAGCTGAAACACGGTCTGGAGGGATCAAAGAATACTGAATCAACGTAGGCAAGTTATAATATTAATAAAATATTATGACATCATGATAATTAATTAATCAAAATATGCTAACTATGATGTTATTATGTTATCAATTAATTATGTATTATATTATCCCCAGGGTGGATTACCCATAAGGCAACTTAGGCTATGGGCAAGGGGCGTACATTAGGTAAGGTTCGCAAAATTAAGAACTTTAAAGTTTTTAAATTTAATGAAATAAGAACAATTTAAAATTTTAACGGAAAGTGTTAAATAAAAAATGAATTTGTAATAATTACATTTAAAACAATTTTTCTACTTCTCGATACACCAACACAAAATTCTCTCAGATTTTAAGTGTAACAAAAGCCCATTCATTTCCAATCTACAATCCTCAAATTACTAAAATTTATAAAGCAAAATTTAAATGTATTATTAATTAATTAAATAGATTAAAAAATTCTTAAATTTGTCAAAGAAAATTCACTTACAGTATTATGAAGGGGGGGGGGGGGGGAGCGGAAAAGTATTTTGGCCTAGGACGTCAAAAAATGATAAATCACCCCTGGTTATCAAAAGGTGTACATTTACCTTTGAATTTTGGGTTTTCTCCTTTACCACGTCGTAGATCCACTTTGCCGCTTCCTTGGTTGATTAGTAGACACTTCTTCCAGAAACACACTTCCATAGTCGGAGAAAACACGAAGCTAAATTATTAGAAAATTTGTATACACCAAGGGAGAGCAGTCATAGGCGAGAGAAAACACGATAACATTAATCTAATCAACAAGTGAGAAGTGGGGTCGAGCAGAAGCGTCATCTAGCGGATATGGAGATGGCCGGTTTTGAAACTCACCGGCTGAAAGATTTGGCCGCTTTTGCACCACATCGTGATTTTCAAACGCATATAACACAGGGATTGACAGGTTTTTGCATGGTTTATTGTTTCCAGATGATAGAAACCTTTGCTAAGAACTAAAAAAACCGAAAAAACACATTTCCAATTTTTGAGGAGTTGGCCGGTTTTGCAACTAGACGACACACATAAGCTTTGACAACATTTGCAAGAGAAATATATTACAGAGTGTATTTTTTTTTTTTTTAATAATGGTGCGAACAGAATATAAAAATAGTCACCTGTGGCAGCCCTGTGATCATCTTGAAAATGCTACCTAATTTTTTGACTGCAATTCATGTTTTATCCCCAGAAATTCTCGTTACAATACATTAATTTGCGTTGGCAACGAACTCGATTATGAAAAATTCACTGCTCCTAATTTTAGTTACTAAAAGGTGTAAATTAAAATTTAAAAACAGTAAAAATAGGTTTATTGGACTGGTTACATGTTTCGACTCTACCCGAGTCATTTTCGAAACAAATAAATAAAAATATTCTAAAATTGCACGGTCTATGAAACAACATCATTCAATTTTCCACGTATTCTTTCATATTATGCTCGTTACTTTTATTTTATTTTACTTGGATGTTTATTTTTTTTTTTCGTAACCATCGAGTAGCTCGAGCCATAATTTTATTCAGTTAAATGATGTTGCATCGTTACATATGGAATTTTTGCGTGTTACAATCTCTATGGTATCTCTTATAATGGATGGATAGTATAAACCGAAGGGAAAAACCATACAGATTGTAGCTCGCAAAAATTCAATGTGTAACGATGCAGCATCATTTAACTTACCAAAATTATGACTCGAGCAACTTGATGGTTACGAAAATAAAATTAACATCCAAGTAAAATAAAATAAAAGTAACGTGCATAATATGAAAGGATACGTGGAAAATTGAATGATTGCGTTTCACTGAAAATGCAGTTTTAGAATATTTTTATTTATTGGTTTCGAAAATGACTCGGGTAGGGTCGAAACATGCAAACAGACAAAAAACTTATTTTTAATATTTTTAAAGTTTTAATTTACACCTTTTAGCAACTAAAATTAGTATAGTATTACAAGGTGTTAGTTTGCTATATATTCACTTCTCCTTTTACGCTTGGTAGAAAGCTCCAGCAAAGGAATTTATTAAAAAATATGCAGTTTTTGCTCTGTTTATTTATTTTTTTAAACGGGAACAGGAAATAAAAAATTAAATGGTATTTAAGCTATCTTTTTACGATTTCTAAATAGATTCCTCAATGTATAATTGTAAATTAATTAATACTTAAATATTAATTGATAAAACTGTATTTATTTTTTAAATATTACACTCTTCATTTTTTAGTTATAATTTATTTTCTACTTTTATGTCTTTCAAATGTTTCGCTGTTACAGTTTCACAGCGCTTTGGCCTATTTTGGCGAGCATTAATTGGCGCAAAATTAAATCCATTGACCATTTTTCAACTCTTTTACAATTGTACGAGTTACAGAGTATATTTGACGATCTATCACCTGTGGCGAGCTAATTGGAAAATGCCTTAAAATTAATGCATTAATTAATAATTAAATTGTAAAAATTTTTAAATGGTATATTGTCATCGGAAATATAGCTTTGTACATAATTTTTATAATTCTAGCATAAAAATCTTTCGCAAAATTCCATCGTTACATACAAAAACAAGATTGAGTTAAATAAGAGAGTGTGAAAATTTTTTATTTATTTATATTAGCTAGCATTTTTTAATTTTAAAACCAGAAATTCTATATTAAGGATAAATATCACAAAATGTGAGATTTCGAAAACAAAAATTTTGAAAATTTAAATCTTTTCCAAGCTTCTGATTTTTTTTTTTTTTTAAATGTTGGTTGAACAGCTGAATAAAAGAATTTATATGTAAAATTGTTAAAGTTTGAAGAGCTAAAGTTCATTTTTATGTAATTATGATTATATGTCATTTTCTTGGCATTTGTATGCCAGGATAATGACAATTTCCTTCTAAAACATTTTTCACATTCTTGTTTTTTTTTTTTTTTTTTTTTTTTTTTTAGATCTAACATTTTAATTTTGTTTAAAGGAACATGTTGTTTCTTTCAGTGTAATGTTCAGTTTTATTTCTAATTTATAGAAGCTAGGAAAATGACATAATTAAAGCCTACTCAATTTTTACAAAACCTTTAAACACGTTATTTTCAAAGAAATATCTAAAATATCTTGGTGGTAGCAATGATTTTACTACTTCTGACTTTAACAATATCAAGAAGAGCAAGAAGAATTACTCTGCAGCGCCATCTTTATACCTAATAAAGAACTAAAATGAGCAGGCCAGGAAAATGACATTCATTTTCAGTGACAATCATTTTTTAATTATGGAAAATTATTTGTAAAATACAGAACTTGTTACCTTCCTCATATATGCGTTACATAAAGTATAATTAGAAATTAGAAACTAGAAAAAGATATTTGTACATAACAGAAAACCTTTTACTTTGCACACGTCACAGTGTGACATGCCAGGAAAATGACAATCTGAAATTTTAAGTCTTTTAATTGCTTTATTTTTGTGTTATTATGATTATAATATCTCTTGAAATTACTTCTAAGAATATTTTTTATTGGAATGTAAAAAAGAAAATTGCATTATATAACATTAAATAGAAATTTTATTGTGCGGACTGCAATTTTCGTATTTTGTGAAATTAACTCATAATTACTTGATTTATTAATAGTAGTAGTTTTAGTACAACGGTAATCTCACGAATAGCATCCAAGAAAATGAAATACGCAAACACGATTGTGTTTATTACAATATCACAATGAAAATTATACACGAGAAGCATACATATGCCATCGGGAGTTATTAGCATAAAGTGGTACTGTATTCCAGCTTTTTACCGCACGAACGAGGCAAATTCACTTCGCTGACATTTGAATTGAAGTGGAGGAAAATTGTGCAAAGTGGATTTGGGGAAAATTGTGCGAGTGGCTTTTTCTGTATTTCTTTTCCGTTTTTTATCTAAACAAGAACGAAAAAAATCATGCGTACAGCATAGATTATGAAACACTTTCCAACACATTCAGAATAACGTAACAAAACTGCACCGTTTAATAAGTTAAAATATTATGTCTAATTCAACCATATGGAAACGCATAACACATTTGAAAACACAATTTTAGCTGTTCCCATCTGCAATCGGAAATTTATCCGAATTCTTTGAGAAGCCCTGTATATGAGTATAAATAGATCTGTATCCATTAACTACATGCATGAAAAATTTTAGTTCAGTTAGGAAATGCATTTCTGCTAATAAGGAGAATGGTACACGGATTCTTTTGTGCAGCCCTATATACGAGGTATAGAATTTATATACAACGAGTAATATGCAAAAAGAAATAGTTACATTTAGAAGCGCATACCGAAATTGAAAACACACTTCAAGCAATTATGGCTCAAAGACAGTACTGTAACCGATTTCTTTTGTGTGTCCCTATATGTAAGTGAACGACAAATGCTATGGATGCCCTATTCTATCGTAATCATATTATAAAGAAATTCAATGATTTATATTAGTTTCAATACATTTGAAATAGCGTAATGTCATTAAAATACTCTGCAAACGATTTTTCCCCATATACCATAATGTAAAGGAATTCTTTTGAATGCCCCTGTAAGTGAATTATTAATGTTATGTACTTCATATACAATACCGAACATGCCATGGTAACATCGTTAACGTACAATCGTGGGGAAAAAAAGTAAACACTCCCTACTAACTCCTCAACAAATTATCGTAGACGAAAGTTACTGGTACCGAACGATTGGAAATAAAGTCTACTTTTAAATGATGTATATAAAATTTGCTTAGGGGGCCAACTACATATTAAAACGAATCCAAACTTCATTTCTTTCAATGGCAATACCCAATTTTAACGAGATATTTTAAATCTTCGGTTCAAACTATGCCTAGACACCAAATTTCAAGTCATTTGAATGATAAGTTTTTGAATTATAAACATTCAAAATTTAGTACTTCTAATGTTAAATTACATTTTCATATTTTTATTTATATCTCCTGAAATTATGCTCTTAATGAGCTAATTTTTTGTGTAGCAATAATACTAATATACCCAAACATATACGTTAAATTTGCAATTTTTATAATTTTATGATATCAGTTATGAATTATGAAATTAATATTCGAAAAAATTATGAATTGCAACCTACAGTTTTTTGATGGATTTAGATTTATTAAGTCCTATCTATTAACCGCAGCGGCGAGCGGCCCATCTTCGTCCGCAGCCCTTTATTCTTTTACTCTAGTCCGACTCTTTTGCGGAAGCAAGATTCTTAGGTCCCCAGCCACGTCCCAAATGAAAGACTCTCTAGCGAAAGCCAGATTGAAAAGAAAAAAAAAATCAAAAATTGAAACCGGACAAATTTAAAAGGGAAATTACACAAATTAAAGACACCGAAAAGCGGGAAGGTTTGGGCTCGGGGCGATGAAGCTACCGAACGACTCCTACCTGCTTCTAGCTTATTATTAGTCCTATCTATCTATAGCGGATAGAAGTGACTAGATATTTTGAAATTTCTTCTGCTGTCCTGTAATCTAGCAGGCTTCATTGACTGCTTGAGTGGCGCTTAAGGTGCCTTGATCAAGAAAGACTGCTCTATCGGTTAACAATCGAGTACCGAACTTCAATCTGGATCCTTAAAATACATTCGTTTTAAAATAATTAATTTCTCGGAAACTTATGGTACGAATTGCATAGAAATTTGTTTTGGGGCTAATTGAAGGGTGTAGAGTTCATTTATGCTGTCAGAATTGTGTACTGCTATTGAAAAAAACAAAATTATGGTTCGTTTTAATATGTAGATGGCCCCCTAAGCAAATGTTATATGATATACATCATTTAAAAGTAGACTTTATTTCTAATCGTTCGGTACCAGTAACTTTCTTCTACGATAATTTGTTGAGAAGGTAGTAGGGGGGGGGGGGGTTACTTTTTTTTCCACGACTGTATTTCAATTGCATGAAAATCCGAGTATATTTACGTGAGTTAGAGCGTGGACAGACGGACAAACAAACCAAATTCATAACATTTTTCAACTTTGTTGGAAAGTGTTGAAAAGAGAGTTGTCATAGCTATCAAGATTATCTTGGGCTACGAGGGAGTCATTCTTGAGGGTCTCCTTTTATCTATCCGTAGAAATTGTTCACGAATAATGTGGAAGTGGCTACTACTAAACTTCATATATATTGTATGTATGCATAAATCTCGTACCAGGTATCATTTACATCCTGTATACAAGGTATCGCAAAATGATGATCACAACGGTAAGAAAAAATACTAGTAGGATAATAGTAGAAAAAACAATGGATTGGTTGACAGGAGTATTTGTTTGCAAACTTTTACTTTGCTTATCTACATATATGTTATAAGAAGACTAAAAGAAAATGCCCCCAATTAGTCATAATTAATTGTTTTAACTTTCCTCGTTAAGAGGAAAACGTCAATATAATTTATTTTTTTAACAGTAGAATACTCAGTTGTTATAATAAAATTTTAATCATTAGTTTTCTAATGATATAGTTCTTTTTTTTTGCATGGGTGAAGGAGGTATGAAAAGCAGCGATGGGAAGGGGGACCACATTCCCTTCCTAAGTATTTGAAAATATAAGAGTTTTGATAGCTTTTGACCAATTTTAACGATTTCGCACCTTTTAATGAAAATCCTGATTATTACCGTGGAGCACTCGAAAAAGTGTGTGTGTGTGTGGGGGGGGGGGGGCAGCTGCCCCGCATGCCCCAGCATTAGTCAGGCCCTGAGCCCAAGACATCAGCCGTAGTGCTTTAATTCGATTCTGTCGGAGCTCCTTTCATCCACTTTATTCTCGTATTATTTTCCCTGTTTCATTCTACTAACCTATTTGAAACAAAAATTTAAAATTTCCAAAAACTTAAAATCGTGTTCTCTCTGAACTCGTTTTGGCTTTACCCCAAAATAAACAATCCCATTCAAAACTGCCTTTCTCTATTAGTATGCTTAGCGATGAAATACAATTCAAAACCTAGTTCCGTTAGATAAAAAAGAAACATTCTGAAACTTAATGAAATGCGGGACGTTATTAAGAAATATGGACAAGCATGCCTAATTTCGACACGTAAAAGGAAAGAGATATCGTTTTTTTCCAAAGGAAAAAAAAGTAGAGAGGGAGGGAGGAATAATTTATAAAGTCTAACATAAGAGGCATGCAGAGCAAACAAAGCTAATACTTTGTGTGCATTTCCTGGGAACATGTGACAAAATACAAAAATACGCATTTTGTTTCCGCGTGTATTTAGAATCTTCCATGCATGTACGGCAAACACACTTTCGCTTACTTAGTAGTCCAGAACATCAACAAAGCGTAAATTTCTTCACGGCAAGACGATGGTGTCCACCAGGAAAAAATTATTTTTATTTTCACGAAGACTTTCACTTATAATATGCAAAAGAAACAAATTCATTAAATTGACCGATACGCATGTAATGCGATGCTGTGGTCACGTGAGATGATCATTAAATTATATTAAGATAATTATACTAAAGAAAAAAATATATAACATTTAAACATAAATATTTGAAATGTCTTTTTTATATAATCAGGGATCTGTTTGAAGAAATTGGGTTCTTTAAAGGACGCCTTCACAAAATTTTTCATTTCAAAACAGGACTCTTCACAAAACTTTTCCCCTTAAAAAAAGTCCCTTCACAAAATTCTGTGTTTTAAAAATAGGCCTTTTACAAAAATTTTCCAGCTCTAAACTAAAACTTTCACAAATTTAATCATTTAAAAGTAAAATCTAACCTCTCATTTTTACATATATAAAGAAAATATATGTATTTTACATAATATATTTTCTTAAAAGTATATAAAAAATAACCTGAATATAACGATCATTTCGAATTCACAAATATAAGACCAGATTTTTTACAAATGTAAAAAAGCTGTTCACAATTTCACAAAAACAGGACCCTGAGAGAAAAGTCTGGACAGACCCTTGATAATACTAGTTTTTGGCTGAAGCTATGCTTACGTAGTATGTAAGTTTTGCAAATCGGAATGCTAATCTTACATATAATTTTTATACTTTCTTTGCATAGTTTATCTAACTAATAGTGCAACTCCAATCAAAATTTCTTCAGTAAAACTTTTTAAAAAAGCTAATAATTCGGTCATAATCGGGTTGACCTAATTACAGAACTTTCTCCCATATCTCTATAACTGAGCAACGTAGAATGCTGTGTTATACACTAAACTTTTCTCCTAAATGTTGTCAACTGAAAATGTCCCATAAAAATTCGTTTAGCAGAACGTGAGTTATAAGTGTTCGTAATGAAATTATCTTTCACAGTCGGTTTGAACTAATTACAGAATATTCTCCCATAGCTCGCCGGTAACTAAGCAACGTAGAACAATATGTCATAATAAAATCTTTCCTGAAAAATGAACTAACTAGCAGTGCAAGTTCCATCAAAATCCATTCAGCAAAATTCCTTTTTAAAGAAGTTAATCTTTCCTATATATCTGATTATAATCGAGTTCATCTGATTATAAAACTTTACCCGTACGTAATCCTATAGCTAAGGCAACGTAGAACGATACGTTATACACTGAAACCTTCCCTGAAGAAGTATTTAACAAACAGGGCAATTTCTACAGAAATCTATTGAGCAGAATCTCTTTAAAAAAAGGTTAATCTTTCATAGTCGGTTTCATCTGATTATAGAACTTATCCCATAATTCTAAAATTAAGCAACTATGTTATACATTAAAACCTTTCCTTAAAATTTATCTAACTAATAGTACAAGTTCCATCGAAATCCATACAGCAGATTTTTTTAAAATGGCTAATATTTTATAATCGCGTTCATCTGATTATAGAACTTTTCCACATAACTCTATAACTAAGCACACTGTAAAAAAAACGGACTAAAAAACGGAAATACTACTGGCAATCTAGACGCCAGTACTATTTCCGTTTTTTTACGGGAATTTTTACCCATAAATTACAGAAAAATTTCCGTTTTTAATCACAAAAACGGAAAATTTTCTGTAATTTATGGGTAAAAATTCCCGCAAAAAAACGGAAATAGTACTGGCGTCTAGATTGCCAATAGTCTTTCCGTTTTTTTAGTCCGTTTTTTTTTTTTTTTAACAGTGCAACGCAGAGCGATATTTTATGTACTAAAACCTTTCCTGAAAAATTATCTAACTAACAATGCAAGTTTCATCAAAGCCCAATCTGCAGAATTCAAGTTATAAGCACGGAAAGAAATTTTCATTTGCAATTTTATATGTATGTAAAAGTAGAAGTAGATAGTATACATAAAAGATAGTTGTATTCGAAAATAATTTCTTATTTCATGTTCTGACCGAAGGAATAGTGGAAACAGGCAGGGGCGTATTTAAGCAGAATTCATTAGGCGTATATGACGATTTTGCCGACTGACTTAATATATATATATATATATATATATATATGTGTGTGTGTGTGTGACGGGGAAAAGGAGACTCATACTCGAATAATAACACTTGCTAACTTTAAGAATTAAATATATTAAATGAACCATTTACACTATATAAAATTACAATTAAGTAGAACATTAATGAAATTAAACACTCATTCGTCTTAATGAAACGTCGTTGAGAGCTCGGTGTTTTGCAACCACCTCTTTTATCTTCTTTTCCCGCGTCTGTCAAATGTTCTAAAAAGGTATTCTTCTACGCCGACTCGTGGCGCTGCCGTCGTCTCTTACAGACTGTTGCCACAGGTCACACTCGTCCATCCTGATACGCACGACCTCGTGCGCACCATACACTTAAGCACAAACTTAAAAAAAAATACCATATCTTTAAAAAAAAATTACACAGAATAAAACAGAAAAAAAAATAAAGAGAGAAAAAATGAAAATCGTCGTCAATGCCGGTTGGCATTTCGTCTTCCATCTCGTCTTAAATGGTACTCGTCTTAAATCGTACCCGTCTTAAATCGTACCCGTCTTTACTTCCTACTCGTCTTAAATAATAAATATATATATATATATACCCACCTATATACGTCTTAAAGTGGTACGTCTGAAAAACAGAAAGAAAAAAAAACACAAATCGGCATCTTCTAATCGTCTTCTTCCTTTTTAAAAAAAAATTGAAACTTCATGCAGAAAAAAAATTAGAGTCTGTAATCAAATAAAGTCACAGAATGTTCATATAACAAAAAAAAAAATGGAGCTGTCCACCCACAGTTCTAAAGTTCTTTATGCAAAGCACAAAAAAGTGAAAAAAAAATGTCTTTGTAGTTCACAGAAAAAAAAAAACCACAATACTTTACGGAACACACTTTTCAGCAGCAGCATTGAAGAAAACAAAAAAAATGACATCTCATGCATTTCACAAACACATATTTCACAAACAAAATTTTAACTTTTTGTTAAAATTATTCTTGATGTAAACACAGGTGATGAAAAAAAGAAGAAACACACAAAACAAAATATTTTGTAGAAAGACGAATTCTTGAATTTTTTTTTCTCATATTCTTGAAGCACCACACAATATGTACAATAACGGAAAGGAAGAAAAGAAGAAGAAAAACACTTTGAATGTCAAATTTTACGTGGTTGACCACGGCTTCATCATATCGACTGCAGTGGATGTTCTGTTTGGACCCTCATGGTGTCCAACCTTTTCCACTTCATATCTGTCGTTAGCTTTGACAGATGTAACCTTGTAAGGGCAAAAATATTTTATTCTAAGTTTCAGTCCAGGTCCGAATTGAGTACGCTGGATCGCGACCAAATCACCAATTTGATATATTCTTGGTGGTTTTCGACGTTTATCATATTGGCGCTTACTTTGTTGTTGGTGTTGGAGAATGTTATTTTTAGCAATCTCTCGCAGCTCGTTTTTGTCATGCATTACTAAATTGGTATGTTCTTCTTCTAACAGTTGTTTTATGCGAATGTCATCCTTAGTTTTCATTTTAACACCAACCATTAATTCAAAAGGGGAAAATTTAGTGGTACCTGATTTGGTACTGTTGATGATTTTTTGAACAGCGGGGACATGTTTGTACCATTTGGTAGGATCGTCTAAGGATAGTTTTGTGAGAACCGGAATTAAAGTGGAATGAAATCTTTCAATTTGCCCATTTCCACGTGGCACCCCAGTAGCAATTGGAACATGCTCTATTTGTTCTTGTTCACAAAAGGTTTGAAAATCAGCTGATGTAAAAGCAAGACCTTTATCGGAAATAATGCTGCGTGGATTGCCGAACACCGTCTGTTGGAGTTTTAACTTGTCTAAAGCATCACGGGCAGACGTTGATTTAACAGGATAAATCCACACAAACTTTGTGAATGCGTCTATAACGGTAAGAAGATGATTATAGTTTTTATTCGTGGAAGGTAGTGGTCCTAGAAAATCGACGTGATACGTGTCAAGGGGAGTATCGCCTTTAGGGATTGGATGAAGGAATCCTTCGGGCTTTCCTGACTTCTTAGAGGACAAAATACATGGTACACAATTCGCAATGACAGTCTGTACTAACTTATGGAGATTGGGAATGTAATAATCTCTTTTAATGAGATCCTCAGTTTTTTGTACCGAAAAATGGCCTTTGGAATGCGCGTCTTGAATTATTTGAGTATACATGGCTTGAGGGACAACTAATAATTCATGGCCCTGGAGAAGCTTATATAATACACTATTTTTTAAGAAAAAATCATCAATTGGGGAATGTTCAACCGCTTGTTTCATGCTATTTATAAAATCATCAGTTGCTTGGGCTGCGATAATTTTTTGCGTAATTTCATTATGTGTTATTAACATTACTGGATATCCACTGAGAGCATCAACGTGTTGCATTTGTTTAGCAGGTCTATGAGCGACAACAAAATCAAAATCTTGGAGAAAAAGAGCCCACATTGCAATTTTTGCGCTAAGTTCAGCTTTATCCATAGTTTTTTGAAAGGCCTCACAATCAGTGACAAGTTTAAATTTAGTTCCATGCAAATAAACTCTAAATTTTTTTAGTGCCTCAATGACCGCGAGAACTTCCAATTCATAACTGTGTAATTTCTCTTCTTGGGGGGATGTTTTCTTACTCATGTATAACACTGGGTGAAATTTACCGTCGGTTGATTTTTGTAAAAGAACTGCGCAAAACCATACTTAGACGCGTCTGTGTGTATTTCTAATTCGGAACCAGGGACAAAAAGTTGGAGCACCGGTTCTTTAGTAAGCAGCTGTTTTAGAGTGGCAAATGCAGCTTGTTGTTCTGGACCAAAATGAAATATTGACGAATTTCTAAGGAGGTCAGTCAGTGGTTTCGCAATTGTTGCATATCCAGAGATGTACTTGCGAAAATAACTAGCTAAATTTTTGGGTTCAGGAAAATTCTGCACTGCTTCAATTTTCGAGGGCGATGGTGAGATTGTGTTATTTTCAATAACGTGTCCTAAGAATTCAACTTTACGGACAAGAAATTGACATTTTTTTGAAATTAATGTTTAAACCATAATTTGATGCCACTTGTAGGACTCGTTTCAATTTTGCAAGACCTTCTTCTTCGGTCTCTGCTGGTATGATAAAATCATCCATGTATAAAATTAATGTGCCGTCAGCTAACAAGTGACGAAAAAGACAAGCTAAATATCTATTGAAAGCAGCTGGGCTAATGTTTAATCCAAATGGGGCCTTCAAAAATTCCCATTGTCCATTATGAGTGATAAAAGCAGTGTACTTAGTACAGTTAGGATCAATATCCACATGAAAAAAACCATTTTTTAGATCAATTGATGTAAAGACTTTGGCATTTTGTAATTGATCTAAAACATCATCGATAAGGGGTAGAGGGTAATTATCTTTAATAATTTTCTTGTTTAACTTTCTGTAATCGACACATAAACGCGTAGAACCATCTTTCTTTCGTACAAGAACTATCGGGCTAGCATAATCGCTACAGGATGGTTTAATGATCCCTTCTTCGATCCACTGCTCAATTTGAGCAGACACAATTTGTTTTTCATGTAATGACATTCGACGTGGTCGTTGCGAAACAGGGATATCATCTTTTAATATAATGGACATTTTTAAATCAGTAGTATGTGTTTTAACAGGTTTGTAATTACGGATCAGATTATGTACTTCTTGTTGGCATGTTTTGTTACGAATATGACTTAAATCTACATCAAGAGGATCTTCAATTGAATTAACTAAGTATACAAACAAATTATCATCAGATGTTGGTTTACTAAGGGAAATACCATTTTTATTATAAAGCAAAGTACCTTGCGTAATTATATCAGTACCAATAATAAGAGGAACATTCATATGATGTTTACTAATTATATAAATATTTGTTGAAAAAATGTTATCATCTATATTTATATCACCCTGAAACGAGCCAAGTGGTGTGGTACTACCACTACCAAAACCAGTTAATGTTAAACCGACCGGTGTTAACGTAGGCAAATTCATCTGTGAATATTTATCTTCACGGAGCAAAGTAAGATTACTACCTGTATCGATAAGAGCATCAATTTCGACACCCGAAATTTTAACTAATTTATGCATTTCTTGTCGAGAATTTTTCTCGGAATCCAAATTATTCACTTGTATTTTAGGGTTACGTGCCTCAGTAGAACACTTATTATCAGAGGCTTTATGCCCGAAAGAATTACATCTAAAACATCTAAATCCCTTGTTCTTGTGAGAACAATACTTAGAAATGTGGTCTTTTTCCCCACAATTAAAACAGATTTTAGTGTTCTGATTTCTTGAATTATTAGAATGAAATGCTGGCTTTTCAGCATCCGCATGTTTTGGTTTAAATTTAGGAACATTCTCGTGAACAAATTTGTCAAAGTTCTGTTTCGATTTCATATTTTGACAATGATTTATATTTTTACCAGAATCATTTTTTGAGTGGTGTGTAATCTCTTCGTAAATTTTCAACTTTTATTTAAATTCATGCAAATCAGAACAATCGTAAAGTATGCACTTATTTTGAGGAGAATCAGGAATGCCATTGATTATGTAACGTATAAGTGACTGATCATCAATATTGGCCCGTCCAGCCATTTCTTTCATAATTAAGAAATACTCAAAAAAAGATTCCTTTTGTCTAATATGCCGATGACTAAGCATTTCGTGTATTTCAGCCGGATTAATCTGCGAACCAAATTCGGTAACTAAGGCATGTTTCAATTCAGGAAAAGAACGAATGTTGCTTTCACTCTTAGCGAATAAAGAAGCAATGCCTCCGAGCGCTCTTTGCGCAAAAAGGAATTTTTGCATTTCGCCTAAATTAAAAGAGGAAGAAAAGGATTCGAATTTTTGCAACCATAAATGAATATTTTCATACTTCTCTCCATTGAATGTAGGTACCAGCGATTCAACATCGCGAAAATTTACTGATGGCATAAACATAGAACCCTGCATAGGCGTAGCGTGACCAGAAATTTTGGGGGGGCACCAAGGCCGTGAGAAGTGCGCCCTTAAAGAATTTTCAATTTTGCCCCCCCCCCCCCCCAAAAAAAAAAAAAATCTTTCTCTTTGTAATGGGTATAATAAAATTGATAAAGTGCAGAAACATAAATAAATTATATAATATTTATAATATGAATAAATATTTCGCGTTTATTTTGGAACTTTAAAAAGTTTAATTTTAATTTAGAAGTTCAGAACAACTAAATAACACAAGAGAAAAATTGCACTTATTTGTTAGAGAGCTCATGATGTTTTGCGACAGGAAAAAAAAATGATCAAGAAAGAAAGAAGAAATTCCCCGGAAAATGATCGGCGGACAAAAACTGAATAAATAAACAAATAAAACCGTGGTTCGCAGCATAAATTTTGCGCCCCGGGCGACCGCTCCTTTAGCCCCCTCTTTGCACGGCCTTGGGGGGAACACTGGTCTGCACGGGCCAAAGTTTCCAGGCCGGCGTGAAAATTAAAAGTTCCACCCCAGCCCGGCCCGTTTATATTTTCACAGTTCATGGCCAGGCCCGGTTCATAAAAAAGTCAGTGAAAATAAGCTCGGTCCATAAAAAAATCAATTAAATCAGGCCTCGTCCGGCCCGACTCAATTTCTCAAAAATTCCGATTTTTCTTAACATGCAATTGCAGGGCTTCCACTTGCTACTAAAATGCTATACGTAACGACTATTTTCAGCATACGGCGGCTATGGCGACTATTTTAGGCCGAAAACTGTTAAAAAGTGACTATTTCAAGAAAGCAGTAGGCGACTTTTTTCGGATTCAGCGACTATTTTTACTGAAAATATTCGGTCTTTTTCTTCAAAGCGCCTGTAAAGTCATCTTCCCAAACGATTTTTTCAAGGGTTGTTTGAGGAGATTCGCGATTTTTTCCGAGTCGAATTCCAAAATTCGGGATTTCCCCCCCACTAAACAATTGACGAAAATAACTATTTATTTCTGAGATCTTTTTATACTATCGTTGAAGGAGATTTTGCGATTTTTTCCGCGATCCTTTGCCAAATTTTGCAGATTTTTCTACTACAGATTGACCAAATTGATTTTTTTCCTCCACCACTTGTCCAAATTCGCGATGTATATTTTCTGCGGCCGATTGATGGTAGTTACTATTTGTTTCAGAGATCTTTTGACGAAATTACGGATTCTTTTCCAGATCGTTTGTCAAAATTCGGGATTTTCTTTTCATGACCAATTTATAAAATTCGTGATTTTTTGTGCTATCATTTGGTTAAATTCCCATTTTTTTTTTTTTTTTTTTTTTTACCAAATTTGTGTTTTTTTTTTTTCCCACGACCGTTTGACGAAATTTGCGATTTTTTTCTCGTGATCGTTACACGAAATTCGTAATTTTTTGTCCATTCTTTAGACGAAATTTTGAGATGATTTTTCCGCGACCAAATGACGAAAATCGCCATTTGTTTCCGCGACCTTAGGTAAAATTCAAGATATTTTTACAGTTGTTTCAGGAGATTCGCGATTTTTCTCCGCGACGAATTGCAAAATTCGCGATTTTTCCCCAATCGATTGACGAAAATAGTTATTTCTTTTCGCCATCTTTTGCTACGATTGTTGAAGGAGATTTCGCAATTTTTCCTATGACCTGTTGGAAATTTCCCGATTTTTTGGGGTGATCGTTTCACGGTACTCACAATCTTTTTTTCGTGATCCTTTGTCAAATTTCGCGTTTTGGTTTCCGGCGATCGTTTCACGGAACTCGCGATTTTTTTTCCGCGATCCTTTGCCAAAATTTGCGAATATTTCTGCGACAGATTGGCGAAATTTTATTTCCGCCACCACTTGTCGAAATTCGCGATATATGTATTTTCCGTGATCGATTGATGGTATTCGCTGTTTGTTTCAGATATCATTTGACGAAATTCGCGATTCTTTCCCACGATAGTTTATCGAAATTCGTGATTTTTTTTTTTCAAAACCAACTTACGAAATTCTTGATTTTTTGTGCAATCATTTGTTTAAATTCTCGATTGTTTAGACGATTATTTGTTCAAATTCGTGTCTTTTCAGGGATGATTCTGTTCTGAATTTTCCGAAAATTTAAGGCATCCGGTTCCGAAAATTTTAAAAATTCGGGAAAATAAAATATCGCGAATTTCGGCAAATGATCGTCGAAAAAATCTATTTCGACAATCGTTCACAGCAAAAAATTGCCAATTTCTTTAAAAGATCGCAGAAAAAACGAATTTTGACAAAGAATCGCGAATTTCTTCAAGGGATCGCGAAAAAACGCGAATTTCTTCGAGGGATCGCAAAAAACGCAAATTTCGTCTAGGGATCGTGTGAAAAACAAAAATGTCACAAAGGGATCGCAAATTTTATCAAAGGATCGCGGGAAATGCGAATTTCGCCAAAGGATTGCGGGAAAAAAACGCATAATTGGCGCCGGGAAGCGATTTCCACCCCTTTCCCTCCCTCTGCTGTAACTTTTAAGAAAATTTGCTGTGAATTTCAGATTTTTTTTTAAACCCAGAACTACACCTGCCGTCTTTTTGTCCGCGACCATTTGGCGAAATTTGCAATTTTTTTCTCTTCATCGTTTGACGAAATTCGTAATATTTTGTATATTCTTTTGACGGAATTTGTCAGTGACCGAAGGACGAAAATCGCCATTTGTTTCCACAACCTTTGATAAAATTCAAGATATTTTTCCACGGGCCTTTAAGGAGATTCGCGATTTTTTCCCCCGACGAATTACCAAAATTCGCATTTTTTCCGCCAATTGTTTCGTGGAATTCACGATTTTCTTTACACGATCCTTTGCCAAATTTCATGAATTTTTGTACGACCGGTTGATGAAAATGATATTCGGTATTTGTTTCAGGGATTTTTGACGAAATTCGCGATTCTTTTAAACGATATTTTCTTTTGTCGACTGACTGAGGAAGTTCTTGATTTTTTGCTCGATTTTTTGCGCGACTATTTGACCAAATTCGCGGGTGTAATTTTTTTTCTGTTCGCGACAGTTTGACAAATTTTTCGACTTTCTTTCCGTAATCTTTAGGCGAAATTTACAAGTTATTTATTCGCGACTGATGGAAAACTTTTTTTCTAAGGCCAATAGTTCATATAGGCGATTTTTTTTTCGTTACCGAATGGCAAAATTCGCGACTGTTTGATGAATTGATTTTGTGGATTTCTCGAAGAAAAAAAATCGTGGCTTTCACGAAATAAAAAAAAATCGCATACGAATCATATGCCTGTTCCAGAAATAAATTTGGAAGATTCCATCCAAACAAATATTATTAGTATGCGGGATTTTCCTTTTTTGTGTGGGATTTGCGCTATCCCACACGTTATTTTTAACCTTGCCCCTCAAATAAAACTTTTCTTCCTTCTCTCCAAGAAACTCTTGAAATGAAAGGCCTGATGGAAAGTAGTTCCGGGGATGATCTGCAAGAAGTTTTTACTGCTATGTTTCCAGGTGCTGTACATAATTTTTATTGTGGAAGAACCAAGTTACTTCGTAACTGAAACATTAGGGCCTTATTTTCTGGATAACTTGCTTTCTCATTTGAAGAAATCACTCTATTCTTTATTCACTGATATGAGCAGAAGTATAAACTGTGAAATAAAATGTGGACATTCATAAAGTCCTTTCATTGTTATGGATAGAATTTTTCTTCCTTTTTTTTAAAGTGGGTATGCGAGTATTTTGGCTACTATTATCGAACAAATGCTACTATTTTTTTTCGTTGGAGGCTACTAAAGCTACTATTTTCAGTGTCATTCGGCAGTGGCAGCCCTACAATTGAGATGCTTTTATGAAGTAGAATAAAGATTTTTTTTTTCTAAAAAACTCCGAATTTTTTTAATAAAATAACATCGAAGTTGGACTTTTGATTTCCAAATTCAAAGGCTGACAATTACAAGACGGATCCATTTAGTAATCCGCTTTAAATCAAGCTGTTTCGAATTAGGAAAAATGTTAAGAAGAGGGAGAACGCTACTCGTTTCTTAAGCACCTGGATGCTAACATCAGTAATTTTCAGGCAAATAGAAATAGAATTGAGTTTAGGAATGTGTCAAAAATAATCACATTTTTGAGTGGAGATTTTTGTTTTTTCTGAAAACGTTATTAATTTAATAAAACAAACAATTGTGTATGTTCTTACCTTCTATTCCATTTTCGTCCTTTTGAAGCCAGACTTGAATGAATTTAGAATCATGGTGTGCTTCATGACATCGCTTGTTATTGAGTTTTCTATAAAAAGTTCCTGTTTTTTTATCGCGTTTGTTTTTGCGTGGCTCATTCATTCCTGATCAGTTTAAAAAATAGTAATAACAACATTTAACTACGAGTACATTCTCACAAATGACCAGATCATACCAAGCCAAGTGTGTGTAGGAGTGTGGAGAGGGGTTAGGTAAAGACGCTCCTATTATCTCACTTTGCAACAAGAGGGAAACACAAGTTCAGAGGTCAAAGAAGTTCTTGTGTGACCACCTTGTGTAATACACTGAAATTAAACTACTTGGGTGACTGGACACCAGCTTTGCAGTTGGGGAAAATTTTCCTTCTACCAATCAAATTACAACTACTGGCCAAATATCAATGATTGACCAGCACCGTATTAATGGTTGAGAACTATAGCGTTTTTGTTTTGGGAATGAGAGAGTGGGTGAAATGCTACATACTAAAAAGTTTTAAATTTGATTGCATCTTTAAAAAAAAAAAATGCAATTGAAAATCACTGCCATTTATCGTTTTTGTAAAAGTCTCAATGAATCACAATCCTAAAATATGTGAATATAAATTTCACATTAATTTATCTGAAAATCCCATGTTTAATACACAATCGCATATCCTATTAAAACAGTGACAAATGAAGCTTTTTAATAATTTGCACAATAAGTACAACCTTAATATCAATTGCACGTTCAGGGCTGAAACTAGCCTTTTTTTGCGCCAGGGGAAAACATGGATTTTGGCGACCACCCCCTCCCTTCATTTCCTCACGCACAATAAATATTATTGACCTCAGGTACCCTATGCAAAATAAATAAATAAAATTCATAAAAAATAAAAATCATTAAATAATTAAAATTAGAGCAAGGAATATGTAAACGACGCTCCCATAGGATTAACATTAGCTTGAGCGTTAAGAGTCTACACAAATCCCGCGAAGAAACTGGAACGCTAATGCTAAACGTATGGGAGCGATATTTTTAAATTTTCTCGCTTGCATATTAATAGTTTTAAATATTTTTTTTTTCTTAGCTTAGGAAAGCTGAGGTTAAACTCTAACCGGGCTAGTGTTTGCTTTTAGATTTTGGTTGCAGATTATTTTTATAAAGTTTCCTTCACTTCCAGTACCGGTTTCAAAACCTAAAAGTATGGCAACGCTAAAGATCAATCTAAACTATCCTATGAAAAAAAATAATTTTAAAATATTAAAATCCAAACGAGAAATTTCAAAAGAACGCTCCCTTAGTTTAACATTAGCTTGCGAGTTTCTTTGCATTTCCTATATATATATATATATATACGCATTTTTGTATGAATCGACAAACGATTCATTTGGCGCCCCCTTCGCCTTTGTTCTGGCGCCTGGAGCACATGCCCCCTCTGCACCCCCCCCCTAGTTTCGGCAAGGGCTATATTCTCTAAAAAACATTAAAAAGGGGGGTTACTGTTCTATCTTGCATATATTTCAACCCTTAGATTTTACTTGTTGACAGTTGCTCGACCTCGCGCCCTTTGAGACCGGATCTGCATGCAAAAAAAAGTAATTTTAGTAAAAGTCACGGGCGACATTTTTCAGTTGTCACCTACCTAGAAATGGCAAAAGGACGAGAAATGTAATTTGGGAAGGTAAAAGCAGGGGCGGCTGATGGCGCCCTGGGTGAGGTTATTTTTCTTTAAATTACGGGCAGTCGCCCAAGTTCGCCTCCTCTCTCTAAGACTGGATTTGGTTGGTTGCAAAAAACAATTGCTCCAAAAGTAATGCAAAAAATAATGCACCAAAAGTAATGCAAAATATAATTGCACCAAAAGGATCAGAGCTGCATTTTACAATTTCCGCCTAGTGTGGCAAAACGCCTAGAAATGGCAAAAAGGAGAGAAAAAATCATTTTGGGGGATAAAGGCATGGACGACTTTATTAGCCATGATGGCGCCCTGTGAGAGATTTTTTACTGTATCACTGCAAATGCTATACTCTTTTTTTTATTTTAAAAGTCTTTACTAAAACATTTTACTTTGTGCACTCCTTCCAGGGCCGAAACTAGCTATATTTTTACCCGGGGAAAACGTCGATTTTGGCGCCCCCATCCCCCTCCCCCCCCCCCCCTCATTCCTCTGCAAAGTAAATTCACAAAGAGAAATTTACGAAAGTTTCTAGTAGCGGACTTATTTTAAAATTTAAAATGTGTAACAATAAAATACATAATATTGAAATATATAACCAGCTTTATCAAATATTTATTCATTAAAATCTGGGGAAAAATCGAAAGGAAGCGGAAATAATTCCGCTTTATATAGGTTTCCGTCTTAGGAGGTATAACTGTTGGTATTCGTTCTGTTGGAACCATGTAGTTTTTTCATTTAAGACACGACTCCATTATAGACGGATTTCATTTTTCGAGATTTTACTGTTGTTGAAGCATTACAAATTATTACAATTGGGCCACTTTAATGTCATAGTGATATGAGTCACATTGTTTTAGGAACTAAAAAACCAGGATTTACTGTAGGTATAAAAATGAATTCCAATTTTGTAAAATATCTTCCTGTACTATCTACATAAGGTTTTCGGTATTATCACTTATACCACTCTTCTTATTTATAAACTGATATGTCTAGATACTTTCCTGAACTTAAAGCTAATTTTCAAATTTATGTCTGACTCAAAACAACAACAACGAAATTATTAAGTTTTTACTTTTTATTTTGTGAATTTTCGACCGCTCGGTTTTTATTGTAACAGTCGGTCACCTGACCTCGCCTCCTCTAAGGACAGATATGGTGATATGCATGTAAAAAAGTAATTATAAGAAAAAGAATGGGGTTATTCATTTTCTGTTTTGTACGCGAATCTTTTTATCTATTTGACATTTTTAATGCACTGACTAAGCTTTTATTTTGACTTTTCGGGTAGAAAATATTTTTTACACAAATTTCACACGCACATATATATATTGTATCAAACGGAAAAACAAATTTTCATGTGACGTTCCCTGCGCGGGGCGCCCAGAACACATGCCCCGTCTGCCCCCCCCCCCCCCCATAGTTTCAAACCCTGACTCCTTCTCCCGTTTATTTTTATTGTACCGGACAATCATTTGACGTCGCGCCCATTGCAAGACGGGAAAAAAGAAAGCTCCAAAAAGAATAGAACAGCCTTCATGGTATCTTTTCAACAGAAAAGTAGTCACATTCAAACAAAATCTTCATTTGGCGCCCTTTTCGCCTTTCGTTCTGACGTCCGGGGCACATGACTCTGCACCCCCCCCCCCCCCCAGAAATCGGTTATCGGAGAGGGACAGTTTTACACAAAAGAGAGGAGTAGAGACTGACCTATTGGCCTTGGAAAATGTTAGTGATTCTCCTATTTGCAGTCTTCTATTATAGATGAATCTTTTTATACATTTGTAAATTTTAATGCATTTGGTTCAGTTTTCCTTTTGGATTTTCCGACTGCGAGACATTTTTATGCAAATTCAATACATATACATTTTTGTATGTAAAGACAAAAAAAATCTTCATTTGGCGCCCCCCACGCTTTCTGTTTTGGCGCCCGGGTTACGGAAGGTTTGGGGGGGCACGTGCCCCCTCGTGCCCCCCCGACGCTACGCCTATGGAACCCTGAGCAATGTTTGAAGCATTAATAGCACATTTATTGGTAAATTCAGAAATTTTAATATTCGATTTATCGTTTGGCACTGGCGAATTGTTGAAAATTTCTTCCGATTCGCCATCTGTATCGACATTAGTTTCAATATGTTTTTGGAGGGAATCCAAATTAGTTAAAAATGAAATTATGCGTTTATATAACTCAGTTTCTGTGCCATCTATTTCGATGCGTAAAATAGTGGCAATAGTTATAAGTTCAAGTAAAGAAAAATTTTTAGCGGTTTCCTCTACTTTACTCGTAAATTCATCATCGGTTTCACAGAATGGAAATCCCGTAAATGCTCTTATTCGCGATCGATTTAAACGATCGCCTTCAGATGAAAACAAAAGTTTATGTAATCATAGGCGTAGCGTGACCAGAAATTTTGGGGGGGCACCAAGGCCGTGAGAAGTGCGCCCTTAAAGAATTTTCAATTTTGCCCCCCCCCCCCCAAAAAAAAAAAAAAATCTTTCTCTTTGTAATGGGTATAATAAAATTGATAAAGTGCAGAAACATAAATAAATTATATAATATTTATAATATGAATAAATATTTCGCGTTTATTTTGGAACTTTAAAAAGTTTAATTTTAATTTAGAAGTTCAGAACAACTAAATAACACAAGAGAAAAATTGCACTTATTTGTTAGAGAGCTCATGATGTTTTGCGACAGGAAAAAAAAATGATCAAGAAAGAAAGAAGAAATTCCCCGGAAAATGATCGGCGGACAAAAACTGAATAAATAAACAAATAAAACCGTGGTTCGCAGCATAAATTTTGCGCCCCGGGCGACCGCTCCTTTAGCCCCCTCTTTGCACGGCCTTGGGGGGAACACTGGTCTGCACGGGCCAAAGTTTCCAGGCCGGCGTGAAAATTAAAAGTTCCACCCCAGCCCGGCCCGTTTATATTTTCACAGTTCATGGCCAGGCCCGGTTCATAAAAAAGTCAGTGAAAATAAGCTCGGTCCATAAAAAAATCAATTAAATCAGGCCTCGTCCGGCCCGACTCAATTTCTCAAAAATTCCGATTTTTCTTAACATGCAATTGCAGGGCTTCCACTTGCTACTAAAATGCTATACGTAACGACTATTTTCAGCATACGGCGGCTATGGCGACTATTTTAGGCCGAAAACTGTTAAAAAGTGACTATTTCAAGAAAGCAGTAGGCGACTTTTTTCGGATTCAGCGACTATTTTTACTGAAAATATTCGGTCTTTTTCTTCAAAGCGCCTGTAAAGTCATCTTCCCAAACGATTTTTTCAAGGGTTGTTTGAGGAGATTCGCGATTTTTTCCGAGTCGAATTCCAAAATTCGGGATTTCCCCCCCACTAAACAATTGACGAAAATAACTATTTATTTCTGAGATCTTTTTATACTATCGTTGAAGGAGATTTTGCGATTTTTTCCGCGATCCTTTGCCAAATTTTGCAGATTTTTCTACTACAGATTGACCAAATTGATTTTTTTCCTCCACCACTTGTCCAAATTCGCGATGTATATTTTCTGCGGCCGATTGATGGTAGTTACTATTTGTTTCAGAGATCTTTTGACGAAATTACGGATTCTTTTCCAGATCGTTTGTCAAAATTCGGGATTTTCTTTTCATGACCAATTTATAAAATTCGTGATTTTTTGTGCTATCATTTGGTTAAATTCCCATTTTTTTTTTTTTTTTTTTTTTTTACCAAATTTGTGTTTTTTTTTTTTCCCACGACCGTTTGACGAAATTTGCGATTTTTTTCTCGTGATCGTTACACGAAATTCGTAATTTTTTGTCCATTCTTTAGACGAAATTTTGAGATGATTTTTCCGCGACCAAATGACGAAAATCGCCATTTGTTTCCGCGACCTTAGGTAAAATTCAAGATATTTTTACAGTTGTTTCAGGAGATTCGCGATTTTTCTCCGCGACGAATTGCAAAATTCGCGATTTTTCCCCAATCGATTGACGAAAATAGTTATTTCTTTTCGCCATCTTTTGCTACGATTGTTGAAGGAGATTTCGCAATTTTTCCTATGACCTGTTGGAAATTTCCCGATTTTTTGGGGTGATCGTTTCACGGTACTCACAATCTTTTTTTCGTGATCCTTTGTCAAATTTCGCGTTTTGGTTTCCGGCGATCGTTTCACGGAACTCGCGATTTTTTTTCCGCGATCCTTTGCCAAAATTTGCGAATATTTCTGCGACAGATTGGCGAAATTTTATTTCCGCCACCACTTGTCGAAATTCGCGATATATGTATTTTCCGTGATCGATTGATGGTATTCGCTGTTTGTTTCAGATATCATTTGACGAAATTCGCGATTCTTTCCCACGATAGTTTATCGAAATTCGTGATTTTTTTTTTTCAAAACCAACTTACGAAATTCTTGATTTTTTGTGCAATCATTTGTTTAAATTCTCGATTGTTTAGACGATTATTTGTTCAAATTCGTGTCTTTTCAGGGATGATTCTGTTCTGAATTTTCCGAAAATTTAAGGCATCCGGTTCCGAAAATTTTAAAAATTCGGGAAAATAAAATATCGCGAATTTCGGCAAATGATCGTCGAAAAAATCTATTTCGACAATCGTTCACAGCAAAAAATTGCCAATTTCTTTAAAAGATCGCAGAAAAAACGAATTTTGACAAAGAATCGCGAATTTCTTCAAGGGATCGCGAAAAAACGCGAATTTCTTCGAGGGATCGCAAAAAACGCAAATTTCGTCTAGGGATCGTGTGAAAAACAAAAATGTCACAAAGGGATCGCAAATTTTATCAAAGGATCGCGGGAAATGCGAATTTCGCCAAAGGATTGCGGGAAAAAAACGCATAATTGGCGCCGGGAAGCGATTTCCACCCCTTTCCCTCCCTCTGCTGTAACTTTTAAGAAAATTTGCTGTGAATTTCAGATTTTTTTTTAAACCCAGAACTACACCTGCCGTCTTTTTGTCCGCGACCATTTGGCGAAATTTGCAATTTTTTTCTCTTCATCGTTTGACGAAATTCGTAATATTTTGTATATTCTTTTGACGGAATTTGTCAGTGACCGAAGGACGAAAATCGCCATTTGTTTCCACAACCTTTGATAAAATTCAAGATATTTTTCCACGGGCCTTTAAGGAGATTCGCGATTTTTTCCCCCGACGAATTACCAAAATTCGCATTTTTTCCGCCAATTGTTTCGTGGAATTCACGATTTTCTTTACACGATCCTTTGCCAAATTTCATGAATTTTTGTACGACCGGTTGATGAAAATGATATTCGGTATTTGTTTCAGGGATTTTTGACGAAATTCGCGATTCTTTTAAACGATATTTTCTTTTGTCGACTGACTGAGGAAGTTCTTGATTTTTTGCTCGATTTTTTGCGCGACTATTTGACCAAATTCGCGGGTGTAATTTTTTTTCTGTTCGCGACAGTTTGACAAATTTTTCGACTTTCTTTCCGTAATCTTTAGGCGAAATTTACAAGTTATTTATTCGCGACTGATGGAAAACTTTTTTTCTAAGGCCAATAGTTCATATAGGCGATTTTTTTTTCGTTACCGAATGGCAAAATTCGCGACTGTTTGATGAATTGATTTTGTGGATTTCTCGAAGAAAAAAAATCGTGGCTTTCACGAAATAAAAAAAAATCGCATACGAATCATATGCCTGTTCCAGAAATAAATTTGGAAGATTCCATCCAAACAAATATTATTAGTATGCGGGATTTTCCTTTTTTGTGTGGGATTTGCGCTATCCCACACGTTATTTTTAACCTTGCCCCTCAAATAAAACTTTTCTTCCTTCTCTCCAAGAAACTCTTGAAATGAAAGGCCTGATGGAAAGTAGTTCCGGGGATGATCTGCAAGAAGTTTTTACTGCTATGTTTCCAGGTGCTGTACATAATTTTTATTGTGGAAGAACCAAGTTACTTCGTAACTGAAACATTAGGGCCTTATTTTCTGGATAACTTGCTTTCTCATTTGAAGAAATCACTCTATTCTTTATTCACTGATATGAGCAGAAGTATAAACTGTGAAATAAAATGTGGACATTCATAAAGTCCTTTCATTGTTATGGATAGAATTTTTCTTCCTTTTTTTTAAAGTGGGTATGCGAGTATTTTGGCTACTATTATCGAACAAATGCTACTATTTTTTTTCGTTGGAGGCTACTAAAGCTACTATTTTCAGTGTCATTCGGCAGTGGCAGCCCTACAATTGAGATGCTTTTATGAAGTAGAATAAAGATTTTTTTTTTCTAAAAAACTCCGAATTTTTTTAATAAAATAACATCGAAGTTGGACTTTTGATTTCCAAATTCAAAGGCTGACAATTACAAGACGGATCCATTTAGTAATCCGCTTTAAATCAAGCTGTTTCGAATTAGGAAAAATGTTAAGAAGAGGGAGAACGCTACTCGTTTCTTAAGCACCTGGATGCTAACATCAGTAATTTTCAGGCAAATAGAAATAGAATTGAGTTTAGGAATGTGTCAAAAATAATCACATTTTTGAGTGGAGATTTTTGTTTTTTCTGAAAACGTTATTAATTTAATAAAACAAACAATTGTGTATGTTCTTACCTTCTATTCCATTTTCGTCCTTTTGAAGCCAGACTTGAATGAATTTAGAATCATGGTGTGCTTCATGACATCGCTTGTTATTGAGTTTTCTATAAAAAGTTCCTGTTTTTTTATCGCGTTTGTTTTTGCGTGGCTCATTCATTCCTGATCAGTTTAAAAAATAGTAATAACAACATTTAACTACGAGTACATTCTCACAAATGACCAGATCATACCAAGCCAAGTGTGTGTAGGAGTGTGGAGAGGGGTTAGGTAAAGACGCTCCTATTATCTCACTTTGCAACAAGAGGGAAACACAAGTTCAGAGGTCAAAGAAGTTCTTGTGTGACCACCTTGTGTAATACACTGAAATTAAACTACTTGGGTGACTGGACACCAGCTTTGCAGTTGGGGAAAATTTTCCTTCTACCAATCAAATTACAACTACTGGCCAAATATCAATGATTGACCAGCACCGTATTAATGGTTGAGAACTATAGCGTTTTTGTTTTGGGAATGAGAGAGTGGGTGAAATGCTACATACTAAAAAGTTTTAAATTTGATTGCATCTTTAAAAAAAAAAAATGCAATTGAAAATCACTGCCATTTATCGTTTTTGTAAAAGTCTCAATGAATCACAATCCTAAAATATGTGAATATAAATTTCACATTAATTTATCTGAAAATCCCATGTTTAATACACAATCGCATATCCTATTAAAACAGTGACAAATGAAGCTTTTTAATAATTTGCACAATAAGTACAACCTTAATATCAATTGCACGTTCAGGGCTGAAACTAGCCTTTTTTTGCGCCAGGGGAAAACATGGATTTTGGCGACCACCCCCTCCCTTCATTTCCTCACGCACAATAAATATTATTGACCTCAGGTACCCTATGCAAAATAAATAAATAAAATTCATAAAAAATAAAAATCATTAAATAATTAAAATTAGAGCAAGGAATATGTAAACGACGCTCCCATAGGATTAACATTAGCTTGAGCGTTAAGAGTCTACACAAATCCCGCGAAGAAACTGGAACGCTAATGCTAAACGTATGGGAGCGATATTTTTAAATTTTCTCGCTTGCATATTAATAGTTTTAAATATTTTTTTTTTCTTAGCTTAGGAAAGCTGAGGTTAAACTCTAACCGGGCTAGTGTTTGCTTTTAGATTTTGGTTGCAGATTATTTTTATAAAGTTTCCTTCACTTCCAGTACCGGTTTCAAAACCTAAAAGTATGGCAACGCTAAAGATCAATCTAAACTATCCTATGAAAAAAAATAATTTTAAAATATTAAAATCCAAACGAGAAATTTCAAAAGAACGCTCCCTTAGTTTAACATTAGCTTGCGAGTTTCTTTGCATTTCCTATATATATATATATATATACGCATTTTTGTATGAATCGACAAACGATTCATTTGGCGCCCCCTTCGCCTTTGTTCTGGCGCCTGGAGCACATGCCCCCTCTGCACCCCCCCCCTAGTTTCGGCAAGGGCTATATTCTCTAAAAAACATTAAAAAGGGGGGTTACTGTTCTATCTTGCATATATTTCAACCCTTAGATTTTACTTGTTGACAGTTGCTCGACCTCGCGCCCTTTGAGACCGGATCTGCATGCAAAAAAAAGTAATTTTAGTAAAAGTCACGGGCGACATTTTTCAGTTGTCACCTACCTAGAAATGGCAAAAGGACGAGAAATGTAATTTGGGAAGGTAAAAGCAGGGGCGGCTGATGGCGCCCTGGGTGAGGTTATTTTTCTTTAAATTACGGGCAGTCGCCCAAGTTCGCCTCCTCTCTCTAAGACTGGATTTGGTTGGTTGCAAAAAACAATTGCTCCAAAAGTAATGCAAAAAATAATGCACCAAAAGTAATGCAAAATATAATTGCACCAAAAGGATCAGAGCTGCATTTTACAATTTCCGCCTAGTGTGGCAAAACGCCTAGAAATGGCAAAAAGGAGAGAAAAAATCATTTTGGGGGATAAAGGCATGGACGACTTTATTAGCCATGATGGCGCCCTGTGAGAGATTTTTTACTGTATCACTGCAAATGCTATACTCTTTTTTTTATTTTAAAAGTCTTTACTAAAACATTTTACTTTGTGCACTCCTTCCAGGGCCGAAACTAGCTATATTTTTACCCGGGGAAAACGTCGATTTTGGCGCCCCCATCCCCCTCCCCCCCCCCCCCCCCCCTCATTCCTCTGCAAAGTAAATTCACAAAGAGAAATTTACGAAAGTTTCTAGTAGCGGACTTATTTTAAAATTTAAAATGTGTAACAATAAAATACATAATATTGAAATATATAACCAGCTTTATCAAATATTTATTCATTAAAATCTGGGGAAAAATCGAAAGGAAGCGGAAATAATTCCGCTTTATATAGGTTTCCGTCTTAGGAGGTATAACTGTTGGTATTCGTTCTGTTGGAACCATGTAGTTTTTTCATTTAAGACACGACTCCATTATAGACGGATTTCATTTTTCGAGATTTTACTGTTGTTGAAGCATTACAAATTATTACAATTGGGCCACTTTAATGTCATAGTGATATGAGTCACATTGTTTTAGGAACTAAAAAACCAGGATTTACTGTAGGTATAAAAATGAATTCCAATTTTGTAAAATATCTTCCTGTACTATCTACATAAGGTTTTCGGTATTATCACTTATACCACTCTTCTTATTTATAAACTGATATGTCTAGATACTTTCCTGAACTTAAAGCTAATTTTCAAATTTATGTCTGACTCAAAACAACAACAACGAAATTATTAAGTTTTTACTTTTTATTTTGTGAATTTTCGACCGCTCGGTTTTTATTGTAACAGTCGGTCACCTGACCTCGCCTCCTCTAAGGACAGATATGGTGATATGCATGTAAAAAAGTAATTATAAGAAAAAGAATGGGGTTATTCATTTTCTGTTTTGTACGCGAATCTTTTTATCTATTTGACATTTTTAATGCACTGACTAAGCTTTTATTTTGACTTTTCGGGTAGAAAATATTTTTTACACAAATTTCACACGCACATATATATATTGTATCAAACGGAAAAACAAATTTTCATGTGACGTTCCCTGCGCGGGGCGCCCAGAACACATGCCCCGTCTGCCCCCCCCCCCCCCCATAGTTTCAAACCCTGACTCCTTCTCCCGTTTATTTTTATTGTACCGGACAATCATTTGACGTCGCGCCCATTGCAAGACGGGAAAAAAGAAAGCTCCAAAAAGAATAGAACAGCCTTCATGGTATCTTTTCAACAGAAAAGTAGTCACATTCAAACAAAATCTTCATTTGGCGCCCTTTTCGCCTTTCGTTCTGACGTCCGGGGCACATGACTCTGCACCCCCCCCCCCCCCCCCAGAAATCGGTTATCGGAGAGGGACAGTTTTACACAAAAGAGAGGAGTAGAGACTGACCTATTGGCCTTGGAAAATGTTAGTGATTCTCCTATTTGCAGTCTTCTATTATAGATGAATCTTTTTATACATTTGTAAATTTTAATGCATTTGGTTCAGTTTTCCTTTTGGATTTTCCGACTGCGAGACATTTTTATGCAAATTCAATACATATACATTTTTGTATGTAAAGACAAAAAAAATCTTCATTTGGCGCCCCCCACGCTTTCTGTTTTGGCGCCCGGGTTACGGAAGGTTTGGGGGGGCACGTGCCCCCTCGTGCCCCCCCGACGCTACGCCTATGTATGTAATAATTTTATTCGATTCGTCTTTTCATTTTTCAATGCAAAAGCGATGACTGGAATGTCATTTAAAATCATGATGAAAGGAAAAAAAACAGTAAACAGTACTCACCCACTAATTTCTGTCGTTGAAAAAAGATGAATCAATTTATTTCCAGTTTGGAATAATATATTGCTGCAGTTATTTCAAAATAGCTGAAGAGTTGCCCAGTCGCCAAGGCTGTAGAAAAAAAATTGTATTCTTCACACACGACATGATCTTTATAAATTTACAGCTCCAGCTTACTTTCTGAAAGAATTTTGGCGTCGTTATAAAAATGATACTTGTCTTGTCTAGGGTAGAGAATTGAAAACAAAAATAATCCAATCCCGGCTCAAGCCCTCATGTGACGGGGAAAAGGAGACTCATACTCGAATAATAACACTTGCTAACTTTAAGAATTAAATATATTAAATGAACTATTTACACTATATACAATTACAATTAAGTAGAACATTAATGAAATTAAACACTCATTCGTCTTAATGCGTCTTAATGAAACGTCGTTGAGAGCTCGGTGTTTTGCAACCACCTCTTTTACCTTCTTTTCCCGCGTCTGTCGAATGTTCTAAAAAGGTATTCTTCTACGCCGACTCGCGGCGCTGCCGTCGTTTCTTACAGACTGTTGCCACAGGTCACACACACACATATATATATATATATGTTTAAAAGTACGTTTCTGTGTCTGTATATATGCATCTACTCAGTGTCCTAAAATGGACAGACTGATTTTAAAATTCAATAACTTGAAAATGGTGACAGCCATAAAATTAAATTCTTGCAAGAGGGGTATGTAAGATGTCAGGAATTTTTTTACTGCGATTATCGATTTTAGTTTGAAATAGCGACCGCTGCTAGCAATAGGCACTAAATCGGGGCTCGATTTTTGGTCTCTCTCTTTTCTCAATATTGATGCGAAAGAAGGAGGTTAAATATATGCAGTGGGCCACTAAGAACACAATTGCATTGCCGACTGAGAATCACTCCATATATTTCATCTTCTTCTAACGCATCAATACTGAGGGAGAAGAGAAGCAAAAAATCAGGCCCCGATTTAGCACCTATTGCTATCAGTGTCATGTATCGCTGCTGTTTTAAACTAAAATCGAGAATCTCTGTAAAAAAAACTCCTGACATCTTACATGACTCTCCTGCAAGAATTTTTTTAAATAGTTGCCACCATTTACAAGTTATTGAATTTTAAAATTAGACAATCCATTTTAGTACACCCGGTATGTTCTATATAAAATTCAACATTATTAACCCATCGAGATCAAATTTTTCACTTTAGAACTTCGAATACTTTACACTTTAGAATATTGAGGAGAATGTTAGGTAGATTTGAAGATGGACACACCACCCCTTCACTTACGTTACATTGTTGTAAATACTCCCGTAAATTATTTTGATACATTTTGCTGAATGTGCAGATGGAAATCTGCAATTAAAAATATTTGAGAATGCTTACATGTATTTCCTACAATTCGATGATCCAACATCATTTCGAAAAAGGAGCTCCTATCATAATTTTCGGTGAGCGCCATCCTTTTACGAAAGTAGTGAACAGTTTTCATTAAATGTAGGCGAATATTATATGCGCTTCCTCCAATTGTAAGGGTCTCGAAAAATACCTTTTTTTCAATCGACAACGCGTTGTTGACACATTCAAGAACTAACTTTCTTTCCTATTTGTCTAAAAATTTCCAAGTTCTCACATTAATGAGCCAAAGAATCGAATAGCGTTCTTCATTTTCCTATACATTTCGTACATCTTGAGTTACAGCCAATTGCTACCGGATGACAAATACCATTATGTCTTTGTCATGTCATGAAAACCAGTCTAAAGCATCATGATAGATTGTTTACTGTTATAGGTCAGCAGCAATAAATATTTTTCGCAAATATATCAGAAAGTAGCTGGTTTAGATTTGAAAACAACTTTCTAAAAACACAGTTGAATTCTTTGAGCGTGAATAACCAGATCTGTAAATTTTATATCTCTATCGATAAAGCAAATATGTCAGAAATTAGCGGATTTAAACTTCAAAACAGATTTAAATACATTATCCACTGTTTAAATGAAGAGATTTTTCGTCAAAAGCCTTATAATAAATTTTATCTTATTCATAATTAAATTCGCTTAATGCTTAATTGTCATCAGACAAATTGAAAAAAAAAAAGTTTTCAAAATCATGAACAAAAGAAAAAAAAATAAATTCGAAAAACAAATAGGAATAAGACTCCTCCGGTTTCCTAGTATATCCCTAGCCACAAATGCTCTACCGACATCCATGGTATGAAATAATTAATGGCGTCTATTCAAGGTTTTTTCTTATTTCATTTGTAAGAATTGACAGTCTTATATCTTCGTAATTTCTTTTTACAAATGTACTCGTTTATAAGCAATAATTCACAGTTAAGTAAATCTACTGTCAACTAAACACGTATGGTCAAGATGCAAACGGTTAAACGAGTTTGTTTTTAGCGCTTTATTAATTACCGACGAGCTCGAATAACGCATGTCGATTTCCGTTCACTCACCCTTTTGAAATGTCACTAAGAAGATTGAAATTAGTTGATAGACTGATTAGTTACTATATACCAAAACATGTGGTGGTTTAATTGGTTATGGCCTGGAGTCGATTTTTTCAGTAGAAGGAAATGTTCGTATTTAGTTTGCATTTCCAGAATTTTACCGCAATATAGTAAACAAAACTAATATGCTTCTAAAAAAAATCGCATATTCGATTCAAGGATATTTAAAGATCAAAATGTTTTTCTTGCAATGCAAGTAATTTTTTTTCAGATTAGTTGAAATATATCTATCTATCTATCTATATATATATATTGTTAAAAAAAAGTAAAAAATAGTCAAATGTTTAGAGGGGGCTCTGCCCACCTCGCCCCCATCTGGTTACGGGCCTGGACTGGAGAAGTTATAGCTAGACAATTGACATGGATCGCAAGTGGCAGAATGTATCTCAAAGGTTCTGTTTTCATGTAAATATCGTCCATTCTTTCAGCCTCTGCGCAAAAGTCTGACAAAACTTTCATCTCTGCTTGTAATGCTTCCATATCAGGAATTCACGAAAGACATTTGCCGATTTCTTAACCAGATTTAGTTTTTATTTCTTTCTTGTAATGGGAGGATACATTATTTTATCCAGTGGTGTGATTATGCTGATGAAAGAATTAAGACTTTCAGCTATCACCACTATAAGGGTATCCAGTACCTTCTGAAACTCCTTGCGTTAGAACATTAGAAATTCGGGATCAAAGAGATTGCTTCAATTACCGTCTAACTTCTTTGGTGCCAATCTTCGTCGATACTGCATAGAAAATTCATTTAACGGATCAACACCTTACTTGGTTTAAAAATTAAAAGAGAATTGCACTCTATATTTTCCTATTCATATTTTCATTGTCATTGTTTATTGTTTCTAATAATTTGATAAAAGTATTCAGTATTTTCGTAGCGTCTGTTTTAAGAGTCTTGACTTCCTTTTTTCAGTAACTAACTTGCACTTGTACTGAACATTCTTGCAAAACATCAGTGAAGTCGAGCGATAACATTTTCTTTCTTAAACCTCGTGGCTTGATCTTTGCTTTGCTAACAGAAGTAGAGGAATCAACTATTTCAAAATTTGTAGGATACATTCATATGAGATCCAAACCACTTTCAATGATTCTGCTCAAGCAGTGCATCTCGCCTTAGAAAGATTCCACGGTAGAAGAGCATTTTCTATTTCTTTGAGCTTGTCCATTATGGTTTCTTTCGTTTAGTACTTGCTGTGAAAAACACAAACATCTTCCAGCACGTCGAAACATCACCTATAATATTGCTGGCATTACAGATATGCGAAACGAAAGTGTTGAGTCTGTGACATTAACAAGGAATATATTGCACAATTCGACCCACGATTTCTGAAAATGTCTCCTAGTCCTAAGTGCCGTTGAATTCCCCAGAAATGCTCTTTGTAAAACCGTAAGACTGGAAAACTACCTGTTCTAATTAGAGCTCATTCTTCGTAAGGATGTGCGATTTCTAGCATGCAAGGTCGACATTGGCTTTATCGACTTCTTTTACAACTTCCAAATGCCGATCGGAGTTTTTCCATCTTTGTCTACATATTTCAACACAACAGCTGATCGATCATGGTGCGAAGCATCTGGTGTCGTATCTGGTATAACTCCATAAAATTATGCTTCTTGAATATCTCTGACTATAGTTTTGCGCACTGTTGTAGCAAGAAATTCAATCATCTATTTTTTGGGATGAAGTAGAAAGGTAAGTTATGTGGTGTGGCCTGAAACGTGCGTCCTCAAACATTTCTTCAGTTGTGGGTTATGTCTGGAAATTAATTTCACAATTTGCCAAAAGCTTCCATTTTCGTCTTTGCCACTTCCACAAACCAGACCTTGTCTACTCTGCATTCGCGTAATGTCCATCAAAATTGCTACAGTTTCAGTGCTGAATGCAAGATGTTGCTGTTGCTCTTCCAGAATAATCTGTTTGCGCTTACTCTCGTCTAGTAAGTGATTATGCGTCATTATGAACTGACAAAATAGGAAACATCAAATTTGGTTGTTGGTTGTGTTTATGATGGCTAATTATCAGCACGAGGGATATAGGCCCTAAAGGGGGGGGGGGATGCTCTCCGTGGGGTTTTTTCTAAGGGAACCTAACCCGTATTTACGCTTGGAAAACCATGGTTCGAAGAAAACCACGAAAACTCCGAACTTTTAGGCCGACGGGCGCGATTGGGATCGAACCCAGCAACCTCCCGTTTACCAGCTTCGAGAGCAGAACCTCTCGGACACTGGTGGGGCCAAATTTGGTGGGTGTTGGAAGAGAAATAGTGTGCGAACTTTCTGTTCTTTTCTTTTCCTTAAGCTCTTCATTTTGTGTCCTTTGTTTACACCACTCTCAACTGAAGCATTTTGTATTTTTTCTCTCCTAGGTCCTTCATGAAATAGGCAAAAAAAAAAAAAAAATAGCATTGAGTTCTGTGCTATACTCCAAAAACGGATGCTCTTTTGTAACAAGCGGTGTTGAAATGTCGCTGTCTATATTGCGGGATGGAACCATTTATCGGATATACGCTGAGTTTTGGCTGATACGGGCTTAAACTGATCAAATGTGTCTCTGATTGCCTGACTTCATTTTAACCTTTTTCCTGGGTCATGTTCAATGATGGAATCGTTCACACTTTCCGTAATGCTAACCTCTCCACGGTTCTGCTCAATTTCTTTCACGATCTTACTATAAATATTTGACGCCGACCAATTTTCTTTCTCCTGTCAATTATATCTATGGTCTCCTTAAGAAACAAGAAAACACTTAAGCCATCAGATTGGGTCAATTTTTCAATAATCGGATTGCAATCGTTTAAACAATCAACTAAATGATTCAATTGTTCAGCACATTTCAATTCACCACGATTAATATGAATGCCTTCACCGAAGTCGTCATCATCTTCAGAGCTAGTTGATCTAGATGTTCAGAACCGTACTAAATCGCTGCGGACTCTCAGAAAGACCCCTTTGTACATTGAGAAACTAAACTACTCTAGCTTCTTTCTCAATTTATTTTCAGAGGTCACGCGAAGTCAAAGAAAGGAGGGGCAAACTTCGGATTTTTGAAGGAAATTAAGACAAATGCATTAGGATTGGTGTTTTTTAGTGGATGTTTTAAGAAAAAATGTAGAAAATTGGAAAACAAATCGATTGTTTCAGAATTGTATCGATCGATACTGACTACCTAGAATTTGCCGACTGTGATCAAAGTTGCCGACATTGGGGGGGGGGGGGGGGGGGGCGAGACGCCCCCCCAGTAGCTTCGCCCCTGGAAACAGGGATGTAGTGGAGGGTATACGGTGGTATACGCCGTATACCCTCTGGATTTTTTTAAGAAATACCGTATATCCTCTGTTTCTCAAAAAAGCTATAGTATATCCACTGTAGGGTATATACCCTCTGCCTTTAGCGTATACCCTCTGCTTAGAGCGTATGCTCTCTGCTTTTTTACTACTACACCACTGAGTGGAAAGCAAATTCTCAAGTTAATCATTCATACTAGAGTGTCTAGAATTGTTATTTCCTTCGACTTGACGCCATTGAACCGATGCCACGTATACAGTGCGCGGCAAAAGTTTAGAAAATGATAGATTACGTTTCTGTACTGAGATGTATGTAACGAATTGTTGTAACTCAACTGTCATATATTACTTATGACTTATCCTTTATTGACAAACAATAAATTTTAAATTATACTCTTTACACAATACATAATGACAAAAAAAAAATTAACATTCTGGCAAACGTATAGACAATCTGTATATTTACAGAAAAATAACCATAAATTAAAATCGAACTGCACCTTACATTGTCTGCAATTAGTGCAAAAATGTGTTCCACCGAAGAAGCTAAATCTTGATTACTTGAGGGTCTATTTCGTACCAAACACGTTCAACAGCAGCTCGAAGTTCATTAACAGAAGGGTATTGTCAAAAAATTGCGTAAACCTTACGAAATATGATGCCACACACAAAGGTTTTCGATTGGGTTCAGATCAGGGCTATACACGCCGGAAAGTCGAGAACAGTGATATTTTGAGAGTTAAACCAAGTTTTTGTTTTGTAAGCAATATGAATGGATATAATTATCTTGCTCAAATACATACTTTGGACAAGCTAAAAGTCCACCAAATGGCTGTAAGTTGTTTTCCAATGTATGTATGAAGCCTTGCGCAGTTTGGCGACCATTGAGGAACTCCAGATATACTTGAGCATTAAAGCAAAAGGATGCCCAAATCATTAAAGAGTCACCTCCCTGTTACCGAGTAAAGAAAATCCAAGGCTCTTTACGCAAGTCGTGCAAATAGTATGCCCACCCATCTGGACATCCAAATTCCGCCTTTTTTTCGTCACTGAATACCGCAGTACACAACTTTTTTCAGTTAAATTAAATATTATGCTACATTAAAAAAAAAAATTTAATCATAGAATTGCTGGATAAAATAAAGCTGAAAATACAATAAAGACATGCGTTTCAAAACCAGGCCCGTAGCTAGGTGGGGGCCAGGTCGGGCAAAGCCCGACCTGGAAAAGTTTTTGCCCGACCTAGCGCTAGACTGTACAGTCCGATCACAACAACATTAAATTTATAATTTTTACCCTCCTATTTTTATGCAACCTAGCATAAAACTTGACATTTTGATCACTTTATCACCCACTATTTCACTTTAAACAACTTTTATGTAATACAACATTAAATTTCCATTTTTATCCTCTTTAATGCCAGACCTAGCCAAAAAGAACCCCTCGCATCTAACCCTCTACCCCTCAATTTCGTTATTAAACTGGAAACAAAAATTTTATCTATAAACCTTTTTTTTTTCTCTCTCTCTCTCTCTCTTTGACAGACCAATCGGAGATTACGACATTGGGCATTCCTCGCTTATTTGCTTTGTAGAAATTATTCCATACTGCTGTATTAGCTTATATCCGTAAAGCTTGCATTCTTTGTATAATTGTCACTATACAAAATTTATCGCAAGAAGTCGGTGTTGAAACGAAAAGCTTCTGAAATTAAAAGTGAAACAGCCTACAATAATGTTTCCTTAATTTGAATTTGCTGTACATGACAGTTAGTTGCTTCTTTCATGGTCCGATTCCATGAAACAACAACTATTAAGCGTTGGGATTTTTTCTTTCTCTTTTGTAATTTTTACCCGTTCCACAACTCTGAAATTTATAAAAGTTGGCGCTTTTAAAATAAGCCAATCATTATTTCAAATTTAAATACCTAGTATAATATGTCGGGTAGGATTTTTACAAATCCAAACTGGTTATTTACTTGTACATTCATAAAGTCATTTTTATTTTTAAATAAAAAAATTCCAGAGGTTCCCAACAAATACAGAACTTACGGGCCACTGATGGGTTCGTTAGCCTTGGCAGCAAGTGTTTGATTAGGGCCCGCTATCATTGGCCGTTACGGCTCCGTCAAAAAAGTGTCACGCCGGACACAATATGGCCACAAGAGAATTGGCCGTAAATACAAGAAGTTGCCCACAAACGCGCCATCAACGGTCAGCCAAAACTGATATTTAACCTCAAACTGGCCACAATTATACATTTAATGGCATTCATGAATAAAAGCTTGCCACAGTTATGCCATTAAGGGTTATTTTACGTAAAAGTTGGCCACAAGAGAAACACACTTACGCCATCAATGGGCATCAGTAACGAATGCAAGCCAGAAGCTAGCCACATTCATACCATCAATGGGCATAATTAACGAATGCAAGCCAGAAGCTGGCCAGAATTTTGCTTTTTAATGCCCTCAGAACAGTTCTTTAAATGAGGTTTTTTTTTTTTTTTTTTGGAAGAGGGGGGGGGGGGAGGGGCAGAGCCAAAAAATTTTTCTTTTAAAAAATATTTTGATAAAATTTAGAATCTAAATAATAGATTTTGTAATTTTTATCTGAAAAAGATTTTAAATATACTACGTAAAATTTGGAACAGGCCTAGGAAATTTTAACATTTCAATTTTTTAAAGAAGTGCTCATAACACCAGCCTGACTTTTATAAATGTTTTATCATATACTTCAATTAAAAACATTATGGTATTATAAGCTCTTCTTATTAAAAGTTAAATATTAATTTAAAAAAAGAGTTATAGAACAAAATGCATTTAGATCCTAAATTTTATCAGAACACTTAAAAAAAAAAAAAAAATCCAATGGAGCATAAATGAGCCTTATCTATTCATCTCCCTTAAACAGAACAAACTTCAACTTAAGGGGACAAGGGACCTTAAAATCCTTAAAAATAATTTTTTTTATATTTTGTAAATTTCACCTAATTATAATTCAAGGGTACATTATATGCATTTATCACAAAAAAAAAAAAAATTATTTTTATGAAAAAAAAATGGAATTTTACGCGTTTGTCTTAGAAATCTTCAAAATGCCCCCTGTGTTCTCCATATCAATGAAAATCCCCAATATTTTTTATGTAAGTTTGGTTTATATATATAAATGAAATGGGGCATCGAATTTTATATATTTGAATTTTAAAAAAAATTAAAAATTTTTTAATTTTTTTCGAAAAAATTTCATTTTTTTTTTAAATTTGTAAAATTCCTTCTTTTCATTATTTTTTTTTTTTTTTTTTTGTGATAAATGCATATAATGTACCCTTGAATATTATTTAAGATAAAATTTACAAAAAAAAAAAAAAAATAGAAAAATTAAAAAAAAATAGAAAAATTAAAAAAAATTTCAAAATTTTTAATTTTTTTTTTTTTACTTTTAATATCAAATGTATAAAATTTGATGCTCTAATTTATTTATATATATAAATCAAACTTTTATAAAAAATATTGGGGATTTTCATTGATATGGAATGTGCAGGGGGCATTTCGAAGATTTCTAAGACGATGCGTAAATTCCATTTTTTTTTCTTCAAAAATAATTTTTTTTTGTGATAAATGCATGCCATAATGCAACCTTGAATATTATTTAAGATGAAATTTACAAAAAAAAAAAAAAAAAAAAATTGGAAATTTTTCAATTTTTTTAACCTTTAAATTCAAATATATAAAATTCGATGCTCTATTTTATTTATATATATGAACCAAACTTCATGTAATTTCTTACCTGGATGTTTCTTCCAATTATCCAGTTGGAAAATAAAACAAAATACGAGAATACATTTTAACTTTTGTAATCTGGGAAATTGTTTTTTAACATTTATTGATCATTAGAATTTAACAATTTTTTAAGATAAATTACGTATGTAATTTGGTCATTTAAGTCTATTAAAAAAAGCTACTTTCACATCGTCATTTCTTTAATGTATAATAGAAAAAAATGCAAGTATTTCTATAACGTAATGCTGCTGTTGTATTCCGTCTTCTTTCCACCACCTCCCTCTTATACACAAAAACACATCGTCGTCATACCTCATTTCATGAACTATGAAACATATTTTCAACACATACTTTTTTTTTTCTTCAAAATATGACTAATTGCCAGAAGCCAACTGCCACCACTTTTTTTTTGCCTTTTACATTCAAAAAGGCACTTTGATAATTTTCTGAAATATTGATGGCAACGGGCACTAAACACACATGTTTGCCAGTCATGTATTAGTCGTTCATGTTTTCTGAAATGGACTAAAACATTATTCATAATAAGAATATATTTTTACTTTTCTTACTAGAAATTTTGATTGGAATTATAACAGTCTTTATACAACAATGAATCTTTAATGCATCGTGTTCAAGCAGTGTTAATTTATAGTTAACTAGCATATTAGTATGATATATCAGTTTATCAGGTCATAAAAAATTAAAAAATATAATGTACATAAATCCACATTTTTATTGAATTATATATTAAAAAAAATATATTAATTTTTATTTAACTTCCGGCTTTTATTATAAAACAGAGAGACAGGTTTTCTTAGAAGGAGAAAACATATAATGCATCACTTTTTTCCTGTTATTTCACATGACTTACCTAAAAGAAAATATATTTAAAAACTCTAGAACCAAATGTCATTTTTTCACAATTTTATTTTTCATAATAAATGTAAAACAAACAAAGTAAAAAGAAAAATATTTTTTATTTGTTTACAAGTTGATCAAGTTTAACACAAACATTTTACATGAAAAATTATTCCTGTTATAATTATGCTATTTGTCCATAAAAGTTGGTAAAGAAGAAAATCCATAGCCATCTTCTTAGAGAAAATTTTTATTTCCAGATTTTTATAATTCTTCTGTAACAAAAAACAAAAAAAATTAGTTTTGCAGAAAAAAATTCAAATGTTTTAAAAAATCAAATTACAGAGATACAATTAAAGTTGTTTATTATCAAAACAAGCCATTAGGTTAGCATCAAAGAATATAATATCCAGGAATATACCCCCAAATGACATGCAAATGATGAATAAGACAGATGACAAAACATAGTTGTGAATCTAAACTACAGCAATCCGTAAACGTTCGCGGAAACGTCTGCGAATGTTGAGACTATATTCCTGTGCATAAAAGGGGGTTAGGTATTATGATTTTTTTAAATAGAAAAAGCAACTGAAACACAAAAATATATTTATTAAAGATTAAAAAGTATATGCTGTAAATAAATTTGAATAATTATAAACATATTGTACAAAGTTTTGTTGCTAGTTCATGGCTGAAAATATTTTTTGATATACGATTGTTTGGAAGAACAGAGCTTTGGTTTATGAATTTCCATATAAGGAGAAGTTGCAGTCTCGATTTCTCTTTTAAATTCAACTCCTCACCAGTTAAGGATCACATTCTATTGCTTTCTCAACAAGTTGTTGCTGAAGCTTTAAAATTTCCCATAAAATTTTTGTAGAAACATTTTCACTTGCAATAAAAATATTGAATTTTAGAAAATTTTGGATTTTTTTATTGTTAGCATCAAGTTATGTTTCGAGTTTCTAGGAATTACTGATCTATATTTTGCTTCAATACGAGGGTTGAAATTCTCAATCAAAAACCGCAACTAGATTTCAAAAAAGGAAAAAAAAAAAAAAAAAAAAGTGAGAATTGACACGGCAGTACTTGCTAATGTTGCTTCCTTCAACCAAACAGATGTCTTTCGATAGCCACTATTCTTTTTAAATTTGATGCTCAGATGCAAGAAATTTTGGAGGCTCTAAATTCTATTTTTTTTTTTTTTTATTTAGTCTTTTTAGGGAGCCTCATATAAGTGTGAGGGAAAAGAGAACAGAAAGTTCAAAATTTTAGGCCCTTTTACTATTATTCTTATTAAAAGGCTTAGAAAATGTTTTTTACCACATTAAGGGCCTCTACAAGCGGGACCTTGATGTATTGTATTTGTCATATATCCCCTTATATTCAGCCTGTTTCTTTTTTATCAGTTTCTGTTTCCATAAAACACTGATGCTAATTATATAAGTTATATTTTGTAACTATTTGCTCTATTGGCAAAACTTAGCAAATTGATCTTTCTTCAACAAATTTCAAATTGAAATAACCTGGAGTTGGAAAATCTATTGCTTTTGCAGCATAACCCATGCTATTCCCACTCCAGTCTCTAACAAAACAAACTTGAATTATGGTGATTTTTTTTTCAACCCAGATTAAAATAAAAATTTTCAGCAACATCATTCACATTGGCCATAGAAACCGATTTGATAGTCTTGCAACTTGAGTTTAATCAGGGTAGCAGCAAAATTTAACGGAGAATTCTTTTATTTCAGAAAATTTTTTTGCAAATGCTGCTGAAATTGCATGAAACTGAAAATCGCATAAAAAATTTGGAAGAATTTTACAAATTACAGGGAACAAAATTTACTATATTGGGCTGAAACCGGGATTCCTTAAAAAAAAAAATAGTGCAAAACGTGGAAAATGCTAAAAATAGCATTAAAAATTAAATAAAAAAAAATTCTTAAAAGAAAATTTGGTACTTTTCGGTTAGCCGGGTGCCAGTGTTTAATATACATATTTATATACATACATACACTATGACGCAAAAGTTTAGACAATGACGTCATTCAGCTTTAAAATGTAGAATTATGACGTCAGAATTACAAAAACCTGTAAATATATTCAAAAACTGATTTAAAATGCTATGTACAAAAGACAGTCGTTTTATTTGTTATAATACTAATTTTTTTCATAAAAATTCAAATGTGCTTGTCGCAAAAGTTTAGACATTATTCTAAATTTCTTTGAATATTCGCTGGCATATGCAAATTTAGAATCGATGATGTCACAAATTTGGAGTACTTAAGTTCTGCAGACGATTGCGCTTCATAGTCAACATGCCGAGAGCTAAAGAAATTCAAGTGAATGAGGTTTCAAGGATTTGGCAGTTGAAAGGTGCAGGGAAGAGCGTTTCTGAAATTTCTGCTATTATTAATAGGTCAAAAAAATCTATTTATCGAGTTTTATCGAGTGGTTCCGAATATAAAGCAAAATGTCGGTCTGGGAGGCCACGTGTGACAAATGTACGAGAGGATCGCCTGATACAAAGACTAGCGAGTACTCAACAAATGAGCGTACGTGGAGTTCAAAGCTCATCGGGACTCTCTGTATCAAAGAATACGATTCGTAGACAAATTTTGGAAAAAGGAACAATCGTTTATAGCAAAATGCAGAAGAAACCAACTCTGAAACCATATCATAAGTTACAAAGACTTATGTGGGCTCGAAAGCACATGTCATATGGAGAGAAATGGCAGTCAGTCATATTTAGCGATGAAAAAAAGTGGAATCTGGATGGTCCAGATGGTTGTTTATCATATTGGCATGACTTGCGGAAGGAACCTCGACGTTTTTTTAGTCGCAGACAAGGAGGGGGCTCGGTGATGGTTTGGGCAGCCTTTTGCTATAATGGACAAGTATCTCTGACCTTCACCAGTGGTCGTCAAACTTCACAGCATTATGCACAGACATTAGAAGAAAACCTACTGCCATTTGCTGAGCTTCTAGGGGGTCCTCAGTGGGAATTTCAGCAAGACAATGCTTCAATTCACACTGCAAAACATTCAAAATCTTGGTTTAATTCCCATAATATAAGAGTTCTCGACTGGCCAGCATGTAGCCCAGATCTTAACCCTACAGAAAACCTTTGGAGCATCATGTGTCGCAAAGTTTATAGCAACGCTAGACAATACTCTTCTGAAAAGGAACTTAAGACATCTATTGAGAATGCATGGTACGATATCGATCCACAAACTATGCAAGATTTAGTTTCTTCCATGCAATCTCGTGTATATGACGTAATACATAAGCATGGATGCGCAACCAGGTTTTAAAAATTGTTTATTTCGATTTTATTTAATTTGTGTCTAAACTTTTGAGACAGCAGTTTATTTTTGTTACCATTTAATTTATTGCAATATGCACAATTCCACTTTTCTTTGTTATAAATATTGTTTATATGTACAGCACATTAATTTCAAGCAGTGATTTGAAAATTGAATAAATATTTTTCAAAGTATGTAAGAATTTCTTCATTGTCTAAACTTTTGCGTCATAGTGTATATGTAAATATACATATATTTACATATACAAATATTGTATATATACACACATATATATATATGTAAATATATATGTATATTTACATATATGTATGTATATAAATATGTATATAAAACACTGGCGCCCGGCTAACCGAAAAGTACCGAAAATTTAAACAAAATCTTGATTCAAGGTGCACAACTTCAGATAGACAGGTAACTTGCTGCCAAATCATGTAGCTTTACAGTCTCTCCAAGAAAATCCTGGAGAGAGAAACACCTGTCTTTATCATTCTAGTCTAATAAAGCCGTTTGTGCTTGACATTGCACAATTCCACAGAAAGGTAGTATCTATTTGTGGATATTCTTTGTGTTTAAATATTTGCATCCCAGCAACATGGATGACAGCTTTAAATTGTAGAAAAATCACAGAATATGAAGACATTTTTTTTTTTTAAATTAAGGCCCTACTTCAGTCAGGCGAAAAGACCCGTTCGCTAATGCTATTCCTATGGAAGAAATTTATAAAGATATCTCGGTCGCATTTCAATATTTTTAGATGATTTTTTTTGTAGTGGCTAGCTGAGGCCGATCTGTATGCAGGACATTTTCTACTTTTTCAATTTCGTTTACAAGTATTTTTAATCAGGACACTTTCATTTTCAGAACCGGTTCCTAAAATGAAAACATCCTCTTGAAAAAAATTACCGATGAAAATCGAAAAAGTAAAAAACGTACTGCATACAGATCAACCTCAGCTAGCCACTGCAAAAAAAATCATCTAAAAATATTGAAATGCGACCGAGATATCTTTATAATTTTTCCCCATAGGAATAGCATTAGCGATTGGGTCTTTTCGCCTTACTGAAGTAGGCCGTTAATATTATATTTCTGTAAATGAAAGGTACCACTGAGGACAGAAAAGAATTATGCTATAAGTGTGCATTTTTCCCCTCTATCTGTGATAAGCGGATGGATTACACACACAATAATAAAAGGTTCATTAGACTAGAGATCAGAGCGGGCATAGCCCACATAGATACTCGTTGTTGAAGGCAGCGGAGTTAAGAAAAAAAACAGCAAAACTCAGTTGGTTTTGTTATAAAATGAAACTCATGGAAAATCCAATATAAACATTTCTTCAAAATCAGAGGGGCCATGGAAAATAAAATTCTTTACTATGTCTCTGATGAAATGAAAAAGAAAAATTGATTTGAGTGTTAAGTTTAACTCTTGTAAAAGCTTTATATATATAAAAAAACCTTGTTTATCCATGATGTTTTGAAATTCATATATATGAAATAGATTGGTATTATAGATATTCATGCAAAAAATGAGCTATTTTTCAGATATTTTAATATATAATTGATTTTATATGCTTTACATTTACTGATTTGTTGACTGTTGTTATACTGATTTTATATTAATTAAAAATAGATAATGCATGTTCTTAATAAAGTTTTTTGTTTAAAAAATAATAACGATTGCAAAATACTTCCTCGCCTTTAATATATCTTAACCTAAAAGAATATAACATATCTTAAAAATAGAATTTTTTTTTACTTAATAATGTTTAATACTTTCAATAAACGAAATAAATGCTTTTAAAAAGCAAATTTATTCAGAAATGAAAATAACAAAATAAAACTTAGAAAGAACCAGCTGATAACACTTATTATACATAAAACTAGCTGACTTTTCCCACTAGTGGGCAACTCCTTTCATTGGGGCCTCTAATTTATTTGTAATCTTGTAATATAAAATCTCGAACAGATTATAGCATGAATTTTTTCCAAAAAAACAATCTCGAATCGGATGAACCTTGAACCTGATCCCCCCTGCCTGTGGTCCTATATAGCAGATTTGCTGCACATGCACTGCAAAATTTTATAAAAAAATAAACAATGTAGAACCGATTGAACCACAAACTAAGTCCCCGCATAGCGAAGAGACACAGTGTGAGTACACCTTCCCATTATTCCTTTCCTTGAAGAGTGGCACATATATGATTGGTACTACTTATGTAATGGTTTCCCAGCTGGCATGTTTCCAATGTGACTTCTTTGTATGAATTTGTAGCATCACTTTTGTTGTCTACAGCAGACTGTGAAGGGAGATTCAGTCTCATGAATATAACAAAAATCCCTTTTTCCTAGATTAAACCCTATAGGTGGGATATAATATATCCCACCGCCCCTCAAGGGTTAAACAATATATTTTTCTGGTACGAAATTTTGAATATTCTGAAACACATATGAAGCCGATCGCTGTCTCATAGAAACATGGAATTTTTATTCAAACCGTTCGGGATCTAGCGTCCTATAAAGTGAACATGTCTTTTCATTGAGTATTATTTTGTCTTTAACAAGTAGTTTTGTTATTATCTCCATGTTATAATGATAAAATCCTAATCCTATTAATATTATAAATGCAAAAGTGTGAAAAAGTTTGACTGAAGTCAACTGCAAAACTGGGGATTAAATAACTTTTGTCATATCCATTCTATTCATTTTTTTTTTTTCGAATGTGCAAAATTTTTACTTAATAAATTTTACATATTTTAAAAAGTGATTGTGTTTCTGAATTTTTTTCAAACTAATATTTCATCCAAATAGTAATATTTGTAATATAAATTCTGAGAATAAATAAGGCAATGATTATTATTTGGAAATAAAGATTATAAAAATACAGAAACGTAATTACTCGAAAAAACAGTATCAGCTATATTGTGCCAACATTTGTAGTGAAATGTCAATACTGCAGAAAAATTGCTATACATTGTAATTATCTTCAGGAAAATGTCAATACTGCACAAATATTTAATTTATGTTAAAAATATTAATAGAGAAACTTCAATATATTTTCTGGAAATATTGCACAAATATGTGCAAAATGCAAAATTTGACTGAAAGCGTGTTTTATGTTTATCTATAATTTTTATTTTATGTATTAGAAACATATAAAATTGTAAATTTTATTAACTTAGGTGAAAATGTTGCATATTGAAAAAAAATTAATATGGTGGATAATGAATGAAAAGGCTGATTTAATGCTGACCTCAGTCTCACACTTTCACATTTATAATATAATTAAGATTAGAATACTGTCATTACTAGATGTAGATGATAATAAAACTAATAAGACAAAATAATATTCAATGAAAACATATGTTCTCTTTATAGGACGATAGATCCTAAAAGAGTTAACCCTCCAGCCGTGGACAACTTTTTAATTTTCTTGGATAAAACCGTAGCATATTTTTAAGTTTTAAAATTAAGATTGCTTGATTCCCACACTTTTTTGAAGTAGAAATAGTCACTTTATTTAATTACAGATTAAATAATGTGATAATAAGCTGAAGTATAAAAAAATCGTTTTTAAAAAAAGTGGTGGGAATCAAGCAATCTGAATTTTTAAAAAGTAGCCCACTAGAACACAAAAATAGCATTCCCTGTGGAATTGTATAGAATATGTGAAATGCGATATGAGCGTTGCCAGCGGCTGGATGGTTAAATAACAATTCCATTATTCTATTATATAGCGATCGGCTTCATAATTATTTCTGAATATTCAATATCTTATACCAGAAAAATAAAATGAGAAATACCTGTGGCCAATCTGAACCGAGTAGGTATTGTGAATATGCATGCTACTGCACACACACAGCAAAATCTTAAAAAAAAAAAAATCTCTAACCAGGTCCCTACTGTCTATGGTACCATAGAGCAGGCGTGCTGCACACACACTGCAAAGTTTTACAGGGGAAAAAAAAAAAAATCTGGAAATTGAAAAAAAAAAAAAAAAAAAAAATTATTTACTTATATGACTATATGTAGTAATAAAAGGTATTCAGGGCTTGAAATTCAATTTTTCATAGGAAGGGAGTCTCCCTACCAACATTTATAAATGGAGGGAGTTGAGCTATTTGGGAGGGAGAAAAAAATATGAAACCCACTGTTATTTTACGTACTTTTTAAAGATTTGCATTAATTATTTTGTCATGTCTGTATTAATGCAGGCAGGACAGAATACCATTGAAGCAATTTAAATCAACAACTCAGAATAATGATGCAAACTGTTTTTTATTTAAAAAAGTAAGAAAGCAGGAGTGATTCTGAGTAAAAAAAAAAAAAATTCTGAAACTGACAGCAAATTTTCTGAAAGGTTACAACAGAGGGGATGAGGGGGGGGGATCACTCCCACCACTAGCTATGACTTTTTTCGTGCCCCTTTGACGAAATTTCAGTTTTTTGCGATCTTTTGACGAAATTTGCCATTATTTCGCGATCTTTTGACAAAACTTGCCGTTTTTCTGCGATCATTTGACGAAATTCGAGTTTTTTGCACGATTCTTTGACGAAATTCAATTTGCGGGGTTTTTTTCGTGATCTTTGGATGAAAGTCACGATTCTTTGACGAAATGCGTGTTTTTTTCGCGATACTTTGACGAAAAGCGTGTTTTTTTGCGATACATTGACAAAATTCGTATTTTTTCTGCGATGCTTTGATGAAATTTGTGATTTCTTTCTCAGCGGCCGTTTGGCTAAACACTAAATTCGTGTTTATTCTGCGATCCTTTGACGAAATTAGTTTTTTCCGCGATCCTTTGACGAAATTAGTTTTTTCTGCGATCCTTTGCCGAAACTCTCATTTTTTCCGCGTTCCTTTGCCGAAATTTATGATTTTTTTGCTATACTTTGATGTAATTTGCGTTTTTTTGCGATCCTTTGATGAATTTAAAGTTTTTTTTCCCGCAATCTGATAAAATACACGTTTTTCCGCGATCCTTTGACAAAATTTGTTTTATTCGCAATCCTTTGTGACGAAATTGGCGATTTTTTCCTCGAACGATTGACAAAATTGATTTTTTCGGCGATCATTTGTCGAAATTGATGATATTATTCTGTTGAACTGATGACCAATTTTTCATAAGTTTCAGAACCTAATGCCTTAAATTTTTGGAAAATTCGTAACGCGGATTTTCGTATTTCGGAAAATTAGTTTGTGTTTCGGAAATTTCGTTCACCCCTGAATTCGTCACTTGGTTGCGGAAAAAAAATAATGAAATTTGTCTGTCGGTCGCATCAAAAATTTGTGAGTTTCAACGATCTTTCGCAGTTAAAAAAAAACTCAAAATGTGTCAATTAGTCACACGAAAATATCAGGAAATTTGCAAGGCGTTCATGGGAGTTAATCGTAATTTCAAAATGCAAAATTTTCAGGAAAAGGGTGACATTTTTTGGACGACAGTCTCCCGCCCGCGATATTATTTTGGGCGCGAATCCCGCCCTGGTATTGAATAATAATGAGTAAAACAGAATAAAAAATTAAATATACCTTTAAATAAATTTTATTGCATGTGACAGTTTTAGGATTCTTAAAAATATTTTTGGGTTTGCTAAATTCTAAAACAACTTTCTACACAGAGACCCAAAGTTTTTTTCAGCTTTTAACTGTGCAACGGAATTTTCTGCCACAAAATAAAATTATGAAATAAAGCCTTTAGAGAAAATAGTGTTTGTGGTTGAAAGCAGTGTAGTGTTTATTTCAAAATAAAGACAAGATGAAAATTTTTATGCCTTTAAATGTCAAATATAGCAAAATATTAACAAAGAAAACAAATGGAGAAAAAAAAAAACACATAAAAAGCATTCAAAATTCATATGCTTGCTGTATGTGTTTGTGTTAAAGAAGTTTTACTTTTTATAATTCATGGATCTAAAGCAGAACTAAATGATACACTCAGGATTGATAAATTCTAATTTATAAGATGTCAACTAAACTAATTAGTTTTAAATCAGAGTTAAAAATAACTTGATTATATCTACCACCAATATAACATAACAAAAACTCATATAAAGTTCACACAGATGAAGTGACAGACTAAATCGGGATTCACAACCTTTTTTCATCATTTGACAATACTAAATAGTCTCTCTCCCTCATAATAAGTATTTATTTTTATTGCAAATGACTAAAAAGTAATTCATAGTATTAAGGGGGGCGGGGGGGGGGGGGGGGGGGAAATGAAGCTTGAGAGAAACTTTGCAAAAGAGAGTTAAGAATAAGTATTCTAATTGTACAAGTGTAAAAAATGGTCTAAATGTGTAAATTTAAGTTTGTCAAACATGTTAAAGAGCCCCAAAGTTCTTCCCCAAAGGGGGGGGGGGGAAAGTTCCCCCCAAAGGGGGGGGGGGAAATGAAGCTTGAGAGAAACTTTGCAAAAGAGAGTTAAGAATAAGTATTCTAATTGTACAAGTGTAAAAAATGGTCTAAATGTGTAAATTTAAGTTTGTCAAACATGTTAAAGAGCCCCAAAGTTCGCAAATAACGTACAATAATACAGTTTTAGATGCAAAAAATTCAATTTACATTACAAATACAGCAAATTAACAGATATTTACCTTTGCTTGAATGCCAAAATGAACAGAGTTAAGGTGCACAACTGTCTCCTTGAATTGATGTAACATCACTACACTCCCCTGAAACTCATGAAAATAAATAATTTAAATAGGTTGTAATATTACGTATTTATCATATTCAACTAGAATTTTTTTAAATATATAATTGAGCACTTAAATGATACCAGTGAATTGGGTTTTTTAATTCTTTTGGATTTGAGAACAGCCTTAAATATAACAGGAGTCGACGCAGGTTTTTTTTCTTGGGGCCCATTTTCTGAAAAGTAAGTGATTTTTGTATAACATTTTGTACCTAAAGTTGACATCCAGTTACTCAAATTCGAAATAAGAATTTATTAACAAAAACTTCTTTAAATCCTCTTGCTAAAGTTCGTTTTTCGTGACATGGTTTTATTTACAAATTACACATTTTAAAATAGTTTTTATGAAAATGAATGTTACAAAGGGAGCCTATTTTATTAAAAGGAATTTTGTGAAGTGGCCTGTTTTATTAAGTTCATTTTTGTAATGGGGCCCGTTATAAAATTTATTTTGTGAAGGGGCCAATTTTATTAAATCGATTTATGCAAAGGGGCCTTAAATAGGACCCAAATTGTGCCAGGATCGACCCCTGATAAACCAAGAAAAATCTTACTTATAATACTATTAGTATTTACACTTAGTATTTAGAACTTAAACAACTTAACATTATAGTGTTGATTTTATGCCAAATTTGCAAGGCAAGGTGCTAGGCAGCCCTTTCTCACTACTTTATGCACCTGGCAAGCCCTTTTTAAACCACTTTATGTACTCAGTGGTCCCAGTAGCAGAAATTTCTTCAAGTGTTTGCGACAGATACTTTAGGGCCAAAAAATAATCTGCAGGTAAAATATTTTTACAATTGAAGCGTTAATTAATTAAGCATTCACTTGCCTGTAGCGTTTTTAGGCATTTTACAGCTTTTTATTAATAATAATCTTAACTTTTTGTATTAAGGAATAAAGAGCTGAACAAAAAATATGAAGCAAAATAAAAGTTCGATGAAAAAGAGTCTGCAAAAGAGAAAAAAAAGTCTGCGACGTCCGTCTCCCGTCTCGAATTTTCCAGTCACGAATATCGTCAAAAATTGCACATTTTGCCAAATGATGGTAGGAAAAAAACATGAATTTTATCAAAGATCGTTGAAAAAACTCATGAAATGATCGCGGAGAGAGACGCAAATTTCGGTAATTGATTGCGAAAAAAACAAAACAAACAAACTTGAATTTCATCAAACGATTGTGGAAAAAAACTTTAATTTTGTGAAACGATCATTGAAAAATATCATGAAATAATTGTGGAAAAAAAAACTATAAATTTTGGCAAATAATCACAAAAAAATTGAGAATTTCGCCAAATGACCTTGGAAAAATATTGCGAATTTCAGTAAACAATCGAGGAAAAATATTGCAAATTTCGTCAAAAGATCGCGGAATCACAGTGAATTTTGCCAATCTGTCGCGGAAAAATATTGCAAATTTTGGCAAGACACGGAAGAAAAAATTGCAAATTTCGTAAATTGATTGTGGTAAAAAGCATGAATTTTGTCAAAGATCGTTGAAAAAAACATGAACTTTGGCAATTGATCACGGTAAAAAAAATTTCATAAATATCAAATTATCAATGTATACTCTTTAAATATATAATTTCTTTACTAAAAGCACTTGAAAAATTGCATTTTATGAGATAGCAAATTAAATTATTAGATTTCATATTTATCTTATACTATAACTGAATATGGTATTAAAATGATCTCCAGAAAAAATAAAATGTCTCATAATCTATATTACTCTATAATCTGCACAACCTTTGGTCCCAGCTTGTGCGGTTTAGTGTTGATTCTAAGTCGCTTTAGCAGGGCGCAGCGCCCGGCGGCTCTTTTAAACCCTTCTGATGCGCCCGGCTGCCCTTTTTACATTTCCTATATGTCCCGTGGCAATTCAATTGATCTTGGGAAAATATCGCAAATACTAGGGCTCTAAACAAACCGGTTCAAAATATTTTTAGTGAACAAGGTACAAGTGTGCCCTTTTTGAAAAAAATAGGCCCTTTTTTTAGAATAGTATTCCCTTTTTGAAAAGATGTACCCTTTTTTAGAATAGTGTTCCCTTTTTTAAAAAATTCCACCCGGCGGCCCTTTTTTTCTATAGTCAACACTATGGATGAATGAACTTTGCATGTATATCAAATTTCAATGCATATATTATTCTTTAAATATATAATTTCTTTTATAAGTGAGCTTTTATGGGATAATATATTACATTATTAGATTTCATATTTATATTATATTACACTAAATATGGTAACAAAATGTTCTTCAGAAAAAACAAAATTACTCATAATCCACACAATATTCTATTAATCTGGAGAACGTTTGGTCCCAACTAGTACAGATTAAAAACTTGTAAAGATATTTGCCTGTAGTACTTAAATTATAATACGACAATTTCCAAATAACTCTTGCATTACTTTAATAAATTCCAGAAATTTCATATTAAATAAAGCCAATATTACTATATGGTAAAATGATTCTCAAAGAAAAAACAAGATCTGTGTAACTACCCAAACAAGATCTGTGTAACTACCCAGACAAGATCTGTGTAACTACCTAGTGAAACACTCTGTATACTTAAAATAAAGTTAATCTTACTGACATATTGGCAAAGCAATTATTCTGTGTGCATGAAACCTGAAGACATTAATATTCAAGTAGTACAAATTACACTAGATTAATATTAACACAATTATTCTAATTGGTAAACAAATCAAATTAGATTTAAATTTCTAACTGGGCGAAATGTCCGGACCAGGATCCTGGTCCGGACATTTCGCCCAGTTGGAAATTTACATCTAATAGTACAAATTATTTTGGTCTGTTTTATTGTGTTCAAATATGCATTTATTTCAAAACAAAATGAATGAACAGATTAATCAAAGTATTGCTTATCGCTGGCTACTACTTTTTGCTACCTCTGAGGCAATTTTTTAATTCCATTTCAAAAAAATAACTTCAATTCCTTCTTCTTCTAATTCAGCAGCTTTTCTAATATTTTCCCATTTCTCATAAGGCTTTTATTTTTTTTTTTTTTTTCCTATCTATCTTGCCAGTCTTTTCATTTACTACCTTTTTTCTTCTATTTTGTGCTTATTTTCCAAATCTAATTTGTATCGTTTACAGCTACTTTGCACACAAGAAAGAAGTTTTTAGTTAATATCTATATATAGTATCAACAGCTCCTGATTTTATGACAGTATAATAAACATGTCTCTGGTTAACTACAGGGTTCTCAGCAAAACATGTCTGCCAATTTGCCTGGTCAGATCTCAAAAAATTCGATGACCAAACGGGCTTACAACAAAATTAGCTATTTATTTCCGCAATCATTTGACAAAATTAGCAATTGTTTTGCAGTCATTTGACGAATGTCGCACTTTTTTTTCCAAGAACACCCCGCTTTATTTTTGTCTTCCATGACTTTTTAGAAAATATTTGTAAAATCCCTGATTTTTCTTGCATATTTTAAAATTTCCCCAATTACTTTCCAGATTTTCCATGTTGCTTTGAACTTGCATTTAAAAAATTGCTACCATAGTAAAAAATGACTTAATTCGGGTTTCCAGCAATATATGTCTGGCAATTTCCATAATTTTCTTTGACCAAATCTTTTAAACTTAGGGGAAACTCGGATATAATTTCAAAATAAAATTGCAGAACTACTGTTTGAGGCCACATTACATTTTTTTTTTTTTTTTTTTTGGTGGGGGGGGGGGGGGGGGGGATTAATAAGTAAACATTTAGGACAGAACATTTTAACATTTATTTTTAACAACTTCTGTAACTTAATTGTTTTTATTTAATTGGGGAGATATTAAACCCTATGAGCCCCTCTTTTCTCTATGCCCTAACAATATTCTCCGCTTTCTGATTTATTTTATTGATTGCCATATTATAAAATATGCAAGGCAAAGTAAAAAAAAAAAATTAATTTGATTAAAATAATGAAAATTTTATTAATCACACAAAATTAATTAAAAGCAGCTATTTATAAAAAAATTGGTTGGTGTTATTACATTCTGGTAAGTGCAAATTAAAAATTAAATTTCATTCCTTAGGTTTTGAGTTAAGTCAAAAGATTTTTATGAACGTATGAACATTACTGAAATTGCATTTTCAGCAATGTCTGCACGGCGATGGGGTGTCCATTACTGGAAATTGACCAATTGCACATGGGTCATAAAATCTTAACAATAAATGAAATTTTCTAAATGGCCATTAGCATAGTATAAAATTCAAAGTTTTCTATTACTACCAGGGTTTGCAAAGCTGGACCCAGTCGGAAAATTCCCTGTGGGTTTTTTCAGACTGGGCCCCACTTGAAAAAGCCCATCAAAAAAACTAAAATGTGGATTTTTTCAATTTTTAGCAATATTTAAAATTTTAAAACAACATATTACATTTAATGAATTTATGTCATTTCAGGTAATTTTGAAAAAAAAAAAAAATAATAATACATAAAAGCCATTACATAAACAACTGAAGTAAAAAAAAAAAATGTATTTTAGCACATTAAAATATTTGGCAGAATCCCAAAACAGGCGAGACACCCCCATTTGGCAACTTTTCTGACAAGCGCCAAACACCCCACATACGCCAACCTAAAAAGTAACATGATTGGTCCACTTTCCTCAATGCTTCCAGACTGTTTTTTACTACGTCATCACCTGGACTCACAGGAAATACAACATTTATAAATAACGACGTATTAGAAAACACAGGAAAGCTGATTTTTATGAGATTCATAATAAAACAAATGATTTAAACAAAATTTGTTGAAAAAATGCGAAATTTTTAAAGTACCTTTCCAAATCAGAGTAACGATTTAATGATTAAAATTTTCATTTCTCAACAACTTTCAGAAAAAATCATGGCATCATTTAATATTTTAAAGTACATGCCTATATCAGAGTAAACATTGAACAAATCATTTCTAATTTACGGAACTTTGAACGCTTTGCGTTCATAAAAAAATAATATCACTGAATACAGCAGTTCTCGCTCTGTAGCAATCAGATAACTCGTTAAAGTGGTAATCAGTAATCGTGTATGAACACTTACACGTTCATTAACCGAAAAAAAAAAAACATCACTGGATTCAGCAGTCTCAAAATACAGCAGTTCTCGCTCTGTAGCAATCTCAAAATGTACAAAACTCATTAAGCGGCAATCAGTAATCGTGTATGAACGCTTATTCATTCATTAACCTGAAAAAAAAAACATCACTGGATTTAGCATTTCTCGCTGTGTAGCAATCTCAAAATTCAGCAGTTCTCGCTAGTCTGTAGCAATCCCAAAATGTACAAAACTCATAAGGACAGCATACATGAGAAATATACAATAAACGGCTAATATAAAACGTTACAACAAAAAGTGCATAAAATTATTAACATACCTTAACAGACATCTCCTTTCTTGAAAACCAACTCTAAAAAATGTTGAATTGCCATAATTTCGTAAATTTTTAGTCAAACTTCATTTAACTTCCCAGCAAAAAAAAAAAATGAACAAATACTCACAATTTCAAATTAAACTACACAGGTACTTTAACTTTCAAATTTTACAACTAAAAACAGCAAAAAAAAAAAAAAAAAAAAAAAAAAAAAATATTAACAACAACAAACTTTTGACTTGCCGACATTCTATTTTTACAAATGCAGAGTTCAATTGTCAAAACACCGCTGAGCTAACTGTGAATAATAGTTTTCATGAAGGCGTAACCATCCAATACACAACAAATGAACCAATCCCAATTCAAGATCAGACCACTGTAGGTGTGGAAAGAATTTACGAAACGAACTGGTAACAAGAAAAATCCATTTATCGCCTCGCCAAATTGAACGCTGTCAAGTGTCTAGGCTGTTTTGGGATTCAGCCAAATATTTTACTAATATAGAACATAGTAGGTACACAGGCAGCATACAAGACATTACATAATTATAGGTACAAGCATATAAGAATGTCTTTTTCTTTACAGCATAAAAAATTCAAATAAACTTCATGAAAGTAAAACTTCTAACTACAAAATCATTTTTTTTTTTTTTAAACTATCTTCATATAAAAAAAGAAAATTACAAATTTAAGACTTTACATGTAATGAGTTGTAAACTTTTACTAATTTCATTGCTTTTTGGACTCTGAGATGGATTTGAATTCTGAAGCAATCATAAGCTTAAAAATAAAAACAAAGAATAAGAGATTCTTTTTGTATTTTATTCCATTATGCTTGTTTATTTATTTATTTTTTTATGCATTTGTAAAAAACATAGGTACTACTACTTAGTTATTCCGTAGACCAATTTAGCCAAATTACATAAATTGAGATAATTTTTATTTTTATATAACAAAATAACAAATAAATTATCATAACATTAACAGAAATACAAATAAAATGTCAAAATAAAAATCACTTGATGACGTAAGCTCGTGTAACTTGCTTAAAGTCAAGTGAATGTGACATTTACGATCAACCATTGTTGCCATTTAATCTTACAGTTTGGCAATAGATTTTTGGTCGACGGGATACCAAGTAGTACCAAAAAATATATATACAGAAAGAATTGGTTTAAAGAGTTAGTGAGAATCCATACTACATTACAATAGAGTACATTAGATAATATGTATTTTTTACTCCTTTTCTTCCTACTTATAGTTATATTTTAAATTTTAACAATCTATTCATTATTTGATTTTCAAAGCAAATTTTGTAGGTGGAGCAAATTAACAATTTATATTTTATTTTATGTTAAAAACTAATTTGTGAGAAACACTGACATTCAATCAATTTATAGAATTTATAATTTGTAAAATAGCATTACAATTAAACTGTATAAGGGAACAATATATTTTTTTTGCTAATATATATAATATGTATAACGAATATAGTATACAGTAATGTAATATCATATATATATTACACTTTTGATAAAACCCATGTGGGTTGGGTTTTTCAAAAAAAAAAAAAAAAAAAAAAAAACGAGTTTTTGCGAACTCTGATTACCAAAGCAAAATCATGCAAATTTTACACGAAAATAACGAAATATAAATATGTCAAAATGAATTAAACTCTTAGTATATTCATCAAGACTTTCACTGAAAAACAGTGGAACTTTGAAACATTATTTTTTGCTCCCCGATTAGTTTGATTAAGAGTGTCAACAATATGCCTGGTTATAAAACATGCAAGAGGGAGTTATGAAAAACAATAAAAGCTAATTTTTTATCAACCAAAAACATTCAAGGATGTCCACCTACCCTATATAATTATATACTGTACAAAGTTAACAACTTATTAATAGCATATTCGGGGACAGATTTAAGATCAATACGAAACTAAACTAAGGTTGCTGGTTTGTTTTTTAATGCAGAACCACATGGCATAGATCACCGTATGCCGCCGGCATACGGGCTGTGGGTATGCGAATTTTCATATTTCTTTAGCTTAACCTTAAATCTGTCCCCGAGAATGATGAGAACTAATTTTAACTAATTCTAATAAACTGATTGAAATGATATATAAAAAATAATCTTACCTAATTTGTAAATCCAAGGCGATTCACGATGGCGAAAAAGAACAAGAAGAGTGCACGTTGTCGATTCAATCGTTCAATTCTGTAAACACGCCAAAAAAATCCCTAAAAGTCCTCAGAAAAGGAAAATCCTACACTTTTTAAAAAACTATCTTTTAATAGAAATATTTTTCAGTATATTTATAACTGAAAAATTTCTCATACAATATTGAAATAATTTTTAAAATGCTAGTTTTGAAATGTTGTTTATTTTAAAAGTTGAAAATATTTTAAATGCATCTACGAAAATCCCCAGTTGGTAAAAAACAAAGGAAACGCGTCAGAAAAGGGAAATTTTCATTTCGTCTTTCCCTAGCTGTATTTCCCTGCAAGGAGAGGCGCAAAGCCACTTTGGCAAAGCAATGAAGTGTGTTGTTTGAGTGTGTGTGTGTGTGGGGGGGGGGGGGGGGGGGGATAGAGGCTGTACATTTGCTATATATTTTTATTTTAATCTAAATTTTGTTAATGTTTGAGGGTTTTGAAACATGTAAAATAACTTATTTTTTGCGACTGACAAAAAGTAGTCAAAGTCACTTTGAGAGCAAAATAACAATAATAATAATAGTAGGTGTTGATTATTCTCTGATCATACAGAAAAATTTGAAACAAGCATGCATATTTACACATAGACAACCTTAATAGCAATGTTTACTTTTTTCTTGCCCTCGCAACACCCCCCCCCCCCCCCTAAAATCAATAAGGATTTCATGGAACATTTATGAAACACTAACAATAAATTTAACAAAGTTTTGTTTTTGTTTTATGCTCTTTTTATTAGGAATTTAAGGTGTGCTGTATATATTTTTTAAGCATTTTGATTTAAAAAAAAAATTATTTTATTTATTTATTTATTTTGTCACATTTTAGTTTATAATTTTTCTAAATTTTGTTTTGAGTATTGAACTTTAGACTAAAAATGCCTCATATGATACTGAATAGAATTTATATTGAGGCTGTACATTTGCTATATATTTTTATTTTAATCTCAATTTTGTTTATTTTTGAGGGTTTTGAAACATGTAAAAGAATTTATTTTTTGCAACCGACAAAAAGTAGTCTAAGACACTTTGAGAGTAAAATAATAATAGTAGGCGTTCATATTCTCTGATCATACAGAAAAATTTAAAACAAGCATGCATATTTACACATATACAGCCTTAATAGCAATGTTTACTTTTTTCTTGGCCTTGCAACCCCCCCCCCCCCCCCCCCATTAAAATCCATAAGGATTTCATGGAACATTTATGAAATACTTTAACAAAAAAATTAACAAAGTTTTTGTTTTATGCTTTTTTTATTGGGAATTTAAGGTGTGCTGTATATATATTTTAAGCATTTTGATTCAAAAAACATTGTATTTTATTTATTTATTCATTTATTCACATTTTAGTTTATAATTTTTCTAAATTTTGTTTTCAGTATTGTACTTTAGACTAAAAATGTCTCATATTATACTGAATAGAATTTTAGCAACCCAAGATTTATTTACATTTAAAAATTTATTTTGGCAAAACAAAAATTGTTTCAGATGTATATTCTATTAATTAGTTGTCTGTTTGTTTTGGCTATAAGATCAATAGAAATTGAAAAATAATACATTCATTGTTTTTAGTGTGGCCATAAAAAATGTAGCACATTTTGAGGACTTTTTTATATATAAAAATATTTTAAAACTAAATAAAAATGTGTAATTTGTTTTACTGCTTTAAATATAAATCTCGCAACGTATTTATATATTTACTATAAGCCAGATTTAAAATAATTTTACTTTTTAAAAAATGAAGAAAAAATACATTTTCTCTCTTTAATTAAATATTCGGGTTAGTTGATATTAGCCCTCTACTTTCTAGACAATGACGGGCCATTACATTTTTTCCAGAAACCGCCCCTTAAGAGTTGCCGGGCAAAGTAAATGCAACCGTTCTCTCAACGCTGAAACATTAGCGGTCCGGCAATAGCTGCCGCAACTAGCGGCGGGTCATTTACGGTACAACACTGTTTGGTTACAAATGGCCTTAACTCCTTTTGGCCGCGATATATACGTCATTCGGCCCTAAGTCGAGTGTTTGTTGGGGTTCTCTTAATTAGAAACAAAGAAATTGAATAGTGTTTTTCACTTTCTCGTAAAAGAAAATAAGTTTTCCGAAAATGTCATAAAAGTTGTCGTTATAAATGAATTTTCTGGTAAAAGCCATCATAAGATAAAAATCGATTAAAACTCTAAGTAAAATGCATTTATCGAAAAGTGAAAAATGATATTCAGTTCGAAATCACTTCAGTAGTAATGCCTTCAAATTATATTTTTTTGTGTATAAATATGATACTGAGAATTTGTAAAATATTTCATATTGCTGAGTCTGAAAAATATTAGGTAGATATAGGCGTGTATACATTTGTTCCGTGCTATAATTTAAAACGAATAAACACTATTTATACAGTTTGTTTAGTACCTAAAAGTATGTGCAAATATCAAATTTTTAAATATATATATATACGTACAAAATAGCTTTACCCCCCCTTCATACATGAATTTCCAAACTCCTCATTGATATTCTAAACAATCGAATGGCATTTTCATTATCTTCGGTGATGACTTCTTGAGCGAAGTTGATTTCTCCTTGATGACTAATCTACAATCTCATGCGCACAATTGTGTAGGTCAGATCCCAAAGCGCTAGAAGAACCCTTTATTACTTAAGGCTGTTTAGTGACTTTCTATCATATCACTGGACCACCTGTGGCATTATCCTTCCTCTGAACTATTCTTTAAACTGCTCTGCTTAAGGAATTATTATTTTTTAAATAAAGAGGTAGTGTGACATGTTTTCTAAAAGATAGTTTTTGACAATTTTACAATGGGACGTTATAGATGCAATATGTCATTCCTGTAATTGTGCCGACTGCGGCCTGTGTTTGTGCAGGGCCGCCCTGGAAGCTTTTGTATCCCTGTCAGAGATTTCGATGAATAGATTTAGGGACTCTTAAAAATCCGCTTCTAAAAATAAGGCACTATGCGTTACAGTTTTAGCTCAATCGCTGAGGATTTTAGTTGTTAATCGGTCTTTGGTGAGTTTGAAAGAAAGGGGCTTCTGCTTTTAAAGCTTAGCGCAATCCTCGTTACTTACTTGTTCTTTTCATTTTATTATTTTGTTTAACATATCTTTATTGTTTGATGTATACGTAATGAATCATTATTTAAGAAATTATAACTTGAATGTATCGATAACAATAAGTAAAAAAGTTCGTGCGTGAGTGTGTCGACAGTGTTCTGAAGAGACCGCTGGACGTAGGAATTTGATAAGAAGATACCTCATGTATGAAGTTTGGCATCTCGAAGCACGATTTTAGATTTTGTGGTGAGATTTCTTTCTTTATTTTTTATGTGATTTTTAGCGCTTTTTCATGGTTCGAGGATATTTTTCTACATTATTAAAAGAAATATAGCTTCATTTTTTAAACCCAATATCATAATTCTTGTCCTCTTTTTAATAAAGTTTATTCGGAATTCGTACAATAATTTTTGAATTTTTCGCGAATTTTTTTTATTTGGTTTTTAATGTTTTTTTTTGTTGTTGTTGTTTTTTCAATTTGCTTAGAAAATGCAATATTTTTCCAATGAAAAAGCCGAAAACTGAATAGATTTTGACTTTGAGCGAGGAAGGGGCGAAGGTAGCTTTGAAGAATGAAAATAATGATAGGATTGCCAGAAATCCAGGTTCCTATAATGAATAAGACAGTCAGAGATTTTCAGACACATTAACAGGGCTCGCAGCGTTCCTAAAATTTTCACACTTCCCTACCACAATTTTAAAACCATAGTATTTATTTTAGAATTCTACTGCAGATGTTGACGGAATCTGCCATGAAGATTCTTGAATTAAAATACCGGTAGCATAATGTGAAAATTTTAGGAACGCTGCGAGCCCTGCATTAAGAAAACTGGGGTAGGAATTTGAAAATTTCATAATATACACAAAATAATGTTCTATTTCAGAAATTCGAAAAATCTAATAAAATCCACCAGTAACATTTTATTTTATCAAAAAACTGATTTTCATACGAAAAAATAAATGGTTCGGGTTTCGGCATTCCTAAAAGGAATTCTATTTAAAATTTTTAGCAATATTAATTTAGTTTCAAACTTTTTGACTAATTTACTCACTTCCTCCTCCGCGAATTTTAATGCGGTTTTCAATGCAATTTTTAGTGAGGTTTTTCGAGTTCGGTGACGATTTTTTGACAATTCGGAAAAGAAATATCATTTTAAACTTTTAACCTAATACATTAAATTTTCTCCTGTGCGGTTTTTGAGATCGTTCTATCGTGATTTTTAGCGTCTTTTAAAGTTTCCGGGCTTTTTTTTTTTTTACGTTCATTTCAAACTTTTATTTTAATATGAATTTTGTCCCTCGTCATTTTTGAAGTTTTTCCAATTTTCACGTTTATTTGCGATCCGTGACGATTTTTTGGCCTAATAATATAGTAAAATTATGTTCTCTTTTCAACAAATTTTTTTCTGATTTCGTATAACAATTTTCGAATTTTTCCGGAATTTGTTTTATTATTAGTTCTTTTTTGCATTCCCCAGATATTGTTCGAATTTTGTAGAAGAAATCCTGTCTTTCAGCCCAAAATAGTAATTCGTAACCTCTGTGGTTTTATTTTAATGATTTTTCGCGATTAGCTGCGATTTTTCCATATTAGTAAAAGGAGTTTGGTTTTATTCTTCTAGCCTAATATAATTTTTCTTTTTCTCTTTTAATTAAGTTTATTCGGATTTCATGTAAGTAATTTTAAATTTTGAACGATTTTTCTTTTTAGATTTTTGGGATTTTTTTCGTGCCATTTTTTGACGGGCCCGGGCAACGCCGGGAGTGTCAGCTAGTTATTAACATAAACGAACATAAAACATGCATATATTTAAATTATTTAATTAAAAGAAAAACAACTTATTTACATTATGTCAATTTTTTTATTTATCTTTGCTATATTTTTATTGTGTCTTGGAAGGAACTTTAAAAATTTCATCCTGGATTTTGAAAGATCTTATGTTTTAAATGAAAAGAAATATACCCTATAATTGCAGTACATATTTTTGAAGAACTACGGATAAGAGACTCTAAAAATCAAAGAAATAATCTGCCCCTCCTGGAAAAGCATTTGCCCTACCTGGAAGTACGTTCTGGCTACGGGCCTGTTCAAAACTCGCCTTATCCAGAAAAACAAATTTTGAGAAATCGCGCAAAACCTCAAAATGCGTCCATTGTTTTTCATTGTTAACCAAGATTTTACAATGCCAGAAATACAGGATAAAACTAATTTTTTTGCAGATTGTAATATTTTTTCGGTGCAGGTTTGCCAATAGAATAGATTGATAGAGAAAACTCGAATTTTTAAATTTTGGATAAGGCGAGTTTTGAAACTGTTTGTTTGCGATTAAAACTTGGTTAGGGTATTTTGAATTTTATCAATTTTCAGCGGTTGCTGAATTTAAAAAGCGTTTTTAGCGACTGAAAACGCTGAAATTTCATAAAATATAAAGTATCATAGACAAGTTTTGGTTGTAAAAGAATTATTTCTTTTCTTTCTTCCTTTCTTTACTTGTTAGAGCAGGGTTTTCCAATGTGCTCTTTGAAGGTTTTCGTAACGTCCTTTCAAATGATTGCTGTTACTAGGAGTTTTTTAAGGGGGTCCGGGACACAAAAATATTCAAATTTTCAAAATAATTGTTATTGGATTAAAAAATTCTCTGCCTTTTTCTGCTTAAAATGACGTTTAAATCATGTTTCTATCGTAATTAGAACAGGAAATATTAATTTTTTCGTTTTGGTTTGTTTTCAAATTCTACTTTTCAAGCTATGGTTGTCAAGGAAACGACTTCTTGTGAAATTGCGTTTTTCTTCATGATTGGTTTTTTCACCATTACTCATATTTAAATTGTTATAAATCAAGAACCGTTACAGATAAATGGTTCAAACTTGGAACATGTTTTTTTCAATAGCTTTACTTTAATTTAGATTCAGCAAATTAAAAAATATATATTACTTTTGAAAATATGATTTTTTAAAAAAAGTTACATCATTTTTTTTCCTAATTTTTACTTTAAATATTTTTTTTAATTAATATTTTTAAAAATGTTGAACCTAAATTAAAACTTATATATTTCTGTTTATTTAAATGAAAAAAAATTGAAATTCTATAAATAATATTTCGAGTTATAACGATTTTAAACTACCCCACTTTTTTAACAAAATTTAAATTTTAAATTAAAAAAAAATATGAGAAGTTTTATCATGCGATTTTGTTTACAAATGATATGATTAACCCTCACAAAAAAATTCAAAATTTTAACTCAATAAATGAAATTTTTTTGAAAATGTGCGCCGGACCCCCTTAAATAAAACTCCGTTTTAAAAGATGCTTCTTTAAAATCATTAGTGTTCCACATGATTTTTACTTTTTTCTATCTTTACAAGAAGAAAATATTGGATTCGTGAAAATTTTTGATTTCCGGTTTTCGACGGATTTATACGTTTTAGGGGTCAGAGATTCCGAAAAACATGTTTTTACAAAATGTCTGTCTGTGAGTCTGTTTGTTCGTCTGTCTGTCTGTCTGTATGTGACACAAATTTTGTGGACGCTCTATCTCAAGAACTAATGCACGGAATTTAATTAAAATGTATATTCAGGTATTCCAGAATATGATCTGGTGCTGATTAGTTTTTGGCGTATATCGCCCGACAGGTGGTGCTGCTATGATGCATTTTGCAGGATTTACACGATTTCCACAATAGCTCTATCTCAAGAACTAATGCACGCATTTACATCAAACTTCAGATTTAGTTAGTCCTTGATGTGAAATGATGCTGATTACATGTTTGTGTAAATCGCCCAATAGGTCGCGTTGCTGTGCTGCGTTTTGCACCATTTCCTCAATAGCTCTGTCTCAAGAACTAATGCACAAATTTTCATCAAACTTCAGAATCAAGTATACCTTGATTAATATTGCTGCTGATTATGTGTTGGTGTAAATCGTTCAACAGGTGGCGCTGCTATGCTGCATTTATCATGATTTCCGCAATAGCTCTATCTCAAGAACTAATGCACGAATTTTTCCAAAACTTCATATTCAGTTAGACGTTGACATACGTTGATGATGATTAGGTTCTGGTGTAAATCACGCAATAGGTGGCGCTGCTATGTTGCATTTTGTTGGATTTACACGATTTCAGCAATAGTCATATCTCAAGAACTAATGCACGGAATTTCATCTTTTTAGAATTCTCATGATGAGTATATACTGCCATTTAATTTTGGCACTATGATAACGAATTTTGAAGTATTAACATGTATGAGATAGAAGAAAGTTTTGGGATTGGTACATCCGACTAGTTTATTATAGGTGGTACTAAATTTTTGGCTCCTTTCTCTACAAAATATTAGTAAAATATAATTCTAAGTTTACTATGATTTGTGCTTTTTTCTGCAATTATTTTTCACATCGAGCTTTGCATGTTAAGGGGCCTTATGGGCTCACATTTCGAGGTGTCTGTGCATCTTACAAGACTTTTACTCAGAAAATCCGAATTCATACCAGAAATTCCGAATAGTATTTTTTACTTTATTTAATGACAGTCATTTTAGAATTACTTAAAAATTCTGTTTTCGGAATTTCTGAATTAAGAAGTAAACCAAATTGGCAACCTTGCCCCCTTCTATAGTGAGGTAGTATTGTTTTATGTTTCCAGACATGTTTGCCGCTGGATGAAATGCGCCCGTTCTAACTAAAATATTGGTCAGTCCCTGTGCTAGAGTATCAAGAAGAAAACGTTATAAATATAACTTATAAGACACAGGGAGTGTTTAAAAATTTAAATTTTGGAACTTTTTCAAAAATACCTACTTTGAAGTAAATTGCTTTCAGTAGAACATTTGAAATATTTTTGCAGCTGCAACTGAAACTAACTAAAACTCTAAAACTAATGGTTTGTAATATATATGTGTATATTGCTCTTCCAGTGAAAGCAATTTCGTCATAATAGGTATTTTACTATTTAAGCATATACCAATTATTATTAATATTTTTTGTAAATGAAATATTATTTACCCTACCCCCACCCCCTCTCTGTGTTTTGAAAAATCTAAATATATTTTATTTTCTAATGCCACAGAATATTGAAATAATTCTTTTTGCACATTGTATTGAGGATTACAAAGGAAACTTAGAAATAAATCAAATAAATTATTTATATGAAAGTTTTATGTATGTAATAAATATTCCGGTGGATTAATATGAGATATAAAATTTAAGTTTTATTTCATTTTTAACCGACTTCTAACAAAGAAAGATATACAATTCGTTTGAATATACTTTTTTAATGTGTCCACACATAGTTTTTGAACGGTTGCTCCGGTTTTGTTTGTTGGAGAGGGCACATTTTAACCCTTTCGAGACGGCATCCCTTACACAAATTTTATTTCGTTGACATAGCTTTTTTTAAACAGTCCCCTTTACTTGAAAAACTCTAATTAATCCACACAAAACTCTAATTAAAAAATACAAATATATTTATTTATTAATGGTGCCAAGACAAATTCCACATGCACCTTTTGACGATGCATATATGCATCACCCGTCTGACAGTTTTTTTCTTTTTTTAAAAAACTTTTTAGGCTGTAACTTTCGTAAAAATTGTCTACTAAAATACGTTTCTACTATAGTCGTAGTTTTTTGTTTTTTGTTTTTTTTAACCATTTGAGAAAATGGTTATTGTCCTCGTCAGGGTAGGAAATCAAAAGCATATCTGAAGCTTTTTATTGGTTTAATCTGCATTTTATTCGTTTTCTGATTGGTCTATACAGTAATCTGTATTTCCCTTTAATTTCAACAGAGATGGATGCCTTATGTTGCCACTATAACAAGAAAGTAATAAAAACTACACAAAAAATCAATAACTCAGAAACCAATTGAGATACAGCTTTCAAACAAATTGCATTTAAAAGTACATTTTTTTTCTTTTTTTTTTTTTGGTGACACATACAAAAATATAATATGATTGTGAATTACGGGTAAAAATTAGCTTTATTGGCAACATTAGGATTGAAAATGAATGTGGACAATAATAAAGGGTTACCGCTAAAACAATGTGCTGTTATAAAACGAGATATGAAAATCTCTTGAAACATCAAACTAATTTAATATTTGCTAAAATTCATAAAAATACATTTAAAAGGTAAATAAATACCTTTATTTATTCAGATCGACATGTTTCATTGCTCTGACGGCAACATTCTCAAGATCTATAATGATACAAATATTTAATTGAAAACTGGTAAATAAAAATCGCGCGAACTCATGCATAATGAAATTAACTGCAGTATTAAAAATGGATATTTGTCAACGTGAATTATTTTATACTATTGTTTCATTATTCTGCAGAGCATCTCTTTCCAAATTTTAGGAAGCTCCATGGAGGCCGAATCATTCCATATGTTCTCACTGCGTGAAAAGATCTCTATTAATTCAAGACTTTATTTGTCATCCATTATCCATTATCCGAGAATCAAGAGAGATCGTTTTAGGCAGTGGGAATATATGCAAAGATTCAGCCCTCATGGAGCTTCCTAAAATTTGGAGAAAGATGCTCTGCAGAATAACAAAAGAATTGTATAAAATAATTCATGTTCACTAATGTCCATTTTTAACGTTGCAATTAATTTCATTATGCATGAGTTCACGGGATTTTTGTTTACCAATTTTCAATTAAGAATTTTTTGCGAAAATATTTGTATCATTATAGACCTTGAGAATGTTGCCGTCAGAGCAATGAAACATGTCGATCTGAATAAATAAAGGTAAGGTATTCATTTTCCTTTTAAATGTATTTTTATCACTTTTAACAAATATTAAGTTAGTTTGACAATCTGTTATGCCAAACCATCTCGCTAAATCAGGCCAAATGGCGAGCAATGTTTATTTATCAGCTTTAATAAGATATGGAATAATAACATCAAGCTGTTTTTTTCCCCTCTTAAATATTACTTGTTTTATACTCACTGGGAAGTTTTCGTTTTGAAAGCTTACATAAAGTATTATAGTTATGGTCATTTGCTTCAAAATATTCTGTATTTATTGAGTGTAATTTTCGGCCGTATCTCAAAGTTTTTAGGTCTGACCAGCAAACAATTCCAATATGCAAAGGAGATGATTTTTGAACGATATCATGACCAGTGAGGATCTGAATACAATCCTCAAAACTCGATCATTCCTAGTTAGAGGGACAGGCAAATCATAATTTAAAAGATACTTCTAGCTCTTTGTGTGGAAGGGATAATAAAAAATAAACTCTTAGAATATATCATGGTGATGTATCTGGCTATATAGAGTTGCATGGGAAAGAATGATCACAGTTAAAAAATAAAAAGAAAAGTGCCCAGTTAAACAGATGGCATTCAGCTCACGGGCTATTCACACTAATTGTATATTATACCCTTATTTCAAAGAATAATGCCCCTCGTAAAATAAAGAAATCGAAAAAAAACATTTAGCTAAATTAAGGGGGGGGGGGATTAGTGCCCCCATTTACCCCCTTTATACTTTAACCAATGAACCTCCAAATCTAATCAGGGAAGCGCCTTATCAGAATGAACCGATATACCAAATTTGAAGCAAATCAGATAATTCTGCATGAAAAACCCATTTGTCTAAATTAAAGGGGGGATTGGCCCCCGTACCCCGCTTTATATATAATCAATGAACCTCCAAATCTAATCAGGGAAGCGCCATATCAGAATAAACCAGTATAACAAATTTAAACCAAAACGGATAATGGTGCATGAAAAACCCATTTATCTAAATTAAGGGGGGGATAACCCCTCCCTACCCCCCTTTATACTTAACCAATGAACGCCCAAAACTAAACAGGGAAGAGCCTTATCAGAATGAACCTATATCCAAAATTTGAAACAAATTGGATATTTCTATCAAGAGTTATTGCATTACGTACATACATTACATACGTACATACAGAACCTGCGGGCAGATTGTTGAAACATTTTGTGAATTGGTTTTGTCCGTCTGTGCTCTAACTCCCGTAAATACATTCCGATTACCACGCAATTTATATATGTTACTGAGGTTTGCTATGGCTTGTTCTCTAGTGAAAATGAAGTCTGTAGCAATTTTTTTTTTAATTTACAAGGACACTCAAAAGAATTCCATTACATTGTGGTCTATGGGGAAAATCGTTTGCGATGTACTTTAATAATGTTACACTATTTCAAACATATTGAAATTGATATATATCACTGAGGTGCACTACAAAATGTTTGCTATAGAGTAAGGTGTACCAGAATTCACATTCATTTACAGGGACGCACAAAAGAATTTGGCTACAGTACTGCCTATCAATAATATTAGGTTGAGCAAAAAGTTCTGGGAAATTTTTAACGCAACTTTCACAAATTTCCCAGAACTTTTTGCTCAACCTAGTAATTGCTGGAAGTGCGTTTTCAGTTTTGGTGCGCGTTTTTAAATTTAATTCATTCTTAACACTTTCCAACAAAGTTGAAAAGTGTTTATGAATTCGGTTTGTCTGTCTATCTGTCCGTCCGTGCTCTAACTCACGTAAATATAGTCCGATTGCCATGAAATTGATAGATGTTATTGGGCATCACTATGGCATGTTTGGTATTGCAGATGAAGTGTATAGCATTTACGTTTCATTTAAACGATTCAAAAAAATTCCGTCACATTACTGTCTATGGGTCAAAATCGTTTGCGATGCATTTTAGGTGAACTACACGGCGCTTACTGTAGAATAGGGTGTGCATATAATATATCGTTCATTTACAGGAACACACAAAAGGCTACAGAAGAAACTGAACTTTTGAAGACTATGAACAATAATTGCCTGAATTGCGTTTTCAGTTGCGGTACGCGTTTTAAAATTTAACTATTTTTTTAAAGTATTACTTGGTGTAGATAAGTTCTTTAGATCATATACAGAGCTGTACAAAATTTCTCAAGTACATTACCGTTTATTCACAGAAATTGCTGAATGGAAATTTTCAACTGTGCTATTCGTTTCGGTGAACTAACTTTTAGCATGCTATGTAGTATACATACTAATCCATAGATCATATACAGGTCTGAGCAAAAAACGGTTATTTTTGAGACTATTGATTGTAATAGCAGAAATTGGATTTCAAATGCGTTATGAGTTTCACAAATTGTTTATTTATACATCATATTTCACGTTAATAAACTGTGAAGTTTTGTTACTGAATTCTGAATGTGTTGGGAAATATTACATAATGTATGCTGGACGCATGATTTTTCGTTCTTGTTTGGATATTACTTAGTGTACATAAATTGTATAGATATTATATAGGGCTATACAAAATATCTCGAGTACATTTCCATCTATAAGCGGAATTTTCTGTAAGGGAATTTTCAACTCTGCTAGCGTTTCCTAACTGAACTAAATTTTAGAATACCATATAGTATATATACAAATCCCTATAGATCCTACCCGAAAGAATCCGAATACTTTTCTGACTATTGACGGTAATTGCTGACACTGGGTTTTAAATACGTTATACGTTTTCTAAATTGTTTTATTTGAACATCATCTTTTACTATATTATTCTGTGAACTTTTGTTACAGTACAGAAGGAGTTGGAAAGTGTTTCATTACCTATGCTTAAAGCATGACTTTTTGTTCTTGTTTATTTAAACTATCATACTTTCGTTGCGGATTCAATATTCTAGTTTTCTTGCAACGGTTTGTTCGTATATTTATATTATGTTAATTTGTGAAATAACTACATAGGGGCAACTGAACTATTTCTTGATCAACCCTCAGTAGTTCAGATAGTAATTTACATCCTATGCATTAAAATTGTGTACGTATAGGCTTTACTTTACTGCTTGCTTTGGACTAGTTAGATACTTCTTGAGATGTACACTAAGCTTCTATATCATGGTTAGTCAATTTACATCATTGGCTGATCAACTACTAACGAAACTTTATTTTTTACAATCAGAACGAGTTAAGAACACAGCATGTGCTCAGTGTTGAATTCAGACATTTTTCTCCGGAAGAGAATTTGCAACTTCCGGGGGGAGCGATGGTGGCAGTATGGAGTTCAGGTGGGGGGGGGGGGAGGTGCATTTTTAGATTATTACCCAACACAGAATCTCAAAATTTCCAGCAGGGGAAATTTTGATGCTCCGGGGCGGAGAAGTCCCTCGGGGCCACCCCTTGAATTCATCGCTGAATGTACTTTACACAGTCTTATTCAGTACTTAAAAATATATATATATACATATAGTTAAACATAATTTTATGGAGAGAAGGGCTGTTGAGAGAATGCGTATATTTAGAACGTATTGACTGGAAGCAGAATTCGTATATTCTGAATTGATCAACTACCCTGGTTGGCCTAGGATCGTCCCAAGTCTAACGAAAGAAAATTGGCCCAAACCCATGTCGGGCTAGAATTTTTTTTTTTTTTTTTTTTTTTCTTTAAGTAGCGATATTGTAAATTTGTTTAACAAAATCTTTAGAAATTTAATTTAGTTTAAGAAATTACAAAGAAATATTTTTTTAATCTACTTTTTTCTTTCTTTGTAAAACTTTAAAGTAGTAAATTTTCTTTAACTATGTTTTTCTTTCTTTCTAACCCACAGTGATTTTTTTAATGAATGTTTTTGCACTTTATTTTACATACTATTATTATTTTTGTTCAATTATATTATGAAATACACGTGCTCTATACAAAGTCGTAGTGAAAGCATAGTGCGATTTCACACAGCTATCTCTTCTCTTTATAACAGCATATGGGGCATTCTCACAATCTTTTGACTTTTAGGAGAAAAAATCTGACAAAATTAAACTTTCTAAAATAGCATTTTAATCTGATAGACGAATGTCTTAATGATTCAAAATAAAGAAAAAATGGTCAGCAGCAAAAATTTTTTTATTTAACTGAGGTTTAAGTTAAACTTGCGAGTTTAAATTTTCCTCACCATTTTACCCCTATAACTTTTTATTTTCTTCAAAATTTTTGCTTATAATGAATTTGCATAGTACCCACAGGACATTCAAATAAGAAATAATAAGAATGCAGTACTTTTAATACAGAATTTTTGTATAACATTGTCTTAAAAGGGTGTTAAAGAACGGACGGTAAGGTAAAAAAAGGGGATGGTATTGGAAAAAAAGGGACGAAATGGTAAAAAAGGGGATGGTAAAGATGGAACGGTAAGGAAAATCACCACCATATTTTTAGGAAAATCATGTTGACTAAGTGATAGCCACAATGTTCATTGATTTTTAGAAAGAGTTATCATTGGATTATTATTTTTTTTTTTTTTTTTACCTCGAAAAGTACAGGAATAAACCTTGGGGACGGTGAGACTACCAATAAAGCCACGATGCTTGAAATTGATATTTAAATTCTACAGTAAATTTCCTGCCAAAGAAGTTTAGACATTATTTCTCTAGCATACTTCTGCATGAGAAAAAACTTGAAAAAAATTCTGTGGCTGCATCTGAAATGATTTTCCGTATAATTTTAGAAGAGGGATGGTAAGGAATCTAAAACCCAGGAACAGAGTTTAAAAAATAATAACTCTAAAAATGTGTGTCTGTGCAGGTTAATTTTTAGCTACATATTTATATAAAACAACAGTTCCAGTTTCAGAAAAAAATTACATTGAATTATTTTTATAGAAACAATTTTATCCCGACAGCTCCAAACTTCAAAATCAGCATCAGGGACACGGGGCGGTATAGGAGTTTTCCAGGTGTTTGGACTCCCAACATCATCCAAAACTTATTTATCCCGTTAATATTGTTGTTCAATCATGCAATGGGATGTTCCCCAGTATATGAAATAAAAAAAAAACACAAAAAGTGTATTAAAATAAAAAATATTATTCAGGGACATGAAAGTCAAAAGATTGTGAGAATGCCCCATATACCCTTCTTGTGAGACCTAAATTTTCGGAAAGAATCTGAACATTATGCGCTCATTTACATACTACTATATTTTAACAAATCATTTAATTTACGTGGCAGTTTGAGAATTTTTATGTTATCATAAATGACAATATATAACATATTTTTTTAGAAATTTTTGTAGTACTAAGTCCATTTTCAAAAGAGAAACTATAGTTTTCCACTCCAGGAGCATGTTCTAATTTCACGCTATTCAGAATATCTTTACTATCTATCTATATTATAAAGGACAAACATATCTGTGCGTAACACATACGTCATTTTGCGAATGGCAACACTTTGAAATTTGAAATGAAATTTTGGTTTTGCAATTTTCTCTACTGCAAATTTTTAAACTTCTAAACATCGCACATTTTAAATTTTTACACCGTTGTATAAGGAAAAAAATGCTCTTTTAAATGCAATTTTTTTGAAAGCTGTATCTCAATTTAATTTTGAGCTATTAACTTTTTTGTAGTTTTTAATACATTTTTTGTAATTGTGGCAACTGAAGTACCCCATTTCTGTTGAAAGTCATGGACTCATGGTTGAAAGTAGAGGGAAAATAATCACGGAGGAAAGAAAATAATATATTACTGTACGTTTTGTTGCCATTTTCTCATAAAAACTGATAAAAAAAATTGAAATTATAATGCGTGCTATTTTAATTTTCCAAATGTCGCACATTTAAAATTTTTACACCGTCAAATAGAGAAAAAAATCTACTTTTAAATGCAATTTGTTTGAAAATTATATCTTAATTGACTGAGTTATTACGGTTTTTAAAATAACTAGCCGCCCGAGGCGACCAGTTTCGTCTCCCTTAAATGTATGCTAGGCATTGTATCATGTTACTTTTATTCATAATTTAATTTACTTGCTCAATCTTTCGCCAAATCAGAAGATTCTGATAGAGAAATCAAGAAATCGGTTTTTATGTTAGTCGGGCACATGTGATAAATCGCCAAACATTGTACCCGTCGCATTTTTTCGTGTTTCATTAATTTAGATTAAAATATAATCCTTTCACTCATTTTAAAATGGATAACTTTAATTTAAAACTGAAACATTTCAAATTCATGAATTTCACTTTAAAAAAATTCTTTAAAAAAAGAAACAGAAAAGAAAAGAATAAATACCATAAACCATTTAATTTCAACATCAAAGCATTGTTTTAATTTACCCCTCGAAAAATAAAAAATGCTATTGGCGAGAATTGCGCCCAGCTAACGTAAAGTACGAACTTTTTGCGATCATAGCAACTTTTATGTAGTTTTATTCGAAAAAAATATTTTGATGAAACAGGTTGCCAGAAAATACGTTGCCAAATTTCTTTTCTCGCCATGGACCTTTTCTATATTTCGCCAAGTACCTATACTGGAAAAATACCTTTCTTTCTTTATTATATTTTAAATGAGACGAATAAAAAACGGCACAGATGTCATATACGCACCATTTTGGCGCGATTTTTTTCTGACGCCAATGTTACATACGCACCGGGATACTTAACTGGCGCCAAAGTGTCGTTATTTTGCTTGATATGGTAACCCGGATATTGTTGCTTATTTATTAATAAATTTTTTATTTACTTTTGGTTTATTTTTTTTAATTATATAAATTGTTTTGTTCTGTAGTTATTAATTAAACTTTTTTTTATTTATTGTTATTCCCTTTTTAAAAATATTACACAATAACCAATTATATGCGTTTCATTCAGGTGTTAACCATTAAATAATTAACAAATAATCGGGATTTCTGTGCCACGTACGATAGCATAATATATATATATAGATTTTCAAACATCAATTATTTTTAAATTTATCTATCACGTGTAGCTCGATTCCGAAAGATTAATCCGCTTGCCCTTAAAACAGTGTAAAAAGTTCAGCATTTGTTTCCGTCTAATGTTCCATAACAAAACTCAAACTTCCTCTATAGAAAAATAAATAAAATAATGTAAATAAGAAACAAGTTTAACAGATATGGGATTGAACCGCGCGCTCAAAGCACTGAAATGATCGGAAAGACTGCCGTAAGTCGCAAAATCTTGGGCTAATAACTCCTGGCATGCGGTGACATGTGAAAGTATCGCTTTTAATAAATTTTAAAATTTAATTTGATTGCATAATTGATATTTTTCAGATAGAAATTCTTTTTGATGTTAGAAGGCAATCTAAAATATATATTATATGTAAAAAAATAATTACAATAAAAAAAAGAATGGTTTTCACCTATACTCTGTAACCCGAGGAGCTCGGGTTCGATCCCCTAGTTGTTAATAAGAGATGAAGATGAATAGCGGTACAAATAATTAAAAAAATGATCATGAGATTCTAACAAAATTTAGATAGGATCTATAAAAATTAATCAGTTTCAAACCACGGGAAATATTTATAGAATAAATAATCGGTGCATCCATTCCAATCTTGTGCAGGTACTACATATATTAACCTTTTGCATTCCAGACTATTTAACCCTTGTCCGATGAGCGGCAGGAATATATGTGCCGCATATAGGATTTTTTTTTTTTTTTTTTTTTTTTTTTTGGACATTAGTATTTTTAAACAGAATTTTTAGCCTTGTCACAGAGTTTCGGCGATTAAGTAATATAAATAGTTCTATTGGGAAAAGTGGTGCTCAAAAATTAAAAGTATATTTGATGCTCATCGCGAAGGGGTTAAAATCATATTGACCCCAGATCAGGATTAAAGCATATGAAATGTATCGGATTTAAAAGGAAAACCAAAAAATATTTTAATTCAGAAAATTTCCTTTTCTGAAATCAATTAGAAAATTTCCAATCAAAATTTGAAGCAGTTCTGTAAAGGTTGATAGCCGAAATTCAGAGTTTCAAAATATATTTTGGTTACAGTGTTAATTTTCAAACCGGACAATCATTTTCGAAATATGTAACAACATTCTGTAATTATCCATAAGCTATTAAAAAAAGTTATACGGATGATAAAACAGATGTAGAAAATTAACCTACTGCAGTATACTGTAATTACATGTGTCTTCTGACCTCTTATGGGAAAGACTGACACGTTAACTGCGGGAATAAATCTAGTTTTATTTATTTCTCAATATGAATTAATGGAATCATAGTTCAGAACTTTTTGATCAAAAGTTTTTCTACTCTGAAATCTTAAAAGTAACAATCATACTGACCACTATTAATCTAATAGTGGAATAGAAAAAGAAATTCTCATTTGCTAAAACTATTTTTATTTTTTATTTTTCTAGGAAAACTCAATGACGTATCTTCACGAATTTCCAGAAAAAGTAAAAGAAATGGCAGTTCAGAAATCCAGCATGCTGACGATAAATTTTATGAAGCTGAGCTAACAGAATCCTCCTCTTGTTCTAATTGTAAAAGTTCAACGAGGTTTCCCAATTCTATTGCCGATAAACTAAACTTTTTAAAAGGGAAAACACCATCACCTCATCATCGAGATCACACTCATACTTCCAGAGCTACAGCTGTCCCCAAAGAGTCAGAGAGAATTGCTTTCTCACAAAAATATAACCCCGACTCAGGAGCAAAAAACGATGGATTCGTACCAGTTTCTGGACCTTACGGTACTAGATCGGTCCGTTTACGACAAAGCTCTTTGAAATTACCAGCCGATGATCCGTATAAGACTACTCCAAGTACTAGAAGACCATCAAAGCGTTCACATGACAAGAATTACCATACAGTAAGACAAACGCCGCGTGTTAAACAGCCTCAACATGTTCAGAGAAGGGCGCAATACAGAAATCCAAAAATTTACGATGAATTAAATGTGAAAGAAAGTATATCAAATGAAAATATATTGGGAAACGGAAATTTTGAAATTATCAGAGGGGGCATATTCTCGGATCAGGATGCTAATGAAATCCTTGGAAGCCGGAGAATCAGCCGAGGTTTTGGATCCTATATAATGCCAACATACCGACAAAGTCAAAATCGATATACATCAGCGCAAAACATCCAGTTTCCTCCTCTTTACCAAGGACGCAGGCAAACTCCAATCCAACCTATGTTTTATCCTAGAGCACAGTTTTAAAAAAACAGTTGAGCTGTCAAAAGACTAAATCAAACTTGAGTCGTAATTCAGAATCGAACTGAAAGGGGAAAAAATATACACAAAGCTTATTTATTGCAAATCATGGAATCTAATGTATCGCACTTGCGCTCTAAATTGCAAAAAAGAAGCACATTTAATCCCCAATTACAAGACTCAGAAAAAAAAAAAAAAAAAAAAAAACGTTAAAATTAAATTACTGAGCATACATATAAGGAAAGCAAAATTTTACTCTAATAGTCGATTTCTCCCCCACCCCCTTAAGGAATGAGACAAGAGAAAATTTTTAATTACCTTCCTCACTTCTGAATATTCTTTAAAAGGAATAAATACATTCTCTACGTCTACATTAAATACATATTTATTCTACAAAAATTAATTCCAGATTCTGACATTAACGAAAAAGAAAAATCTCCAGAAGTATGAAGCAGAACTGATAAAATTAAAAAAGTTCACATTTGACTAACAATATTTTTTCTTGCAGTAATAAGAACTATGATCTGCATTAGTACTTTTAACTCTTTGCCCCCCCCCCCCCCTCCTCCCGACTGTACTTTTAAGTACCATTAAAGAAAATTTAATAGAACTTTTCTTTAAACCGTCTGTTAATAAAAGTAAATTTTACTTTGCATACAAAATATTTTGATCGATCACATTTACAAAGAAAGTGAAACAGTCAAAGCTATTTTTTTTTTTTTAAGTGGTTATTTTCTCCACCATTTACATAAGTTTAGGTTTTCTCTTATTCAAAAATGTTATTTGAAAAATAGGCAGTTACAAATACCTTTCCATTTACAGACAGGGTCACAATAAATTTATTTACAATATTTCTATAAAGACTGCGAGATTTTCATAACAGTATTGTTTGTTAATTAATCTAATTATTGTTGTAAATGTTTTACAAATAGAGTTATAACTACCGATTTATTAAATTAGTTTTAATGAAAAAAAAATTTATCTAGATTTCACATTATTTTTATATAAATGTTCTAATATATCTTTAGGAAAATAATTATTGGAGCAATTTTTTTATTCATAATTTAAGAACATAAAGGGTTAAACAGATTTTCAAAATATACTCTAACCCACCATGTTGTCTAGTTGTTAGATCATTGACTATCTAGCCGAGATGTACCAAGATTGAATCCTAATTACGGTTTGGGCGATTAGAGTGAACCATAGTATATTTCCCAAGCATAGGTTCCAATGCACTGATAAGAAAAAATGACTGAAAGGTGTTTCCTGTTGTTGTTGTTGTTACAGATTTGCCCAGAGCATCGAGAGATGTTGGACTTCTGAAAGATGTCCTCACAACTTTGATCCTTACTAAAAGGATCGGATTCTCCCAGATCGGTACCTCTGTCCCATCTACCAATCTGCCAGCAAGAAAAAATTTCCATACCACTGACTTTACGTGCAGATCCATGAATTTACATAGTGCAAACACCTCGCCTAATACTGGTTAACTTGTGTTCTGATGGCAGCAAGTACTGAACATCATATGCCATTGGCACAAAAGTTGTCTGTGGAAAACTAATTAAAAACTATTTTACAACCTTTACCTTTTTATTGCTAAAGCACAGTATATAGTATTATCGACAGAAAAAAAAACATGTTTTAAAAAAGTTTCTTTACTGATATTCGCTTCTTGAGATGAGATATAAATTTTTAATGAAGTTGTTTATCTTCTCATTAAAAAATAAAGCAAAACACACAAAAATACCTTTTCAGATAAAATAAATAAAAACCAGTAATCTTAATAATTTTTATTCCAAATTAATTGATTTTCTTTTCATTCCTTAATCTTAAAATATCACGATTTTAAATATGGATGCAAGAAATATTTCAATACTGCATTTAAATTTATAATTTTTAATTGTGGAGCCTGAACAGCATAACTATCAGAAATGAAGATTTGTAGTTCTAACAATATATGAACAAGTTTAAATAACAAGTGTTTGCATAGAAAAGGAAGAAAAAAAAAATAGAAGAACATTTGTGATAAAAAAGAAAAAAAAATTACTACTAGGTTGAGCAAAAAGTTCTGGGAAATTTGTGAAAGTTGCGTTGTTATGCGTAAATTAACAACAAAAGCAACAAGAACTATTCTTCAAAGTAGAGACTATCATAGTCCACGACTTTCTGCCATTGTTCTGCCACATTCCGGATTTGTTGGAAGTACCATGGCGGCTCCTTGGAATCGAAAAACTCTTGAGATGGTTCTTCAACTTCATTAAAGGATTCAAATCGAGGCCCTTGAGAATCGGCTTTCAGAATCGTTATACCTTTTCTCCAATAATGCCGGATCAACAAATGCCAATCATACTGTTTAATAGGCATTTTGGAGCCGAAATTCCTGAACTCTTATCGATATACAACTAGTACTCATATATACGATACAAATTCTGGTAACTATTAGATTAAAAATTTCCCAGAACTTTTTGCTCAACCTAATAACACAAAATTTGAAGTTTTTTTTTTTTTTTCATTGACCTCATCTTGGGGCCTTTACTTATTTTAGAACTGATAAATTAAACTATTTTTTGTATCAAGTATGTATTAATCAAGTAGCATCCAGTAGTATGAAACTAGCAGAATCATTTGTTTAAAACGTCATTATTGCTAAATGTTCATTAAGAGGCTACTTCAGTCAAATGAAAAGACACATTCGCTAATGCTAATCCTATGGAAGAAATTTATAAAGATATCTCGGTCGCATTTCAATATTTTTAAATGATTTCTTTTGCATTGAATAGTTGAGATCGATCTGTATGCAGGCCGTTTTTTACTTTTTCGATTTTGACTGCAGATATTTTTTATGAGGATGCTTTTACTTTCGAAACCGGTTCCGAAAATGAAAGTGTTCTCATAAGAAATACCTGTAAACAAAATCGAAAAAGTAAACAACGGCCTTTGTACAGATCAATCTCAACTATTCAATGCGAAAGAAATTATTTTAAAATATTGAAATGCGACCGAGATATCTTTATAAATTTCTTCCATAGGATTAGCATTAGCGAACGGGTCTTTTCCTTTGACTGAAGTAGCCTCTTAATAGGATAAAAGTTAGCTAACCTTAGCTGTTGTTTTCAACAATATCGCAAGAAATTTTAAATTACAAAATTGCACTTGATTTTTAAATATGATTGGAAAAAATTAAGTTAATAAAATAAGTTGACAAACTTATTTTTTACCAATTAATATACGTTGTCTTATACACATTTCAATATTTCTTTTGCAGCTTTAAATGGTTAGTTACAGATAAAATAAATTAACTAAATAAATGAATATCTTTCCCAAAAGAGTATTTACTTTGTAATTAGGCTAAATTAAGAATTCGTAAGTGAAGCGCAACAAACCAGCTTATGTGTACGATTTTCAGAGAATGTATCACACCATAGCTGAAAGTATAGTAAAGAAAGTATAGTATTTGTAAGTGAATACCAAATTCAAAAGAAAATACTGCATAAAAAAGTCAAAACTTAAAATATCACTTAAATTTTCAATGTATTAGTCGCACAATTAAAATTAGTGAAGTTTTACTTTTATAAAAGTCATATAGATTTTACTGTAAATTTAAAAGAAATTAACTCTAAGCCTTTTGGAAAAAATGACTTCTAAATTTAATTTTCAGCAAACAATCAATGTTGAAGGAGGGGTCAAATAACAAATCAGTTTTCTTACACATGAGCAATACGGTGAAACTTAACTATATGGTGATTTTTTTATTTTTTTTTTTTTTTTTTGTGTGTGTGTGTGTGTGTTAATGTGTAATAGTGAAAATTATTTTCCTTTTTGGATGCTCAAGTGAAAAAAAAAACACATTAATTAATTAGTTTTATGGCTTCTCATGATCGTCAAAGTTTTACAATTTAAAAATAAAGTAATCAAAAGTAAAATATTCAGCAAATACTACCAAGTCACAATGAGGGGGTGGCTGGGTATCAATATCTACCCTCCTTCCCATTCTTTGTGACATTAGCTATTCAACCTACTAGCTTATAGTCCTTTTAAATATCAAATTTTGGCAAGGACTTCAATTTTCCCAAGTTAAAACCATGTCTAGGTTCCGATCCAAACAGGATTGATGTGGCTTCTGTGACAATCTTGACACACTTTTCTGCTGCTTGAGTATGAGAACGGAAAGATAGAAAATCAGGTGTTTTTCGATTTTGTATTATTATTTTTTTCCTTTCTTCATCTGATATGTCCGAGAAGACAGGAGATTTTGTCAGTTAGTTTACAATCATTCTAATTTATTAAATCTACATATTCAGAACCTTCAAAGTTAATTGTTTTTGCTTTGTCTTCTTAAAGTAATTCTGTCTATTACCTTTACTTTTTATCATCAGAAATAAGTCATATGTGTTCGAAGGTGGCATTTTCAATAATAGTTTTAGTTACTCTTCTGTGTAATACTCCTGTTCCTTCAACTGCCAGTGCAAGTGCGTGAAAATTTTTAGCTCTGCTTTTCTTTTTCTTTTTTGTTCCATTGCTGTTTGAGGTAGATGCTTAATTGTCAAATTCAGGATCAGTAGAAATATTGATTATATAGTTACTTTACAGGCTGTCTTCTTCAGATGGCGAATCATTCATCAAAATGTCACTTTTTTGTTTTAAAATACATTTTTTCTTTTAATTGACATTTCTTTTTTCCTGTACAGTGCATCATTTTTTTTTTTTGTATTTTTATATCTATTGATCCTATTGCCACCATCCTTTTATCTCTTTGGTCTTAAAGAATGTTATGTTCATGTTCTGGTGCACAAAAATGTTTGATTCAATTGCACAAATAAAAACCTTAGCACTTAAAGGATCTTGCATCAAAAAATTTCTTTGTCAATTGCCTAAAAGCCAATTGATAAAAGCCATTAAAAAAAAACTAATTAAAAGCCATTTTATATTGAATGTAGGATTATTATTTCTACTCTTAATATTTTTCTTCAAAAATTCGACATTTCTCATGATAATCTCTAATCATATAATATTTACAATCAGTGTTGTAGTCATAAAGAAAAAACAAAGAGTATACGCTAAAGTGGTAAACGTTATGCCTAGAGTATACGCTCAAGTATTATTTGAGAAAAAGAGGGTATACGGAGTTTGTTTAAAAAATCCAGAAGGTATATGCCGTATACCCTCAACTACACCCCTGTTTACAATTTGTATTTCAGAAACTGTTGGAATTGAAGCTCTGAGTGATTAATTGTATCAGCCACAGCCAGAGATATTTCAGAAACAGTAGGTTTCTGATTCCAGTAACCAGATAATAATTAACTGAATCCTTAAATAATGTTTCATAACAACTTCGTATGTTGGCAAAACATGACACTATAATGTTAATTGTTTTGATTCACCAAGCACAGAACACTTTAAAACTTTTCTCAAATTCAAACTGCCTTCTTTCTGATACATTTTAAAAATTCATTTTTATTCTGAAACTCGTGAAAATGTTCTCTTTTTCAGAAACTATGCAACCAAACTGTTTTATCCATTTTTTTTTTGGTAAAGGAAAAATGTTCCCAGAAAATGTCGTTAAGGTTCAGAATTTTTAAGGGAATTTCCGGATGTGACAGCACTGGAAAGGGAAAAAACCTTTGATTCCAAGACAATAATCACTTGTAACTCAAATTATAATTTATTTATAAAAAAAAATATAAAAAAAAACTGATTGCAAATCATTTTAATAATAATATCTGCAAGTTTCATGCTTTTATGTTTAAAATTGAGACACAAAATGCATCAAAAACTTTCACATTGTTGAGCGTAATTTTTTTTTTTCTGAGAACTATCTCTAAAAAAATTTCTAGTTTTAGGCTATATTGCTGCAGTGAAGTGGTGACATCTTTTCCACAGTATCCATTCAAAACTATTATCTTTCTTACAGGTCTATAAAACTTCTTTATTTTATGTTTTGCAGAATATCAATTTAATTAAAAGCGTAAAATATCTTTAATGCATACTTTTTTTTAAAAGAAAATCGGGGGGTTTTGAGAAACCGAAAAACATTATTTGAAATTTGAAAGCAAAATATTTTTGTTACATGGGAGTCGAAAGGGAAAAGAATTTTTAATATTGCAATATAAATTCAAAACTTTGTTTTTAAACCTTTCAGGGGCAAGTAATTGCGTTTGTGTGTTGTCCTCACCGGAATTTTCGAAAAAGTTTATTTCAAAATAAGGAAAAGCAATTTCACAATATTTTTCCTCGAAAGTTAGAAAAGTAAAATTTAATTTAAAATTTCTGGTGGAAATCTGGATTAAAATTAGATGGGATATAATATATCCAACCTCCCCTCAAGGGGTTAAGCTCTGCCCTAGTGAGCAGATGACATATGTTATCCCAAGGAAAAATTTGTTTTTACCTATGTCACCAATTGCTCAAGTGTAAATCCTTGGGATCGATGAATACTTAGGGGCTGTGCATATATAACGTTATCACTTTTTTGGCACTTTTGAACCCCCTCCACCCATTACGATATCATATGTTATCATCCCTCGAACACCCCCCCCCCCCCCCCCCCCCCCCGAAATGATATCGTTATCAATGTCTAAAAATTCTTTTCATTTTTGAATTTTTTTTCTTTTGCTTGGAGTGATATACAAATATGGTTACATTTATTTTTCGCATACTTCATTGATTCATATGAAGAGAACTCAATAAAATATCACTTTATATATGAAAAAACTTTTTATCAAATAACACTTAAAATAAATAGTTACTATTTAAAAGTATTTTATAATAGCTTTTTGTAACATAATACATTCAACAGTAATAATGTTTTCTTGCACTTGACACTGCACGGAGGGGAGGGGGGGGGGGGGGGGGGGCGAGACAGGGCTTTTTATCACCAAAACAGGTGGACAACATTCTTTCTCTTTTATTTATTAGTAAACACAGGTATCATTTGAAACATACTTCGCATATGGTTTCTCAAACAGCCAATTATATATGCATACACATATGACAGAAGAAACAGGAAATTTGGAATTAAATAATTTTATAATCATTTAATGATTTTAATAGTAACTTGTACTTTCATAAAAATAGATAGCAGACTAAAAAAAGATAACATTCTATTTTGATGTAAAGGCTAAGTTATAAATAAAAAGAGAATTTGGTTGGATAAAAAATGATAACGATATCAAAAGACGAACCCCCCTCCCCCCTAGAGATATCTAACGATATCATTTGCCAGACTCCCCCACCCCCCTAAAATGATAACGTTATATATGCACAGCCCCTTACAGCCAGTGTTGTAGTTGGAAAAAAATATTTGTGGGAACTCACCTTTTCATAGAGTAGATGTTGATGCTACCGGATTTTTGCTAAGCCAAAATCCAATTTAAAACATTTAGCCAAAAGCCAACTTTTTCCAATTAACAGTTATAATTATTACACTAGACTCCCGAATATCCGAGTTAATATGGACCAAGTTCACCTCGGATAAACCGAATTTACTCAAATCATCACCAACTAAGGAGATGAAATATAAATTTTCACTTTATTCATTCCTTTTTATTGCACTAGTAACATTTCTTTTATGTACATTTCCGTTACTTTTAAGAAAAACGGGGAATGAAATTGTCCCTTGATATTATTTTGTTTCTTGAATGTCAATTTTGCTGCAATATTACGCCAATGCATAGCTACCAATTTTTAAGATTTTACCACTAAAACTTACTAGTAAATTTTGCCTAATTCAATCGCCGAAATCTAACAATCGTCAACGATTAAATATGACGAAAAATTTTAATTAATTTTAGAGGTAACAAAACCGTACAAACTGGCAGATATGTGATTCTGTTAGTGTCATTTGTGAAAATTGCAGGCGTATCCTCTTCTTTCTGCTCAAAGTATTAAACAGTTTTTTTCAATCAAATTTATACCTTTGGAATGGATCATTTTCTTCTGATCGGCTGACGGCTTAAAAAATTATGACCATTTTTTCCCCCATTCCGACCAGAAAATCAGAGTTCTAACTTTTTATGACTGCTCTTTTATCTTCACCTAACACTTTATTTATAATGGTTGTTTCATAATAATAGAAACCATCAGTTCATCAGAAGAAAATAACTCGGTTAAAGCGGCTTATGAATATAAGTGAAAAGGATCTTCTTAAAACTAGTAATAACATTACCGTTTCGCTTTAAAAAAAAATTTGCTCATTCGCAATTTTTTTTTTTTTACGGTAACAAACCAAATACTTCTGGGAACGGTGTTCCCACCCAACTATAGCACTGCTTATAGCGATGACAAAGACACAAGATAGTGTTTGCGTTAGAATTTTGACCTTTAATTACCCAGATCATAGATCGAATTTCAAAAATCAGGCCTAGATCAGCCTTACTACGATCTATGTTTGTAGTAAATTGCTTTGCAACAGATCAAACCATTATTGAGAAATTGTGTTCATTTCATTGTCAGATTGGAGACAATCCATACAAAATTTTACACAGCTTCAGCTTTCTGCACTTTAACAAGGACATTTTACTAGCATGGGTGTTTCATTTTCATAAAAAATAAATTAATGAAAAAAGGGCCATTAGGGTTGGGTTGGGTTGATTTTTGACGGCCAATTATCTACACGAGGGATATAGGCCCGGGGGGTCTTTCTAAGGGAACCTAATCCGTATTAACGCATGGAAGATCCACGGCTCGAAGAAAACCACGAAAACTCCGAACGATTAGGCCGACGGGCGCGATTGGGATCGAACCCAGCACCTCCCGTCTACCAGCTTCGAGAGCAGAACCTCTCGGCCACTGGTGGGGCAGGGCCATTAGAGTAATGCCTGGTGCCCATAGGTGAAGAATTCATAGCCCCTTATCAGTTGAAAAAAGGTACATATTGATACTTACATATTCATATGCAATTCTATGAAACTGATTGGCAGCAAAATATTGTTGAAAAGAGAGTACCGATTACTTTTAGGTTAGTTAAGGAACACACTCATAGCCAGATTACAACAGCAGTACTACAGTAGGTGGCCTGACCCATATATCCAGTACAGTACTATTCAAAAGTAAGGAAACAAAAAAATCTACTCTTTTATAATCAAATTAGTAATTTTTTGTTTATTTCATGCCTGAAGGGTGGACACTCAAAAAATGAATGACAACTTCACCTTATGGGCAAACATCTCTTGTTCTGGCATGGCACTGCCTAGGGTTGCTTAAACCCTTCTCCACAAGTGACACATATACATGTTATTTAATGTGTAAGGAATATTTGAATTTGAATAACAGTATTTTAGTACAGAGACTTTTGCCTTATTACCCGACTGCCAAGAAAGGTTATGTGTTTCACGCGTATCTGGGTATGTGGATTTCTTTATACCCTCGAAACATCACAATGGCTGGATGGATTTTAATGAATGAGGTCTCAATCGATTCATCTTAACCGTCCAATGGTTATAGGCTAGGTTTTGTTTTAATAAATTCAAAATGGCGGAAGAGACGAAAAAAAAATTTTATGCACCCTATTGAGTGGCATATCATTGGATAGGTCTTTCAAAATGAACACGATGTTTCATTGACTATTTTACAGTCAGAAGCTCCGTTTAAATATTACAACCAGGAATGCACAACCAGGAAGTTGTGTAGGTAGGATCTCTAGCTTTACTGCAACTCTAACCTTCACAGACATCTATAGGCCTCATCAAAACAGTGTTTATAGACAGGAACTAACAACTAAACAGAATTTAAAAGTCATCAATACAAATAAATAAAAAAAAAAAATAGGTAAGTAATATAAAAAATAGTTTTACATTGATAAGAAATAATTAATTAGTTCGCTTTGTATGCAGTCGGGGTTTTTGATTTTTTACATTTAATTTTTACTTGTCTAATCTCAGATTTTCAGAAATTAAATAAGTCAAAAATTACAATCTACAAAAACTAGCGACTTAGAATTAAAAGAAGTGTAAAAGACAATCATTGCAAAGGATTAATAGCAGAGCCTGCCTTGCATGAAAAAGCATTTTTCAATATTCTTATTTTAGAAAAATCATTGAAATAAGACCAGTTTGTTAAATTTTCCCATAAATAAATGTTTACTTTTCTGAAAATAATTCTACGGCTTATTTCCCAAAAATATGAAGTGTTCATATTGTGTAATCTCAATTATCCCTATAAAAGTATGTGTATATAAGTATGTGTGTGTAAAGAAAATATAACTACCAGTAGGAAAAGCAAGAGAAATCACATGGTAAAAGTTTTGACAAGACTATTTTTTTAATTTTGTGAGAGAAACTGCAAAATAAATAAACAGAACAGTAAATCACAAATAAATAAATTTTCATAAAAATATTTTAACAGGTAAACTTTTATTTAGTTTTTTCTTCCCTCGAAATATCAATAATAATAAAGAGAGGTATTAGATGTTGTTATATTAAAGAATTAAATGTCAATGAAATGTCGTATGAGAAAAAAAAAGAAGATAAAGACACTGTTTTTTAAAAGTAACAAATTCATTTATTTCAGTTTCAAAATACACACCATATTTTATAATTTTTTAAAAGCCCCAAAAAGAATCACAGTAAAAAGCTTAAAATTCAGAAAATGTTTTTATATACTTAAAAAGGCCTGATTATTCTGTAATAAGCAGCAAAAAACTTTCATCAGCATAATTTATCATCCATGATATTTACATATAACAAGTTTAAAACATTAATTATATGAACAATTATGTGTCACAATTATGCAAAATGATGTTTAAAAATGGATGGAAGACAGACATCTAAGCTACTTATATCTAAAAAACTAGACATCTTAATTGAATTACTCTTATAAACTGTATATATATACACAAATTAAAAAATACTGATTTAAAAAGGAATCCATATGAGTGTATTCAAATTATATACCCAAGCTAGCATTTTATCTAGATTATTAGCATAGTCATTTATTTTTCAAAAAAGTAAAAAAAAAAAAAATAATAATAACTGCAAAAATATGACAATTATGATAAAATAGCAGTAATGTCTTTTAAAATACATACTGATAGGTGAAAAATTAATATCAGTAAGTTATAATGAAGCAGGGCTCCCAAAAAATGTGTTTTTTACTAGTTACTTTGGAAATATCAATATTTTTCAAGAAAATTTTTTGTAGTAGGTTTCTACAGAATTTGCAAAAGAAACAACCTCCAAGGTAAGTTTGTAAAAACTTGCAAGAAAAATCTAAACAAATTTGCAAGAAAAATCTAAACATTTTTTTTTTTTTTTTTTTTTTTTTTTTTTAAAGTTATATTTAAAAAAAAAAAAAAAAAAAGAACCATTTAGGAACCCTAATGAAGGAACATCATAGTAGCCCAAAGGCCTACTGTATTCTCTTTTTTTTTTCGAATTTTAATTGCAACAGTGTTGCTTATCTAAGAATATTTTATAATGACTTAATTCTATATTTAGTTTGAACATGTACAAATATGTTATAAATTTTTTTAATCTAAAAAACAATGTAAGTACAATTTTAAGAACAGTAAAGTCCTTCTTCATCAGGTTGAATTAAGCATGTAATCATTTTAAAATAGAAAAAAGTCTAATTCAAAATTTCTGGAATAAAGATTATATACTGTAACTTTAATATTATGCATTAATTTATGCAGTAAGTTGAAATGTGCAATGAAATTAAGCTAAAATCGTTTTACTTAAAATTGTATTTAAACAATATTAAATCTCCAATTAACAAAGATAATTTCTAAGACTTTGCTAAAAACACATCATAATTTTTTGATTTTTTTAATATAAAAATTCATTTTTATCATTAAACTATAATTTAAATATTTCTTATTATTGCAAAAATACATTAATAGCTGCAAATCATATAATTTATTTAGTTGTTTCCATGTTGTTGATTTATATATAATTATTTTCGTATAACTTACTCAAGACCAACAATATCTATCATGCATACATATATTTTTTAAAAACTATTATATGTACATATATATAATTTATGATAAACATTTTACAATACAATAACAAATAACTGTATGAAAAATAGTTTCTAGCATTTTTAATTTATTTATAGAGATATAAAAGTTATTTTTATTTAAAAAGTTGATTTTAATTAAATATATACACATCTATTGAAATGCATGAGAAGTACAAGCAATAAAAACAGTTTTGTAATTCAACATTTATAACGGATCTGCAAAAGTCAAACAATTTTTATAGCTTAAAAATTGAAAAATGTCTAAATAATTCCAAAATTTAAATCTCACATACAACTTGATCTAAATAATTATGGTCAATCTGGTTGTCATAAAACAAGGAAGTTATTTTTGGTATATTAAGTACATTTTCTCAAATTTAGAATTTTTTGTTGCACTCATGTTTCTAAACAAAATAAATGAAATGGCAAGATTTTGAGGTAAGATATGCAGTCTGATGAAGGAATCGGCAACCCAACATTGCATTTCTAAGTAGAAACATCCAACTTGTTTGCTGACATTATTATATAAACTCAGAAAATTTCAAATTCTAGCAAAAGAATATAGATCTAGTTCAAGAATAAGAGGATCAAGCAAAGTCTTCACAAAATTATTATAATAATGTGCTGGCAGTAGATACTCACAAGAGATAGTGTGTTGCAATCATCGACTAACAGATTACATGTACATGCAAAATAGTAAAGTATTCTTCAGCTTTTAATATTTTTACATATATTTTTTAATATTTTATGCATGTAGTAAGTACTATTATACTGGATTTGATAGTATGTTTGTAAAATGAAACATAACTAGGAACTTGGGAAAATCCATACCAGATTTAGTAATTTTCTTCAATGTTTCTATTTATAGAGAAAGCTAATTCAAAAGTTGAGCTGTTCTTTTGAAATTGTGTTTGACTTTTGAAGATCCATTGTATTCCATAGCTTTCCATACTCACAAGGAATTAGTAAGAAAATACTTACTTGTTCACACATGTTAATACAGAGTATGAAAAAGCCAATGAATGAATAATTTTGGCCAACAAGCAGTTTTCAAATTTTTTGAGTAAAATAAGAGATAAATATTGATTTTATAACTAAAATTTCAAATCAATTCTGTATTAGCATGTCACAACAATATACATTAATAATTAATCAAAACTGCATGCTATGCACTTGTTCATGGCAATCTCCGGTAAAACGTTAGACAAAGAATTTCATGGAATGTCTGAGAAAAACAATTTAACAGAATCATTAACATGAATTATTTGAGCATTAGGATTACAAAATGCATGAAATAACCAAAAGACTAATACAAATTCTATTTATTTTCTTTTTTGTTAAAAGATTATTTAAAATACATATAAATTTCTAATAAACACTACTTGTAAATAAAATCTATCTGTAAATACATCTAAAGTTCAAAAGTTTTAAAAATATAACTATGCTCGAAATGATGAATTCAGGAAGCGTCTAGGAAGGAATATCTTTCCTAGAAAGATTTTGAATTTCATATTATGTTAATGACTCAGAAAGGAAAAACCCCTCTATCTTCTTATAGCAGTATAGAAATCTCCTAGGTAGAGATGGGTAAAAAACAAAATTCAACACTGTACTTGAACATGAATCATTGAGCATTTTACATTCAATTAAAATACTTTCTTCATAACATATTATATAAAATTGTTTGAAACTTTTGATTTCTTTTTAACATGCTGGTTATTTTTAAATAATTAATACTTTTCATTTGAATACCATAGTTCAAAAGAATAAAAACAGAAATAATAGCTATAAAAATAACAAAATAAAATAAAAATATGAATATATAATAAAATAAATAAACATTAACAGTATAATATGAACCAAATTTACATAAACCTCATGCACATAATTCATGTTGTCAATCTAACTACATTATCACTACATGATTTGATCACAGTTTTATTTTATTTTATAATTTATCAGATTTTTTTAAAGGACCATTCAAGGTATCTTACATTGTTATTACTGCTATAATTATCAATATCATCCTCATCACTTTAAAATTTTCATATTAAAATACGGCTGATATAAGTATTTCTCATTAAAATAAATCTAAGAGAAATGCATAAATTTTTAAATAAAAGATATTTACAAAAAAATTTTTCTAATGAAACTTATGAATAGTAATTTAAAAAAATTTAATTAGTGATGAAGCATCACTTGCAACTAATTACAGCTTTAACTATTTAAAGTTTTTATTGGAAAAGTTTAAATGATTTAGTTACACTAATTTTTTTTATTAACTTTCTTTAATATTATGGAAAACGATTTTTATAATTTGACATATACAACAAGTCTTCTATCCCCATATATAATTTAAAAAAATGAATACAACTTATTGGGAAAATCCTGCATATTTTTTTTTTCTTTCTTATTAGCAATTAACCAAAACAAGGCCAAAAATAATGGATATTTTTGAAAGCACTCAAAAAGACAGCCATTGATGTTTGAGATTGATTTCATAACTTCAAACTCTGGTCCAATTGACAAGGCCTTTATATGTCCTGGCATCTTAACTCTCTGGAGGATTTTGAGCCATTGAACAGATTTTGCAAACATAAGTTGTCATTAGCATATATGACAGCTTGTAGAGAAAGCTGAGAATTGAACTCGCAAACTTTGTTATGAACTCCTTCCCCATGGACAACTAACCCAATCCTATTTAGTGAGAAATTGTCATGATCAGAGCTTGCTCTCCATTTTAAAATATGCAAGTCAAATTCGCTCACTATTATTAAAAACAATTTTTGGTTTGAAAACCATAAATACATTTTGTGCTAATTTAGATAAAACTGCAAGACATTATTCATCTTTTCGCTATTTTTAAAGAATATCTTCCCTTCCTGCCTACCACCACACCCGCCAACAGAATGAAATAAAAAATCGATTTCTTAACTTATTCAAACTATCTAAATGTGATAACAAGATAATTATATTATAAGCATCATTCTCATAAAAATGAAAGAAATTTTGAAAAAATAAAGCACATTTTCATCACCGATTGACATAATTTTCATGTAAGTGGAACAGTTAAAACATATTAAGCTATTTTTATAAATCAAAAATGCTATAAAAATTGCAGTTAAATTTCTCCAAAAAAATTCTGATTTTACACATCAATGCAAGTGAATCACAGGTTTTGATGATGATGATGATAAGGATAAGATAATAATAACAATATGAACTATTTTGAAGTCATTAACTAACAGAAAAATCTGTGTATGGAAAAAAAAAACAGTTTTAGTGAAATAAAAGACTCTTTTGTGCAAAATTAATTCATTATTTTTTGACATAATGATTAACTATGAACCATGATTAACTACTCAGTTTAAATGCAATAATGATTTATATGAGTATCAATACAATATTGTTTTACAACAATAGAGTCAAATGAATTCATATATAACAGCATTCTTAAAACAATTTTAATCATAAAACTGTAAAACTGTTCAGAACTACAACACATAAATTTTCTGTACAAATAAACACAGGCTTAAATAAATATATTTATTTTACTCATTACATTAATCACAGACTTAGATCATTTACTTAAAATAAGCTGAGAAAACTACATTTAATAAAGTATTTCAAAAAGAAAATTCTATTTTTATCAGCAAGAAAAATACTATATGTATATTTATATATTTAAAAAAAAAATAATTTAAATTTGAAATATTTCATCATACCATTGATTATTGTAAAAAATATTTGAAACAAAATACATTTAAATAATAATAATATGGCACATTATATTTCTGAAACAGTTATTCATTTCAAAATTAAATTGTGAAATATATATTCCAACTATTTTTCCCTCCCAAATTAAGATGTATTCTACATCTTAAATACAGCTATTAAGGTAAAGAATCAGTACCCATTATAAAAAATATAACAGTGTTAAATTAAACAGATTTCATGTTTCTCAGCCATAAAGCCTGTCTATTTCAATAATTCAACAGTTAATAACAAGTTTAATTACCCAAAGAAGATTATGTTTGAAGAAGTAGAAATTGGTGGTTTCTCATATTAAATTACACATAAAGACGAATATTCCAACTTTCTGGCATATCTGAGAAAAAAGTTATGCAATTTATGTTGTTTCAACATAAGCAATGTTAGACTCTGTCACATCATTTAAAAAGTATATTTTAATTTATTCTTTTAGGCTTGAAAGCGCATTTGAGTTACTGAAACTGATATTAACGGTTTTAGAATTTTTAAATTATTAATAAGAATAATAGATATTCTTCACATAAATAGAATTCTCTAAAAATATTTTTAATAGACATATGGAAAAGCCTTAAAAAGTTACTTAGAATATTTATTCAGATCCCATAAAATCCCACACTTAAAGAAATCACGAAAGACATTAAAGAAACCTACTCTTGACTTTTGATCAACTAATTCAAATTTAAGAAAAAGATGAGATTAAATACCCTAAGTATTAAAATAGTAAACACTTTTGCTTCTTTAAGAACATAAACAAAAATATCCACATGTAAAATACTAATTACATAAGAATGTACACTGAACATTTAATAGTAACAACTGTCTTGAAGACTTTTGAAATGTGAAGGCACTTTTATGATTTCTCTGGATATTTTGATAAAATAGTTTTGCCAGCAGGTTCACCCCGACTGGTTAAAAGAATAGGTTCTGTTTGATGGAATGCAATTAATTCAGCAACACTTGCAAATGTCTAGAATTGAAAGAAATTATTATAATACATAATTATCTATAAAGTGAATATTCAATAACATGGTTTAAAATATATATATATACTGGAGAAATTTAATGACATACTTTACTTGTAGGATAATAGAATAAAAACAAATTTAAAATTAAAAAACAAAACAAAAACAGGTATATTCCAATGGACAAAAAAATAATTTAAAAAAAATCCCTGCCGGCTCGGGCCTACAGGCGGAGGTAGATTTCGAAGTTAAGTACTAAATTCACCAACAAAACTTAAATCAAGATTAAAGATAAACCCAGTTCCTTCGCTAAGAATGAGCTCTATGGAGCTAAACATTTTGTGAAAATTCTAATATACACACACGCATGTATATGGAATAGGTTTAAAAATGGCTAAATCAAATTCAGAGAACCTCAAAGTGTTAAAATATGTTAATATTTCCATACTCGGGTTTTTATCATGTTTTAATACATTTCTTCAAACTCAATGACGTTACATATTCACCTGCTGTGGTCCATTATATTTTCAGTATGATGCAATATTTTGTTGTTGTTTTTTAATTCGTCAAACTATTTATTTCATTTTGAATTTGTATGCAGAAATCTTGCTCTAGAAAACTTATGACGTAATATTTAATTTGTTTTCAATTCATCAAACTATTTATTTCCTTTTGAATTTTCATGCAGAAATCTTGCTCTAGAAAACTTATGACGTAATATTCAATTTGTTTTCAATTCGTCAAACTGTTTATCTAATTTAATTTTTCACGTGAAAACATTGCATTAGAAAAGCAATTGTTGTGGTGAGAATTTTTTTGCTTTTTTTTTAATTGTTGGCAACAGCTATAACAAAAAATATTTATTTTTTCCTGCCATTGTTAGGTAAAAGCTGGTTTTATCAGAATCATGTTAAGACGGTATTCAAAATTTTTAACCTTCCCCATTCCCATTCCCTTGGACCGATTTTGCTCATTTTCAATCCCTGCCGAGAAATTAGCCATCTTAAAGTTGTTGGCGAGTTTGAAGACGTTCCGTGCATAATTGCGACTTTTATCGTGCGGACAAAATTTAGTACATACATGCATACATATATATATATAAATAAACTTTTTAGGTGGGGGTGGTTTGGGGTTCCTGGGGTCATGTAATGAAAAGTTATGAAGGAATTTTTCAAAAGTCGCACCATGGTAACGACTGCAATAGGTAGTATTTCTTACGAAATCTACCTAAAAGGCTATTTTGCACATAGAAGATAAACTTTTTTTCCAAGCGATAAAATTTATACATTTTTAAGCTTTTACACTCTTTTATTTAACTTGTTTTTATTTTTGTATACAAAGATGAATATTTGTAATAGATTTTTCACTCACTTTCTGATATGCTTGAATGATAAAATTATTTACACAGATGTGTTTCGAATGATAATACAACATTTTGATATTTTTAGAACTGAATTAATGATTACTTAAAAAATGAATTTTAAGGCATTTTTCTGTTAGCCAGCTGTAGGTGATAAATCACCAAATAATTTTTATAGTTACAACTGTTTATGTATTACAAAAAAATGCAGTCAGTTATGCACGAAATTATGATAACTGGCTGTGAAACGGCAACAATGAAATATTTTAAACACTAAAAGTAGAAAATATAAATGAAAAATTCAGAGTGTACTCATTTTTTAATATCCTTTTACCATTTAATAGTTTAATATTAACAAAATTATGATAATATCTTTATAAAATAATTTAGAAATTGTGGATAGATCCTTTAAATAGTGCTTTTTTCTCCCTGTTGCCATACCTTAAAAAAGAAACTAAAAATTACAATTTTAAAAAATAAAATCCCGAGTTTGTGCTTTGTAGTCATGAAATTTGTGTGATTTTTAAGATAAACATTGAATGCTTATAAGAGAGTTTAACTATTTTTACTTTTATTGAATATACTGCAGAAGAAACAAGTTGGAAATTGCTCGTCAAACGTGGCAAATGAGGTGCGTTCGTACTATAACTAGTTTTATAATTATTTTTTGCACCCCATATTGTACTAAATGTATATTTTTTTGCGCTTCATAAGTGCATAGTCTGTAACATCATTAAAATGCACTTACAATAATTTTTTCCCCATTCCCCGTAATGTAACGGAAAACTTTTGACTGTCCCTGTAATTAAACTATACATTCGATTTTCATAAAATTTGAAATTGCCGGACAAAATTTTACAGCAATTATATATTTAAAATTTCAGACCATTCGGAAGGCTGTAAAATCATTAAAATGCATTTGCAATAATTTTTTCCCATTGGCCATAATGTAACGAAAAACTTTTGGGTGTCCCTGTAATTAAACTATACATCTGATTTTCATAAAATTGGAAATGGCTCAACAAAATTTTGCAGCAATTATATATTATAAATTTCAGACCATTCGGAAGGCTGTAAAATCATTAAAATGCATTTGCTATAATTTTTTCCCATTGGCCGTAATGTAACGGAAAAATTTTGGGTGTCCCTGTAATTAAACTATACATCCGATTTTCATAAAATTGGAAATGGCTCGACAAAATTTTGCAGCAATTATATATTAAAAATTTCAGGCCATTCGGAAGTCTGTAACATCATTAAAATTCACTTGCAATAATTTTTCCCATTGGCCGTAATGTAAAGAAAAACTTTTGACTGTCCCTGTAATTAAACTATACATCTGATTTTCATAAAATTGGAAATGGCTCGACAAACTTTTGCAGCAATTATATATTAAAAATTTCAGATCATTCGGTCGGGTAGTTTTTGCTCTGTTATATGCGGACGGACAGACAGACGGACTGAACGACGACTATAGGTGCTACGTATTTATATAATTACGAACGCACCTAAAAACTATATTAACAAGAAAAAATATAAAAGATTTAAATAATTTAAATTCAAGAAAGTAAAAAAAAAAAATATGCTATACAGTTTAGGAGTTTGTTTAACAATTAAAATAAATAAATTTTTTTATTTATTTTTTTTTAATGTCTATAAAGTGAATATAATGATTGAATGGTCAAAATAAATAAATAAATAAAATTTTAATTACTACATAAATATATAAATACGTAAATAAATATATATTTTTTTAAGTTCTTTCTAAATATAAATCTACTAAAAGAGGGAAAAAACTATATTAAGAAGAACCAGAAAGAAAAAAACATGCATCACCAGGGTTGTAAAAAAGCCGGGTTTTTTAGAAAAAAAACAGCCTGTGTGGGTTTTATTAAAAAACCCGGGTTAAATGGGCAATCTCCTGGTAAATTAAATTTAAATGCCAAAATGTGGACGATGATTCCACCTTCCTCACAAATAATAATCTTCACAGTTGCCACTGTATAGGGAAAACTAGAAAATCTGAGGGATTTAAAAATGAGTATTAAAAACAAGGAATTTCACTAAGCTTTGGTACTTGGCAAAATTTATCCGTTGAAATTTTGAAAATTCTCAGAGGAATTACTCTGGGAAATTTTAATTTTTTGGTCAGGAAAGTGCAAGGAATTTCATTGCCGAAATAAGTGGAAATCCTGATCTCAAATACAATCTTTGTGAACACTTCATAGTCTAATAGATGGGAATGACTTCATAGTCTTAATAATAATCTCACTATTTTTCTCGTTCTTAAAATACATATATAGATATGATCCCTTTAATTTAAATAACAAACAAATTTTAAATTGCAAAGCTATTGATTGTGTGTTTTCCAATTGCTTCCAATCTAAAAGTGCAAGTAAATTAATACAAATATATTTTCTAAGATTCAAAAAAGTGAATAAATAAAACAAAATAACCATAAACTGTTAACAAATACATCATCTGTTCTTTTCCAGAAATATATATTTTTTAAACCGGGTTTTTTATTTAAAAAAACCCAGCTCGGGTGGACAGCTGGGTGAGTACCCAGGCAGCTACCCATTACAACCCTGTGCATCACACATACATTATAAAGTGCATTACAATGACGCTTTCAGAATACCATAATGAAACCTCGCTATTTAATAACATAAAGAGATATCTAAATAAAAACCTCAACAATATGCATCAATTTCATTATGTTTGAAATACTGTAACACCATTAAAGTACACTGTAAATGATTTTTCTCCATAGGCCATAATTTAATGGAATTCTTTAATGTGTCCTTGTAAATGAATGATAAATGCTATGTATTTCCTATTCCACAGGAAGAATGCTGTATTGCACCTCAATAATGCATATCAATTTCATTACGTTTGAAAATGCACTGAATTACACTTATGCACTTTATTAAAATGCACTGAAAGCAATTGATTTTTCATCATAGACCATAATGTATGGAATTCTTTTGCGTGTCTCTGGAAATGAACCATAAATGATACACAGCTGACTTTCAACAGCGAATGTCAATGATGGTAAAGTTGACATTCCATAATGGAACATTCAATATGTGGTAAAGTTCAATAACTTAAACCAAGCTCACAATAATCCATGTACAGTTATGTGAGTTACAGCATGGACAAACAGACAGAACCAGACAATCTGAAGTCATAAACACTTTTCTATTACATTAGAAAGATTCAAAAAATTTAAATTAAAAAAAATAAGACAATATCAAATAACTAAAAATTATATACATGTTCTAAAGACACATATATCATTGATTGGAATCAATAATTAATGAAACCACATAAATTTTATGTAAAAAAGATAAACATGCAATGATTCGTTATCCTACAATATTCCCGAATTATGGTATGGTATAGACTCTTAGGAATAGTGATGGAAATGAGATGTGATTATCACCCCCCCCCCCCCCCACCCTCAGTTTTATTTTAATGGTTTGTTCCATTTTCCAACAGTTAAACGATATATTTCACTGGCTTTGTCATTGTGCATTTGTGTTTGTTTGTAGCCCTGATGATGAGCAAGTGTTTGCTTGAAAGCGCTCGGTTTATATGAAAACACAGTTTTGTTGTTTTGCATATAAAGTATATCTTTTAAACACCTTTAGTAAAGTTTTTATAAAATGATATACGTGTTTTAGAACATTTACATAATTTTTAGCTTTTTGTTTGTATTATAAGGTGAATCTGGATTCTATGAGAATGTTTTTTATCATATCTCAAGTTTTTCAAGAAAATATGTTGTAAATTTTAGGACAATTTAGAAATTTGAGACAAAATTTGGCATTTAGAATAACCAATTGTAAAAACAGATTTGAAAATGTCTTACTTTTTCTTTCTTCTTTTCTTTGCCAAGAGCAAAAGTATTATCTGGTCTGTGTCTGATGTTCAAGTGAAATAGTTTTTCATCGTGCAAAATAGTAAGACTAAAGGGATTGTCAATTCCAGCTCTTTTGCTAGGACGAACTAGAAAAGACCCTGATTCATTTAAACTTTTAATAACTTCCTCTGCATCTTGTCGCTCTATTTCATGATACCAGGGATAACTTTGCAAGTCCTCATGCTGATAAAACAAAAGAAACAACAACAAAAAAAAAGGGTTAAAAACATTACACAAGTGTATAATTTTTTTTTTTTTTTTAAAGTTTTCAATCAATTAAAAATGTTTTGAGAAGATAATATGTGCCTATTTTACATTTAGAATTTTCATGATCCTAAAATGTTTGCAATGTGGTAAGAATAGAAGCATTAGAGAATAGAGGACTTTTTCTGATTGTGGAAAAAGACATTTTTATTTTATCAGAATAGAACTGGGTTTGTTTTGGACTAATCACAAGGACTGTTCAAAAGAGTGAGTAAAGTATGATCATACACTTTGGGCAATTTTAGAAAGTAGAACTTAATAAAGTTTATTTTATAATTTTCTACTTTCTTTTCGTATCTTTTTCCGCATTACCATTTTCTTTGCCAAATGTGGCATATAGGGATGCCCATCGTTATCCACAGATAAGTGAGAAAATCAGGTAACAAACTGCAGTCTCATGTTTGTAGGATTCCCCGCATGGTTCATCTTACAAATAAAAGACAATGTTAGTTTTGAATTGTAAATTTGTATTGATTTTGCTTTGAAGCTCTAATTTTCTTCAGAAATTGTCTCATAAGATTATTGTACTATTCCCATGCAACATGGATCATACAAATAAATTAGGATAATATATTTTAAGATCACATCTGTGCATACTAAATTTGACAACTCTTTAAAGTTTCTTCCATTAATTATGAAACATTTTTTAAACAAATGATTTAGCAAAGATATTGTCTTAACACTTTCTGCCTTTTATGAAATCCTTTTTTGACTTACATACATGTTCTCACATAGACACAAACACTATAAACTACTTGTTTTAAAATACCCAAATATTGATTATATGAATAAGCTTAGAATTAATGTATATTTAAAGAAAAACATGCCCATAACTAATACTGGTGTCATACTGACGATGGCAACGACTTGAACAATCAAGTTTGTTTTATTGAATTTTTTTTAATTTTAAAATTCAAGCAATTTCAATTTTTAAACCATTGAATAGAAAAATATGTACTTTCAAATGCAATTTCTTTGAAAACTGTATATTAATTTACTGACATTTTATGGTTTTTAAAATATTTTTCAAGCAGGATTTTCTTTTTAAATGAATGTGCAACCTGATTATGGAAGATTAACACATTTGCATTTAACACTATGTACATAATTCAGCATTTTTTTGTTCCATGTAATGTTCTGTAACTAAATTGTCAAAGTAAATTAAAACTTCACAAATAAATAAATCACGAATTTATTAGATATTTAATCTAACTATTCACTCAATCAAAAAGGTTACTAAAAATACACAAATCATTTATAATTAATCACTAGCATGCTGTTAATATGAAAGTACCAAAAATGCTTTCTGGTATAGTTCGTGAGTAATCTAAGAAGCTCTACTTAATGTGAAAAACTTGTTACAGTTTTCAGTTAAAAGCGATTTTTATTTATGTTCTAGACTGGAGCGGGCAGTATAGTTTAACTCAGATAGCTCAGGTTGGATTGCCTGGTTTAAATAATATAAGGCTTTGTAATTCATCTTTTAATAGAAAAAAGAATTATACATGTAAACTCCAGGCACACAAAACAAATTTACATGCACTCATTTTTTTTCCCTTTCAAAATATATGTATAAATTAAAACAACCTGGTGACAGTTCAATGTCTTTTCTTCTTTTGGCATAGGAACAGGTGGTAATGGCCTAGTAGCCATATTCTGAGCTGAAATGCAAAAAATAATTAAACAATTAGATTTCTAAAAATAAATTACAAATATTTTGGTTTTTCTTCTTTTTAAGGAATTTTTTTTTTTTTTTTTAAAGAAAATAATAGGAACATTACTAATATACTAATTTTCAAAAATGAGGCAACTCATAAATGTGTGTGTGTGTGTCTGAAGATAAATAAAATTTCTATTTTGATGACACACTGATAAACCATTAAAAGAAAGTACATGAACATTTTGAATTTGAAAAATATTGTATTAAAATCACAATTATAGAAATCATTATTTGCTTTGAAAGTACAAAATGTCACACTTGATAACGATACAATATTGTGTATAATTTAATCAATGAATCATTTCTTTTACATTAGTATTTTTAACCAATCAATCATACTGATTGGCAATGTTATCATACAACACTTTTCAACTCAATGAAAAAGTATCAAGGCCGGGAACCAAACCCAGAACCTTTGGCTTAAACTGCAATGCTCTTCTCATTGAGCTACCTGGAATGAAGCAAGTTACTTAGACAACCTTTTGGCAATAACATCTGGTATACCATGTCACCTCTTTTAATTAAAATTATTACTGTCTAAAAAGTATACAAATATTACAAATGGATTTTTTTTCGTTTTAAAAAGCACCCAATTTTGTTGTTTCTTTTTGTTACTATGCAAAAAAATAACAAAGAATTTGACAAATAGTATACATAAAGTCAATGTATAGCATTTCACAAATTTATTTTTATATTTAAATATGTGCTTTGTGTAAAGAATTTTTTTTTTTCATTTACATATTTTGAACATTCTAAGAACATGATGATCTACTCTATTTTATTTTCATATTTTAATACCTTTCTAACAGGGCTAGAAAAATTTCTCAAATTTTACATGCCCAGTCGGCCATGTGGTAGAAAAAAATAGATGCCCAAATAAAAAATTTACATGCCCGACTTTTTGCACTTCTAAATTTCATGGCTGTAATTTTAAAGCTGGTAAATATTATATAATCTATAAAACAATAAAGGATACACCAAATATTTTCTATTCAAGAGAACATGAAACTCTTATGATTCAAATTTTTTAAAATAAGCAATTCTCATTTAATAAATAAAAATTACATAACAAAACTAATTAAACATTGTTTTATTACAGTCTAAGTTACATTCTCTACATTCGATTGCTAGTGTAGAGAAAGTCCACTAATGTAGTCGACTACATTTGGCAGTCGATTGCCAGTGTTTAATAGCCAGTAAGGGGTCATAGGTACAAGTGTCAGGTCAGGTCCATCAATGCTTACACGGCTTTAATTCGATTCATACAGCTAAAACCCCTTTCGCATGCAGACGTACTAGGTGAAAAATAAATCATTTAAACCAATAAAAGTATAGTATTGGTGATATCTTGTTTGAGTTATAGCTGTGGATAACTATATTAGTTGTCTTTTCTAACTTTCACTGATTACAAATAGCATCTACTATTGCATCTCAAATGCCATCAAGAATACATGCCCGTTCGGGAATGTTGATAAGAATAATACATGCCCAATTGGAAATTTTACATGTCCCGGGCATGTCGGGCAATAGATTTTTCGAGCCCTGCTTTTAACATTATTTTTCAAAGAAATGCCTTAAATAAATCTGCTTTAAAAAAACCTCAACAATGGTTACTATTCTTAAAAGTTTTGGGGCATTTATGACTGTAGCACTGCTTTTCTTAATGCCTTTGAATATCTATAGAAAATATTAAAAACGATTTGGTGAGATTTAAGCAAAAATGCAAAATTTAACATTTTTCAAAAGTCACTTATAACAATATTTAATAGAAAATTTTTACATTCAAGGAATTGGACTAACAGTAGTAACAGACAACTTATAATTACTACACGTAGAATATTTATGCATCAAAATATCTTTACATCACTAGCATTAAATTTGTAAGTGCCAAATAGTTCATTACCCCTTGATCTCCAGGCGAACGCTGCATACATCCTCCGATTTCAGTAATCAATGACCATGACGTACAACACACCCTACATCATTCACTACACAATAATGGTTGCATATTTGAACCGGATTGGTCTGTGATATGCAACTGACATAACAGTGCACTGGTCAAAGGTGAATTTTATGACACAAACATTTTACAGCGCATAGGCTGGTCTTCACTGACAATATTAATCCTGTATGTCAAGGGGTTAACACTGCATTATATTATGCTTGTGAAGATTGCATAAATTTCTAGGTATATTTAAGCTGTTTTTTTTTTTTTAAACTGTTTTTACACTATAACTTTAAATACATTATGAAATCACTTTTCAATAAAATAGAGAATAACTTAAAAAAATCATATGGATGCTAGAACAGGATAAATCAACAAGCAGCTACAAAAATATATTCATTAAGATATTTTTAATGAAATAAGTAAATTTTTAAATTATCCATTCTTTTTGTTCATTTTTAATGACTTTTTGTATTAAAATAATGATAAATAATTTACACACCTGTTTCATCGGAAACAGAAGGGGAACTTCGGAGAGGAAGATGAGGTAAGGGTGTTGCCTTTTTTATTTCTAATGTAGTTGAACTTGTCATTATAAAGGAAGAACGACCAACAGTAAGAATAGCTGAAATGTTTGATTTTAATATATAAGCTTCAATAAGGGAAAAAAGATAAAACAAGATTAAGGTATAATGAATACTCAAGATTTTTTTTTCCAAGGTCAGAAATACTCAGTAGTCTTCAATACTTCAAAGATTTTTACTAAAGTCTTGGATAATCAAGAGACTTTTACTGAATCTGGTGGAATAATATTATTATTCAAGTGTAAAATAAAAAAAAAAAGCAGTTTTAAGAAATATTCGACCAGAGGTTTTCTTGTATATTATTTCACAATAGAAATAAGGAAATAGATAATAGTTCCTTGTACAACACTAGGGGGCTCTGCCACTTATGAGCTACACTCACCAACTCTCATTTAGACACTCCCATTAGACACACCAACTCCCATTCAGACTGTAAAAACAGGTTAATTTGATCTGCTTTAAAATGATTATGAAAAATTGAATTACAATTAAATGATTAGTGGCGATCTCTTGTAATCGGGTTTCCATTCATTTCCCCTTGACAGAAGGATTTTAATGCAGAATCAACTGCTGTCCGGACAGTTAACGACTGTTTTTGTGATTCATTAAATAAGAAAATAACATTAGAAAATTAGCTTATATAAATGGCTAAGTAAACAACATTGCTGCCTCCTGGAATTTTATGACGATGCTATAAGAAAATTGTTTTTAAAACAATATTTTAAATGTTTTGTTTTAAATATGATGTTATTTTCAATAAAGTTTCATTTCTCTTTTAAATATTCCTATAAAAATACATTTTTTAATAGTTAAAAAGACCATCTCAAAATAAATAAATCTCTCGTGTAGATACATTTATTTTAAATTGAAACTGTTAGCTAATATTATTATTTGGGCATTTTAAATATGACATATTTTCCTCCATTTACTGCTTTTAATACACAATAATTTAATTATTATTTTAAAGTTTTCTTTTTCTTTTTTTTTTTTAATACTGATGTGTAAATAAATTTTTTATGACTTAATTTTCCCAATTCACTGTTTTAACATGTGATCATTTAATTATTATATTAAAGTTTTCTTTCTCTTTTTAACCCCTTGGGGACGAGCCACACGTATGCATGCCGCATGAAGCACTCAGAATCCTTGTTTTACCTCACCAGTAAAATTTTACTGTAAAATTTGCCTTATTTAATCAGCGCATTTTCTCGATTCAAGAAGACACAAATTTTTGTTTTTAAAAAACGGTGACAAAAGATTAAAAATTTTGTAAAAGGCTCCCGTCCCAAAGGGGTTAAGTCACTTGTGAATAAATTTTTAGGAAATTTGAAAGAAAATATTATTTGCACTATTTTACCATTTGACAATGATATAAAAAATAACCCTTTTGAAAAATCAAAGAAATCTTTAATGAAAAAATGAAATTGAGTAAAAAACTGAAAAAAAAAAATAGTTGAATTAAAAAAATAATTGCACACTGTGCACTGCAAGCTTGTCAAGCCCTACAAAAGAGGGTTAAAATACTGTTAATAATTTTTGTTCCTAAAAAACTTTTTTAACAGAACTATTTTGACCAACTTCAACCCTAAATAGCTCTTAAAATAATTGTTTGATTTAAAAATTGTTTGCTTCCAGCGTATTTATCAAACATTTCTCTATAAAACTATCAATTTTTACACACATTTTGGCAAAACGAATAATTGATTTAAATTTTGAATGCTAAATTTTCAACATAGGAGTCTTAAATATATCAAATCAGTTTAAACTTTTACCAATACATTATAATTTTGAAATTAACTGTTTAAATTATTAAGAAATTTTATGCACTAGTTTGAGAAATTTGAGACATTTTACTTTCTCATATTTTACACATTTTCCAATGCATCCCCCCCCCCCTCCACTCATTTCATTTAACTGTTGCCTAGCAACTGTATTTCAAAGTGTATATTTATAAAAAATAAAAACTGTCTATTTTGATACAATATTTTTTTAAGCAAAATAGCTTATTTTGGGATGGTTTTAGTACACTTTTACTATTGAAGTAAATAAGATTGTATTTGGGTGGGAGCACTCTTTTAAATACAGTTGAATGATTTTAAAAAAAAATGTTTTTTTTCTAAACAAAACTTAAAAAAACACAGGATGATTAAATTACATATCTCATAAGAGGTGTTTACATTTGTCAAAATATCTTTGTTACAAGAGATTTTATCGAATTTTTACAACATATGCTGATGTTTCATGGTTGAAAAGTAAGTATTCTTTTAAGGATAGAAAAAAAATATCTTGCCCAAAAAGGGTTGGCTAATGAAATTAGAGCAGAGAACATGTGCATGCATATCTCAAATCCAGAAATAAAACAATTAGAGATCGACCAAAAGTTCAATTTCATTTTCAGCCCAAAATCTGAGTTTCGGCGAAAATTCCAAAACTCGAACAAAACTATTTGTATTCCAAAAACATTGTTACTTCATTAGGGAATTTTCAACATTACTCATTGATTTGAGCTGTATCGGCTGAAATGAGACACTCTTTATTTATTGTTGGCTATTTCCATGAGTACTTGTAGTGTACGTGAGATGCTACAATATTTGGCTACCAGTATTTTAGAACAGAAAAATGTAACTTAGTTTATGGGAGATATCTCATTAATTGAATAAGGTCAAGCAAACTTTTCGAAAATAACGGTGGCCAACAAGCATAGCAGTTATCAGCTATGTGACTTAAACTACATAAGCCCGTGGAACTAGCCTGTTATGAACTTCACTGTTTATAATTATCAGTCATGACTGACTTAAGATGTGAGTGCAAATTATAAAGCAAGAAATACATATATGACTAAATTTTGAAGACGTGTTTCATGTGCTCATTAAAAGCTGCAGACAGTAATAGAAAATTTTTAGTTTGAAACCACAGAAGTGTTTTGAGTACTCTTTGAGAAAGTTCTAGTATAACAGATGATCTTTTATAACAATCGTTATAAAAGATAAATCGAAGTATGTATAAGTAAAACATTTTTTGATTAGATGAAATCTGCATAATTAGAAAATCATTTTGTGTCATTGATGAACTAATTGCATTTTATTTTATATTAAAAAAAAAGTTTTAGTAAGAGGCACAGAGAGTCACAGTTTCGATTTTAAGAACTTGTTTTGGTCAATCCTTAAAAACAATTACTGCAAATTGAGAACATAAAATTGAAGTAAGAATTGGGGGGGATGGGGGGGTATATAGTTTTCATCCTGAAAAATTTACAAAAATAAGCAGTTAGTTCATCAGAATATCACTGAATAAAACCACTTAATGCACTGTTAAAAATTTGCAGCAAACTGTCCAGTCATCCAACCGTTTTTATAGAAAACCTTTATTTAACTATAATTTTAATCAATTCTAACCAAAGAGAATACTTCACAATATGGTTAAGTAACTATTTTTTACAAAAACTGTTGAATGACTAGACAGTTTACTACAGATTTTTAATAGCGTATGAGACTTTTAAAATTTTAAGAAGAGACATCTTATATGCTTATTAATATATATAACTTATATTTAAATTGCAGATTGTTGGATATTAAATATTATACAAAATGAAATTAATAAAAAATGATTTTGACAACTGACATTGGAGCAGATCTACTGGTAATAATAACAACAATAAAAACTAAACAGTTATACTGGCATACTTATACTTTGATTATTTTGTATATTAAATATATTTGTAGGCAAGAAGTAGTTTGAAAATAAGCTTCACACTAGTGGATCTAAAATACATCAAACAATTAATATAAAATTTTCCATTTGAAACTGTGAAACATATATATCTGTCATTCAGATTTTGGACTCAAAAAACATATCACATCAGCCACACAATTGTACAGTGAAAGAGATTAATAAGTTGATTCATAAAAATAATTTGAATACCTCACAAAAAGTGAAAGAGCAATGGTATGTTGAAAAAAAAAAAAAAAAAAAAAAAAGAAAGAAAGAAAACACCAACAATATTAATGTTGCATAATTGTACAAAAGACAGATGAGAAATAATTTTGAAAATAAATTCATGGAAAAGAAAATACTAATAAAAAAATGACTTTTAAAAAAAAATAAAATCAGAACAAAGAAATAAAGATTAAAATTTAGAAAAATTTTCTTCTTGCACTCAAAGTCATTTTAAAGAAGGTTTAGTAAACTAATATTCAAAGAAAATATTAACAAAAATTTTAATTAATAAACTGATTTAACAAAAATGTAATGCAAGATATTTTAAAATAAGAGAAAATTTAATGTAAGATATAAAAAAAAGCTTTTTTTTTTTTAAACTTTTAATTGCTATTGAAATGTAAAGCATGTATGTATAGCTTCAGACAATACATTTTATGGCATTTTTAAAAGGAGGAATATATATACATATAAAGAAAAAAAAATCTTAAAATCTTAATATTTTTTTGTTTATTTTCTAAATTTCTCTAGAAAAAAGAATTGCAAAACACATTTTTCATCCAAAACATTATTATCTTGGCCATACATATATTTAAAAAAAAAAAAGCAATAAACAGAGTATGAGATAATTATTATTAAAAAAAATTACCATCTTTGTCAGGTGATGATGAACGAGATGACAAACCATCACTAGAAGATACTACAGAATGACTACTGCTAAAAGCTCCATCATTTGAAGTCTTATGTAATGTTTTTGGAGATGCTGATAATGGTGATGAATTGCTTGATCGGCGTCCAATCAAACTCCCAATAAACCCTATACTAGAAGCTGAAGAAGAATGAGCAGATTCAGCTTCAACTTCAGTTTTTTGAGGTGGTTTTGGACGAGTAAAAGTTCTAATGTTCTCAGGTCTATCAACTGTAAGCATAGTCTCTTTTAATTTTTTAGGCTTCTGAGGTAAAGGTGGAGGAAGAGAAATGGCACCTGATGATAAAGATATCCTAGGTGGTAATACTGGTTTCTCATTGAGATTTGAAGCAGGATTTGGTGCTATGAAATATAAAAAGGAAAATTTTAAAGTAAAAATTAGAGAGTTTAACCAACAAAAAAAGAGTACAGATATGAAATGCAAAATTAAGATGTGTTGAGCTTCATAAATATTCCCAAACAGTAATAAATGTTAATTATAATAAGTAGCTTTACACATTACATTTTTGTGCCGTTTCAAGTATTTATGTTCTATATATTTCTGTGAGGATAACATAAAATTAAAATAATTATACACGCGAGAGAAAGACATGAAAGGTGCTTACATAATTTCTTACATAATAATCAAAATATATAATACACTATTAAGTAACAATTTTTGTTATGAAAGAAAATGACATACACTTAAATGTAATTGCATTTTAAATAGGGTTGTAATAAATATTTGGCACCATTCAGTATTTGGCCTATTCGATCCTTTTGCCAGGTACTGAACATTAATTCGGTAAATGCTTCAATCAAATATTGTTGGATATTTAGCCAAATAAATTCAGGACAAGGATTTCTTTTATTTTTATTTTTTGCAAAGCTAAATGTAAAATCTATACTAATAAAAGAACAAATCGCTCAGTGTGTGTGTGATGGCTAGCAAAAACCACTGCACATAGAAGTCTGAAATTTCAGGTGTGATTAGTCCAAGACAGGCACTGATGCACCTGAGGCTCGGATTTTTAATTTTTTAAGAGCCAGGGCCCCTGGGCCCCTTTAAGTTTTTATGCACTAAAACATTAATAACATGCCTCTTTTCTATCTGATCTTCTTCGTTTTTGGAGTGAATTCTCCTTTCAGTTTCTGCTCCATTTCTACATTTCAGTTAAGACCCTGGTACCCTTGCAAGGGGCACAGTACAGGGCCCCTTGAAGTTTTAATGCACTAAATTGTTAATAACATGCCTCTTTTCTATCCGATCTTCTTCGTTTTTGGGGTGAATTCTCCTCAGTTTCTGCCCCATTTCTACATTCCAGTTAAGACCCTGACACCCTTGCAAGGGGCCCAGTACAGGGCCCCTTGAAGTTTTAGTACACTAAATTGTTAATAACATGCCTCTTTTCTATCCGATCTTCTTCGTTTTTGGGGTGAATTCTCCTTTCAATTTTTGCCCCATTTCTACATTTCCGTTAAGACCCTGGCACCCTTGCAAGGGGCCCAGTACAGGGCCCCTTAAAGTTTTTGTGCACTACATCGTTAATAACATGCCTCTTTTTTATCCGATCTTCTTCGTTTCTGGGGTGAATTCTCCTTGCAGTTTCTACCCCATTTCTACATTTCAGTTAAGACCCTGGCACCCTTGCAAGGGGCTCGGTACAGGGCTCCTTGAAGTTACAGTGCACTAAATTGTTAATAAATTGTTTCTTTTTTATCCGATCTTCATTTTTGGGATACTTTCTCCATTTAGTTATTCTCCCGATTCTACATACCAGTTAAGACCATGGGCCCGTCTAGGGTCCCATAGGGCCCCTTAAATTTATTGTGTGCCATACGTTTTTCACATCCTAATTTTCTCACCTTCGCAGTGAGTAATTTTAAAGTTGAATCTTGAACTCTTCTCCTTAGACCAACACTCACATATTTTTATTGAGGGCCCTAGGGCCCTTTTTTAGGCATTTCCCCAATTTTTTGCACATTTCTTTCAAATTATATTCTAATGATTAATTCATACCCTATGCTTAATTTTGACTAATAGAGGATCTAAAACGCTAAGTACTAAAACGTTGTAACATGTTTTCGAGTTATGGCACTGTTCTCAACTATCACTTGGCCCCTATGGAGCCCCCTATTATAGCTCCCTATAAAAATAGTCCGATTCTCTAGCTTTTTTTTTTCTAACAACTTCTTAAGTTCTCCAACTACTACATGAAAGACAAAAAATTTCAGACTTCAACTACCACCAATTTTGAATATAAATCGCCTTCTTTGGGCCCTTGGTGTATCTTCTTTAAAAATGATCCGAATTCCTTGCACTTTTCTTTACTATAGTTCTAGCGTCATCTGATTATTAAATATAGTGTTAATGCTAACAGTAATTCATAAAATTTACAAGGGGAGGGGGCATCTTCCACCGCTCGGTGGCGCGTTATTTCCTGGGGTTTAAGGGCCCAATTATAATGGGATTTCCTTCCTTCAACTTAGATTACAATTCAGCTACTTTCTGTATTATGGAATTTTATCTTAGACTTTAGTTACCAATATTTTATAACATTAATGGTTCATTTCTTTTTTTGGATACTATGAGCTTGATTCTTATGAGGTTTGGCTCACTCAACTTGGTTTTCGATTGTCTCCGGTACATGCGGGCACATATCTGGTAAATGCTGCCATATGTAGTGGAGATGTAGATTACAGGTTCGTTCGGAAAGAAGTTTGATGGGAACACACTAGACGCTGCGGAAAGCAATGGGGACTCCGAAATTAGGTTCATTTAAAAGAATTTCCAAAGATATAAAATCTTACAAACTGAAGTTTTATTTAAGGTTATTGTTTACAAACCCTGGGCAACGCAGAAACGGGTCTGCTAGTCTAAAATTAAATTTAATTGTCTACTAACGCAGTCATGAAGTGAAGTAAATCTTAAATGAACAAAATGTACAGTTATTATTATACAAATACTAAGAAATCAAATAGCAATTCCTATAAAAGCAAAGGATCTCTTAGAAAATGGTATCAAATTTGGAGATTTCAACCAAATTTAGAGATTCAACTGTCAGAGAAAAATCTTCATTGAATAACAATTGATTCCAACTCAAGATACGGTACATTTATAGGAAAGCGAAAAATGATATTTGACTCTAAAGCACTTGGACATTAACATTTACAAATTTCATACACATATAAAAGTGGCTTTTTGAATGAGTCAGAAAAATTCCCATTGATTAGCAGGTTTTTTTTTTTTTTTTTTTTTTTTCCCTAAAATATTTTTAATGCAAAATATTGCAGTAGATTCAAGATCATTCACACTGTTTTTCTCCCTTTCAGTGTGCATTTTCAGTACGTGAGGAGTAAGTTGTAGAACTTCCTGTGTGTCTGCATATGCTGTTTCGACTGTCAAAGGTTTTGTAAAATATGTAATTTAATTTAATTTATTACTTGCTATACAAATTAATTTAAGACTGTGAGTGGATTTCAGAAAAAAATTACAAATTCTACAAATTTATTTGATTAACAGAGATACAAACTCCTCTCGATAAAATTTATTTGACCGAGGGTTATTTTAGAAGGTATTCCATTGTGAATTATGGGATGAAAATAAGCTTATTAGGGGTTTGTTAATTTCAAATGTAAGAAAGGATAAAAGTATTACTGAACAGTAAAAGTAAAAAAATACCTTTTATATTTTTATGGAAATAACTTACTGTCCTGACTTATAGAAAGTCAATTTGATATATCTAAGTACAAAATAAAAAAAAACTTAAATTCTAAATTTTTTGTGCTCGCTGAATCCAATTTTTTAAATAATAAATATAAAAAGCACATTTAACAATGACAATGAATTTTTATTTTATATAAAATGTATATTAATTAAAAATATCTGTAGATAAAATTATGCTATTAGTTATTTAAATTTAGCAAAAGCCATGTTTTATTATTAGCATCAAAGTGTTTGTAAAATTTAAAAAGCACATAAAGCCATTAAAAAAAAGTTGAAAGTAAAAAAAATTATAACCAAAATGTATACATATATTTTAATGTGGATATTCAGCCTAAAATTTGGCTGACATCTGGTATTCAGCTATTTGGCCAAATCACTATTTAACACATCCCTATGTTTTAAAATACTGTGAAGAAATCAAATTAATAAACTCTTATGACAATGGTAATACTATAAGTAAAATTAAATAAAAACATAATGACTAAGTAATAAACACATACCATCAACCATTTCATATGTTTCTTCAGGCTGCAAAAGTAAAAATAAAGAATAAATGTATAAGCAATAAAATACCAAACAAAGAAAACACTACACATAATAACCTTACTAACAAAAAATTTTAAGATGTATTTCTCCTTCAATGACTTTTGGGGCATTTTTTATCCAACTCGTCTTATTAATTTTACTTATAAATTAGGGTATTCAGTCCCTTTTGTCAAATATCAAGATAGATAAATTATTACAACACTGAATTTTTTTAAAAAAGAGAGAGAAAGAGAACTTTATGTAAACAATATAAAAACAAACAAAGTTAAAGGGAAAAAAATTGCAGAAATACAATGCAACTCAGATAAAAATGAAATATGTGGGGTTTTGCTTATGCAAAACAAACCTAGCAAGAACAATGAATTAATTTTTGTTACAAACTACAATCACTAAAATACATCAATTGGCTGCAAACACAATTACAAAAGTTTCCCCAACAAAAGCATTAAAACATTCTAAACAAACATCCAAGTTTTCAAAGCATCGCCAACTCACACTACCATTTCTGCTTCTCCAAAGTTACACTTATCAGTTTTAAATGAACTAAAACAAACTGAAGCATGAAATCAGAAGTTTGTTGAGTTTATAGTGAATGGTGTTTATAGTGTACTTTGAAGAATAGTGCTTGAAATTTAAAATTCAAATTAATATTTCAAGAAGATATTTTGTGAACAACTATGGAAAATTAACATTGAATATCCAACTTCCTGTCTCCAGCAATCATTACATGACATCATACTTCCCCAGCATATATTAAAAGGCAAAGAGAACCGGCCTGTCTGACATATCCTGGGCGATATCATGATGCTACTCCACAGCCAATACTGAATGCATGTGTAAAACACAGAAATTGGCAAAATAAGTTTCATTGTGACATATGCTTAAATAACGTAATATAATTCAGTTAGTTGAATGGCACAGATTTAGCCGCAGGTAGGCAGTTAGTATATAAAAAAGATTTGAAGCAGAAAATGAAAATAAAATTGCAACCATTTTAACATTTGCATCAAAAACTGACTTAAAAGAAATAATAATTCAATAATTTAATTCCCATTCCTCTTTAAGTTAACAATTTTTAGCATTCATTTATAATAAAATAATAATAAGTTATCAAATCCATTTTTGAATTTCTAAGTTCCCTTAAAATCTGAAGCTTTTTAAAGTTATACATTTACAATATAAAGCTGCTAAAATGATATACTTACAGGCTCAATCAGCTCATAGGTTTCTGAAAAAGAAAAATTAGAGATATTATAATATGAGTTATAAAAATAAGAAAGATATTGTTAATGTTAAATAAATAAAACCGTGTAAATACTTTATAAGTTAGGCATATTTTAATAAGATATACCTAAAAAGTTATAAAGGAAATATTATTTTCATAACATTGTAGCAGCAATATGTTTTCTGTTGAGAAATGTGGATCTATTATATTAAAATATGCCTGCCTATTCGTATTTCTCTGCTACTCCTCCCAGAATATTGAACATCAGACAATAAAATTAACACCAATTATCTGTATACTTCCAATGATGACATATAAGACCTAAGAATTTAAAATTTGAATCAATTTTAGAAATATTAACTTTTTTGTCATTTTTAATGACATTTCTATAATGGCGAAAATCAAATGACTCCATTTTTGTAGATAAAAGTGAGAAAATATGAAACAATAGGTATTATTAGACTTTTTTTATGCCATTTTCTCATTAAAACTGAAGCGAGAAATTATTTTCCATTTAAAGAGATGATGAAAAAAAAAATCGTGGTTAAATTAAATTTTCCAAGAAAATAAAAAATAAAAAAACACATTTTCACATATTCAAGCATCATTAACAAGTTTATTCTGCAAAAACAATCATCTGTCAACATATTGACATTAATAAATCATTACATCATAGAATTTTTTTTTTTTCAGCTTTATGTTCAATAAAAGAGGAGGACATCTAGGTGGACAATTATTAACCACTGTTCACAAGAATTGAATTTAAAGAAAAAGCATATACTATTTTCAATTAATTATTTTAACAGATGATGTTTAAAATGTTTCACAAATAAATTAAAAGTAAAATGGTTTATTAAGTAAGGATGATTTTTTCCCCCCTTATAGAGCATTTATTTTAATTCAGAAAATTATAATATTTTTTTATAAGTTTCTCAAAATAATATAATTTTCATTGCACATGCTTCAAAATTAGAAACCAAATCTTAAAAGAACACTGTACTATTTTGACAAAGTTCTGCATCAAAAATCCCGTAATTTACAAAATGCAATTTTCACAATTTTTGTTTAACAAATACAATTGTTACAACAAATACAATTGTTTTAAATGCAGTTTCTCACTTGAAATTTAGTATATCTTTATTCTAAAAAAAAAGTAACTAATACTGCTGCTGCTGTAATTGAATTTATTTTGACTTTTCACTTTCCTGGCTTATCATACATAAACTATTGGATATAAAACCATGAAAACTGGTAGTTTTATAGAGATATGTAAGAATATGTTGAAGTAGATAGTTTTTAAGTTAAAGAATTATTTTAAGCATTATTTAATCTTGAAATCGGTCAAGATAGTTCAGTTAAATAAGTTTTATAGTATCAAAAACTATGCATAGTAATTTTACCATTTTTTGCAAGTACATACTTGACTAAATTGTTGTGTACAATGTCCAATCTTTTTTTTTTTTTTTTTTTTTTTTTGTCTAATTTTTTAAGGTTTTTTTTTTTTTTTTTTTTTTAATTTTTCATTCAAAATTTCATTATAATTCATAGGTTGAAACAACTGATTTTATCTACAATTGTCAGATTTTAAAAAGCCCAAATAATTATAATATATCCAAACATTTCAATTGAAAAATATATTTACATGTGAATATTAAAAAAGAAAGAAAACTTTAAAATTATTAAATTATTATACAGTCGGAACTCTATTTAACGAACCTCTATTTTGCGAATTTCTCCATTTTGCGAACTTTTCCTTGGAACCAAGAACATTTTGCGAATTTCTTCGTAAAATAACCTCCAAATAGCGAAGTGCATTCTCTATTTAACGAACTTTCTCTTGTGATCAATTTTTTTCTCCCCATTTCTCAAAATATTTCTGGACATTTCAAACTTATTCTTTCCTTAAACACATTTTATGATGTTCAATGGCCTTGAACTGGTTTTACCAGGCGCCTTCTTTGTCAGCACTGTGATTTCGGTAAGTACGGAGGACGAAGATGATAATCCTTTAGATTAACTTTAAAAAATGTGGATACAGTGAGAAAAAAAGAAGAAATTAACCATGATGTGATGATTGATGATTGTATTTTACTTAATTCTGAAATTGAGACCTTGGAAACACTATCCGAATTGGATATTTTCGACAGTGTGAAAAATAAAAACAATACAGCAATGAATTGCGATGAAGACGAATATGATGATGATGACAAGGATCATTATGCAGGAATTAAACAAAACTTCGTATGATGAAATGCTAAAATCATTTGAAACAATCCGACGCGGATTATAGTTAAGAAAAAATAGTATGAAGGGGAGGGGTTTTTGGTGCATTGCAAAGATGCGAGGTGTATTATGAGAGACAGCCCTTTTTTAAATAAAAAACTCAGGCAAAATTAACAGTGTTTTTCAGAAATTAAATTTAAGGACGCATATGTTAATGTATGGTTAAAATTATTTGTTTAATAATAATAAATACGATAATGTCATTAAAATTCTTTAATTTTAATGTAAAACTATTTACTTTAAACAGAAAATACAGTGTATTGCCGGACAATGTTTTGTTTTCCTTGCAGATTTCAAAGATTTAAACACATAGAAAAAATGAATTAATGATGGATATTGGTGAGTAAAATAAATAAAACAAATCGATATAATTTATTTTTTAAAATGTGATTAATTACTTTTAGTAAAAATATTTAGTGTTTATAGATTTAAAATCTGTTTTATGTAGTTTAAAGTATTTTAAAAGGTGAATCTCTATTTAACGAATTTTCCATATAACGAACTTTTTTCTGGGATTTAGCGACTTCGTTAAATAGAGGTTCGACTGTATGTGAAAAGGCTTTAGCAGTGAAAATTAAGTCATATTTAAAACAACATACATAAATTGTCATACTTAAAACGATTTTCTCATAGCATCTAAAACAAAATTTTCTTTTGGACTATATAAAAGTCTGGAAGGTAGCAATATTTTTTTTCTTAACAACTTTATATAAGCTGATTTTCAAATGTATAATTGATCTTACTTAATCATGACAACAGCCATCAGCTATCATGACAGTAATCGATCAGAAAAAGCCTTCTAATCAATATTGTTATTCTTGTCTACAACTTGAGCTGATATACATTACATTCTAGCAAATATTTTGAGAGTTAGACAATGAGTTCTAAACGGTAGTGTAAGTAGTGTAATGTACAGAAAAATCAACCTTTCATCTTGTTTTCTCAAAAGAGTGGAACTTTAGGTGAATAATCTCAAACCTTTTTATCAATACTAGTTTTTTCACCATACAAGTTAATACAAAATATCAGAATATGAATACACTACTTTTGTTGTTTTCTCACAGGTAAAATATTTTATTCTTATTCTAGAAAACTGGTGAAAAAAGAAATTGTGATTTCTATTATTCTTATAATGACAAAGAAATTAAAACAAGTAGAAAATTATTATTTAAGCACAAGCATTATTACTGCTCAGTAAAAAAGTAATTGCAGCCAAATCCTTTTTTTTTTTAAATAAAGATTAAACTTTTCTTGAAAGAGAAGAAAATTATATTACTACTTTTTTTAAAATTTTTAATGAGGGTACCTAACTACTAATTTGTTATTAATACTTTGAGTATGATTAAGATTGAAAATATTCTTACTAACAAAGCATTATCAAGAATAGAATTCACTAACAACTAAAGTAATGAGATATTACGATAGAAAAAATTGTTGTTTTATTAATTCTGAATCATATCTATTTACTTTTACACAGTAAGCAAGCTGTTATTTGATTACTGGACTTTTAAGAGTTTATTTCTAATTTTAAACTTTATTTCTAACTTTAGTTTCAAATTCATTGCTAATTCTTGTTTCACTTTACACGTTTCAGTTACTTAAAACAAATTTATATAAAATAAATGTGAGATACACACAAATATTTCATTTACTTTACAGATTATTTTGAAGATTCACATTTTGGTTGAATATCTTATATTTTTAAGTGAGCTTTGATATACATGTGTAGGTATGTATTTGATTCAAACTGTACATTTATCACAGAAACTCAATTGAAAATAATAATGGAAAACATAAATCACCTGCAGCAAAATCATTAGATATCACACTGTGAAATGAAGAATCTGAAAGTTCTGAGTTTTCTTTCTGGACAGCAGTAGTTGATACAATTGGTATTTCATAATCTTCTTGTTCATGATCTTGACTAGTTACCTAAAATTATTTTTGAAATTTGTTGAATCATATAACTGGTCTTATTGAATTCCTGACAAATATTTATAAATAATAATTTCATTTTTAGAATTAAACAATTTTTAAATAGAACCAACAGTATAATAATATCTGGTAATTAAACTTTTTAAAGAAATTATATAATAATAATAAATTTGTTTGTTATATGAAAAACAATAGCACATTAAAAACAGATTTTTGCATTGTAATAGTTTCAACTAGGCTATTTAAACAAAACACTTCATTGTAACTTTTAAAAGATTTAAAGTAAAGTATTGTTGATAAGTTATCTCAAAATATATATAGCAAAAAAAGTTAATACTATCAATATGCCCAAAATGGTAATTTATTTTTATTTTTCCCTTCAAAGTGCTTTTCAATGTTAAATCTTTAGAAACAGTGTTTGAGATGAAATAATAATAAAAAATAAAACTGCATTATAAAAAAGACAGATTTCATTCTATTATTAATAAAATTTGCATGAAAATCTATACACTACAAGTATAGATTTACAGTGCAAATGTTTCAAACAGAATCTAGCTTATACTGCCTGGCTTATACATTTGGAAACTTATAACATTTATCACAAAGTTTTCACTGCTTGCAATATAACAAAGAAAATTTTAAATCTGAATAAAATAGAAAATATTGTAAAACAACAAAATAATAATTATAGCATTTTGCATCATATTTATTCACATGGGCTTTTTTCATCACAATTAGTATAAAATTTTATCCTTACATTATACATATGTTATTTTATTAAAATTAAGTAGTGATCTTACTCAAATTTCTTAAACATTATTACAAACAATAATGTAATATGATTTCCTACATTTAGAGTTGAGATAATAAACTGAAAGACCAGATGCCATCTAAGTAAAATACAGTTTTCTTTTCATCTCGTTTCTACTCTTTGAATCCGTAGCATACTTCTATCTACATTGTTTTAACTTTATGAAAAAGAATAATTGTTGCTTATAAGCAAAAATTTTCCTCATCCACATAACATTGTTATATTTAATTTTGAAATATTTTTAACATGTTCTTGATTGATAACATATTTAGAACAAAAGTATCTGAAAAGTAAATTTTTCATAATCTCCCTCCCCTCTATAAATCTGTAAAACTCAATGTTTTGAAAAACTAAGGATAAATATATTTACAACTGAAAGAAAATTGTAGCCAAGTGGAAAACAATAAAATACATTTTAATAAAATATAATAAAATAAATGTTATTACATTATTAAAATAAAAAAAGAAACATTAATTGTTTAATTAAACTTTTTAGTCCACATTGGAAACAAAAAAGTAATACATGCAAAAATTACTTTGGTAAAGGACTGATATATTCTTGTTTCTGACTGCTAAATACAGGTGAACATAAATTTAGATGAAAACTCATGTTTTACAAAACACAAAATGTTTTCTTGGGTAAAATGACATTAAATACAGGAGAACTAATGTTCTTTATTTTATTATTCATAAATGTGATAATTTTGCTGTATCAATGATATAATTTTCATTATTATTTTTTAAATACAAATATTAAAATTCTAAAATCATCAAAGTACAAAAAAATATGGCAATACATTAAATAATGAGAAATATATATCTGAATGTTTTTCCTACTGACTTGAAATGAAACATGTTACAGAACTTTAAATTGAAGAATTAAAAAAATACTTTCTTTATGGTATTATTGACTTACTTGAGGAATAGGAGGTGGAGGAGGTTGACTCGGCGGTCTTTTAACTGGAGGCCTTGGAATACTGTTTGTATGGCTTGATGTTTTTTTCCTATCAATTACAACATATGTATGTAAAAATTAAAATACTTAAATGCAGAAAAAAAAAATATGTACAGTAAAACCTTAAGGGAACAGAAAAACACCCATTTTAAACAGCTTTCTGTCTTAACAGATACATTATTTAGTATAATTGTATTCGTAAAATTTGTCCATTTAAGGCAGAACTTTGTGATAGACAAGTTCTAGATGCATATGTAAAACTGCCTTACTGGGAGATCTTATGTATATTTTCATTCTAATGTATAAATAATTTTTAATAAAAAGTTCTAATTCAGACCTTCTACAAATGATTGTAAACATAAAGCAATGATAATAGTGAATGGTCCATATATTTTGGCAATAACACTCAGATCATTCTCTGAAAAAGATAGGGATGATTCAATCAATATATTAAAATCATAAAAGCTACTGTAAAAATGCTTGACATCTATTACAAATTACAACTCAAATGGAAAAAAAAAAAAAAAAAAAAAAAATTCATGTAAGCAACTTAAAAAGATTAACTTAATACAATAACAGTAAAATGAACAAATTTGTTATTAACTCACACCAATAAAGTATTATCTACGCACAGCTGTTGATAGCATTGTGATTAGTATCAATGCCTTAATTTCCACCTTTTTTTTTTTTTAATTTTTATTAACTAAACTTGATCAAGCATTTGCCTGCGAATTCCTTGAAAAAATGAAAAATCGGTCATAATAAATGGAAACATTTATGAAAAATGTTCAATTTCTTATCAATAATCATCTGAATCAAATAACAATCATTTATATTTAAACAAGTTAAACATGTCTTCATTGTTTGACAAAGTGGAGCTTTAAAGTAATACTGGTTTAATAAAATGGTAAACAAAGATAAATGAGCAAAAATACAAGAAAGCGCCACATTTTAGACAAGCATGTGACCATTAACAAAAAAAAAAAAAAAAAAAATACATTATATGCAAAATATAAAACATTAAGACACAGACAATAGATCATACAGACTGGTTTGGTGCTCTACAGTCTCTATGTTTTGTGATTTCTAACTTAGTAATTGCTGTTCTGACACCACAAAAACATTGAGAAATAAGGAAAATTACAACTGAGCTCCCCCTCTGAAAGACAATTCTGAATCTATGCCTATAAACAGGTTAGGACCTTTAACTCATTGTAGATTTCAAACTATTACAAACACTAAGTTCAAAACTGTGAATTGAACCTAGCACATTTCAAATAGTGACCAGCACTCTAAGCAATAGACTGAACAATATAGCCAGTTAATTAAAAAAAAAAAAAAAACAGTAATAATAATTTAAAAAAAAATAAAGATAATAACAAAAATGAAATTCTTTCAAATATATTATGTAATTATAATACCGTTTTACAAAAAATGCACTTTGATTGATAGAACTGTTAAAAATAAAAATTTATCAGAATAATAAAAAAAATCTTACACCGGATGACCATTGTTGACATTTGGAATGACTGGTACATCTGGGGGTTTAGGAATGAGTTTTTCTTGAGAATTTTTTTCAGAACTTGATATAGTACTTGGTTTTTGTTCAGTTACACCTGAAATAGTGGAGTTTTATACTGAAAATCTACTTATATTATTACTATTTATGTTACTAAAAAACTAAATAAACTATCAAACATAAAAGATACCTTTGTTGAATAAATGTCAGAAAATGAAGTGAATAACACAATTAGGAGTAAGTAATGGAAATGGGACAGTAATGCTCAAAATATAGTTGATAATATAAAACTTCTTCAGATATTTAACATATTTTTTAATTTTAAAAAGTCATTTAAAACACTGCAGGCAGATACTATACATATCTATACACTAGTGATGCAACGAATACTGGTTTGGCCGAATACCAAATATCGGCCTATTCAGCCACCGAATATTAATTCATAAGTTCTGATTTAAACCAAAATAGCATATATCGATATCTTCATGCAATTTTTATTAAACATATTCAGCCTTAAAGATAATTAAAAAGAAAATTTAAATTAGATTTAATTCAAATCAATGGTTGCTTTTAGAGAAGTGTTTAAGTTTATTGAAACCTTTTTAACAAGTACAGTAAAAATTAGTTCAACAACATCACTTATTTTGGAAGTTATTCCAATGGTGTCAATGCCTGGAGAAGAGAATGAATTTTTTTGATGTTGAGATTTAAAAACTGCCTGGCTCAAAACATGAATGCACGCTTTAAACATATTCATGATGATGGACATTTTTGCATTTCAACTTAGGTAGACCCCAGATTTAAACTTGCATTTTTTTTATAAAGCTGAAGAAAATCATCTCAATCTCGACTGATTCTACTTATGGCTGCTATCTGAAACAATGAGATTCTTGAAAGTGAAACAAATGCAAATGTGGCAGAAACAAGCAAAATAATAAGTCAAAGACCACATTTTGGAATTGCCTCATGCAGATTTCAATTACTAGCAAAAACAAAAACAAAACAGTTAAATTTCAGCCCCTACAGATGATGAGCAGCAGTTATTTTGATTAAATCACTCTTAGATAGAAATGAAAGCAAATTCTATTGAATGTGTAATACTTAAGCATAATTAAGTCATTTTTATAATATACTAGGGAGCTCTGTCCCCCTGCAAGCTATGATCGCAGGGCTATATGCTCGTATTTTAAAACAACCTCTATAACAATAGCCTAAGTCATGTGACTATCATCAACAGTTCCGGGCAGACCACTTCACTTTTTATACTCTAGGTGCCATTTTGGTACTTTAATGTTAGCCAGGCAGAGGTGTTAAGTCGCCAAATATTATTCTATTGCCATCATTTCATCTATATTATAACAGTTCAAGTCATCAACTGCCATAAACAAATACGGTCTGAATTCTTCGCCTTTCATATGAAAGTTTGGCACAGATGTCATGTACTATATTGGCGCGATTTTTTTTCAATGCCAATTTGGGGAATGCATCAACAGCATAAACAACATCCGGCTTACCATATCAAGAAAAATAACGATACTTTGGCACCAGTTAAGTGCCTGTTCCGTATATGACAATGGCATTAGAAAAATTTGCGCCAATATGGGGCCGTAAGTTTTCCATTTTGATTAAAAAATCAAAAATTTTTTTTCGAATAAAACTACATAAAAGTTGCCAGGGTCGCAAAGAATTCTTGGTACTGTTACACTAGCCGGATGCAAATCTCGCCAACAGCTTTTTTTCAACTTGCCAGTTAGCAATTTTTTTTTTTTTTTTTCAAGTTGTAATATTTGGCCAGATGTCATATATGCTAACTGGCAGGTTTGGCGTGATTTTTTTTTTTTTTTTTTTTTTTTTTTTTTTTTACAAAAATTTGGCGAAAACCTCATTTTTAAATACCAGTTACATATGCATTTTTGGTATTACTTAGTTATCCCGTTGACCAAAAATCTATCACCAAACTATAAGATTAAATGCCAATAGTGGTTGATCGTAAATGTCACATTCACTTGACTTTAAGCAAGTTACATGTGTTTACGGTATCAAGTGATTTTTATTTCGACGTTTTATTTGTATATTTATTAATGTTATACTAATTTATTTGTTCTTTCGTTATTTAAAATAAAAATTATGTCAATTTGTATAATGTGGCGAAATTGGTTGATGGAACAACTAAGTAAGTATCATATTTTTTAATTATTTTCTATTATTTTCTAAAGGAAATATAAAAAAAAAAAATAATAATAATTATAGAACAAAATAATTTATATAATTTTAAAAAAGAAATAAAAGTAAATAAACATTTATTATTAAATAAGCAACAATAGACTGGTTACCATGTCAATCACAATAATGCCATTTTGGCGCCAATTAGGAGCCTCGATGCGTAGATAACATCTGTGCCTAATTTTTTTCTTTTCGTTTTGTTTTAAAAACAAAGAATGAAGTGAAAGCCATCAATTTTAAAGGAAAGTTGTGTGTTTTAAATAAAATGAATGAAAGTATTATATTTTAAATGAAATTAATGAAATATAAAAAAATACGATAGGAAAAATGTTTAGCGAATTATAACCTGCGGCTCACTAACATAAAAATACCGTTAGAATTGATTTCTCTATCAGAATTTTTCAATTTGGCGAAAGATTGTTCAAGTAAATTGAATTATGAATAAAAGTAGCATGATATATTTCTTAGCATACATTTAAGGGAGGCCAAACTGGTCGCCAAATTAGTTTAAAATAATAACCTTTTCTGAAATATGAAAAAAAAATATCTTATGATTAAAATTTGAGTTGCCATCATTAGAAAAATTTATTTAAAATTAGAAAAAAATTAATATTTCGAAATTTAATTCGAATTTAAAAATTCTAATACCAGTTTTGAGATCTGCGGATCAATACTGATTTTTGGTGTTAATTTCATCGCAAAGTATTCCATATTTTAGGAGAAATCGCTGTGAAACATAATCAGCTGTTTAATCAGTCGTTTCAAAGAATCGTTACATAAATTCGTTTCATTTCAGCCGTTTCATAAATTCGTTTCATTAGGGTTTTATATATATAGGGTAGATATAAAATTCAAATAATTAAATTTACTTTAAATTTTTAAATAATATTATTTTTTCATGTATTGCACGTTGAGAAAATTCAAATGATTATTAAATATATATTTCATATTTGAAATAAAATTGTATTATAAATTTAATAAACATTTAAATTTCTTTAATGTGTTCTTTTTCATAAATATAAACCTATAGATATGTTACTTAAAATATATCAATTGATATTATTTATAGTAAATATAAATGATTTTGCTTTAGTATTCGGCTGAGCTATTCGGCCAAATACTGTATTATTCGGCCATACCGAATATTCGGCTTTTAAGCCGAATACTGAATATCAACCAAATATTCGTTGCATCCCTAATACAGAATACACGTATCTTTTTTTAAATACAGTTAATAATAAAGGATTAATTTAACAACGGATCTGCAAGGTAATAAGATAAAACTTCTGCTTATTTTCACATAATAATGTTTATTACTCAAAAGCTTATTTAGAAAGTATCTAAATATCTTACAGCCATACATCCTGAATAACAGGTGCATACATAACAAGCCTTATTATTCACGACTGAGCTATATATTACACTTGCATTATATGCAGTAGAGTTAGCTGGTGTAATTCCTCGTCACTGTGTTTCTGGGGGTAATTCTTGGACATTTTCATTATCAAAATAACAATTTATCAAACTGTAAAAAATTTGAAAGATACTTTGAACCCTTTGCTTTGCAATGTATGCCTTTGATTCTTCATTTCGTTGAAATTTCATATTGAAAAAATATATATTCAAAACTGCTACTCAAATTTCTGCAAAACAACATTGACCTTGATTTTATTACACATTTTACAAAGATGTGTGTCATTCTTAAAGTTTTAATTATTTTATTTCAACTATGACATAGCACAGTTTTTAAAAGTGATTATAAAAATTTTCTCTACTATACTTTTATATCAGCAAGCCAAACTAAGGCCATATTTGTGGGGTAATTCATGGTCAGAGCTTAATAACGCAATTTTACAATATTTATACTTGGTATTTTATCTATTATAGCTGTGCACCCTAAAAACTATCGTCTTACAAAAAATTTTTTAACCATAAGTGTAAAGTAGCAATCCTTAACTGTAACTGTAAAGGAGGAAAATAGTAAATGCTCTGAGGGTAAGACACACTAGTTTCCTGAACAATTAAGTAGAAATACTATCTCATTGCAAAATGCCAAAATGGTGCTTAAAAATATACATAATGCAATAGAGGAACATAATTATTATGCTGTGTATTATGATAAAGATCTGTATTGAAGTTTATGTAAAATTTCTTGAAAAAGCAGCCAGAAACTTAAGTTGGCCTAAGCAAGATAGAATCGAAAACATAAACATTCAGTATATATTTTATGGATCATTAAATTTGCAAGACATTTATTAATCCTTTCACAGTAGATGAAGAAGTAATAAATACTGCTTATAAATATTACAAAAATTCTTCGGCTAATTAATGTTTTGTAACATGTACAAGAGTCTTTTGCACATCAAATAAATTTGTATTTATACCAAAAAAAAACATCTAGGTGTTATTTTTCCACAATTATGAGATCGATTAAACTTTTACAAGATTCATTCTATATATTTTAATACTCAGTATTAAAAAAATTAACTTTACTACTTTATTTACATCAAAAAGGATGCTGACCAAAAATTACCCCAATTCCGGAATAATGCCTGGTCACTTAAACATTATAATTATTTCAGTTATAAGCGCTTATAAATTTAAGTAAGCATTTATTATATAATCACCAAAGAGAGCTTATTCCATACCAAAACTGAGAACAATACCTTTAATAGATTTTATAATAATTGGATGTTGTTGATTTTTAACAAAGAATTACCCCGGGTGACTCTATATTTCATTAATTAAAATACAGGATGCATCACTACCATATACAATGATGAGGAAAAAAAAAATTTAACTTTCATTATTTATACGAACAAAATATTTCCACCTGAGTGAAAAAATGCCCAGGCCGAAAGTCGAACCAAAGACCTCTGACTTAAATAGCCAACAATCTACGAGTACCTATTCAGATACCTGGGTCAACACATTTCATTTAGTTCGATCTTTGTCTAGCCTGCAGGCTAGGCTAGGACCAATTTTCAATCATGAGGCCTGGCTGGGATGGACCTGTCTAGACTCTCTTTTTTCAGGCTGAGCCGAGACCGGACTTCGATCTTCCTAGAGGAATGCACAAGTTGAAATTTCCCGTCACAGTCCAGTATAAAAACTAAAAAAGTTTGGTGCAGCTTGCATGAAAACTATTATTGGTCTGCCATGGCCTGTACAGACCTATAAATTCTGCTCCCAGGCCTTTTTTTTATATAAAGCTTCATGATTGTCTTTTACCATCCTTTTATTTCCTTCTAAACTTCTACATTGATTTTCTTACCGAATCTTCATTTGAATGTAATTATCCAAGTCATTTTTTTTTATCATCGTTTATGTACATAATTGTTTAAGTGGTCATCAATATTGTTGTTATTTTGTATTCCATGAACTTTGAATAAAATCTATGCATGTGTGCTCTTTGAATAATTTTAATTGAAGGATTATGTTGCTACAGAAATAGTGGCATGTTTGGTAGAAATTTAGTCAGGCCATGCAGCGACAATAAAGTTTTTGTACAGGTTGGAACAAGCAAAACTTTTAGCTTTTATACTGACCCGTGCCAATAGATTTTTTTGGTACGAGACAGGCCGAGCAGAAATTTTATACCAGGCTGGGCCAATAATTCTTTTGTACAGTCAGATCAGGTCTGGACCTGGAAATTTCAGACTGTGCAGACCTCTAATTTTGAACTCGCCTTCCCCCTTATATCTCAACAACTTCGAGGTCCATAAAAGAAAAATTCTGCTTTGTTACCTATTAAGGCAGGGGTAGCATTGTGCATAAAGTTTACCCTGTAAGTGGGTTAAAAGGTCTGACTGAATTGACATGGAATGACCCATGATGAGTCAATAAAATAATATTATACATGGTGAGATTCAGTGCAACTAATTTCTCTGCATCAAAGTATAAAACAGCAGTTTACATTTGTTGTGATAAAACTCCCATTATGAAAAAGCACCAGAAACTATAACCGATATACTTCATATAACTTTAATATGGAAAATAAAATATAATTCAAGAAACTTAAAAATCTCTTAATAATAACACAACAGGTGAAATAATAATAAAAAATTTTTTTATTTGAATATTTTGTACAAAAAATATAGACATATATACTTACTAATAGAAGGCTCGATAATAGTATTATTATTCAATTCACAGACTTGACTAGAACTAACCTATAAATATATGGGTAGAGGTTAAGTAAATTACAATGATAGTCTAATATTACAGACATATAAAGGCAGAAATTATATTATCGGAAATATATATCTATACTAATAAAAGAAAGCTTTGCTCAATCTGTGTGTGATGGTTAATGAAATCTACGGGAGATATGAGGCTGAAAAGTTTTGTGAGGCTAGCCCAAAGTGTCTGCCTCCTTATGCACCTGAGACTGAGAATTTTAAATTTCTCATAATTAGTTGAGTTATTAATTAAAAATCGTAACTCACTATCATCAAAAAGTCATCCATCTGATCACCGGTCAAGGAAAGCATCTGTGCATGCGCACAAAATAAGCATAACTTACGCCATTAATAATCATTTACGAAGAAAAGTTTTTGACTTTTATTTCAGTTTTTTGATTGTTTTGTTTTGATCCAAATCGACCAAACCACTCGGTACAGTTAAAAGTGAAAGACATATTCCGAAAGATCGTCCTCATATGTTTCAAATGCAGCTATCAATTTTTTAAAAATGTCACAGTTAATCCTTTAAAAAAAAATTTCAAAAAAGGGTCGTTTTTCCGAAAAAGTTTAACCCCTTATTTCAATGCCCCTCCAAGACAGGGTCGTTTTTCTCTCTTATTTCAATGCCATTCCAGGACGCAATTTTAGAGGTACAAACAAACCCAAAATATGCTCTTAAAGCTGAAACCCCCTTCTTTTTGATGGTGCAATTGGTTTTTAAAGATATGAACTTTAACCCTTTCAAATACACCAGTGAACGCAGGTCACTTCGCACCTCATGGAGACAATATTTTTTCTATGCTAACAGTAACTGAACGTTGACATTTTAATGCAATCTTTTTAGAGCATCTCAATAGACCAGATTTACATCACCTACAAAAATTTTGAAACGTTTGGATGGGTAGAAATTTTTTTTACAAAATAAAATGTGTGAAAATGGCCACGAAATCAGTAAAAATCTGAGAGTTTTGTCACAGTTTCGCTTGCTTTCGGTACGATCTCCAAAAATCAAATTATGCAAAATAGCATGACACTTCCAATTCAATATTTTTTCTCTAATTTTTTATTTAAAAATATAAATTCAGACAAAATGAAGTTAAAGATGTAAAATCATACAGATTTGAGGTTCATTTAAGGGTATTAATCATGGGCCCAAGCAACGCTGGCCAAGTCTGCTAGTATTATATAAAAGAAGCATTTTATATTATTTCAAAAATGGGAAGAGAAATCACAATAAATTGTTTCAAACAAAGCTTTCAAATTACTTTTTTTTTTCATAATTATGTCAAACAATGTAGGGAGAAGGGGGGAGAGCCTAAGAGCAAAGTAAAATTTTAAAAATAATAATCAATATATTTGAGTCTATAAGAAGGTTAAACAAATCGCATTTACCTCGTCATCACTTTCATCTTCAAAATCAGATCCCCAGTCATCAGAATCTTCCCCACTGCAATAGCCACCTGATTAAAATTTAAATTGTTAAGTATATTTTCATAAATAAAAGGATTTTTTAACTAAAAAAATTAGTACTCTAAAACAAATAAAAAGATCAAAACATTAAAATAATTTTATATTTTCCCCGATATTTAAGCATTCTAAAAAAAATAAATTTCAAATATTAGTGAAAAAATAATACCTATTTCACTGTCTAGCAATTTTTCATATTTAATTTCGATAACGACAACGTTTTTATGTTTGTTCTGATAATAAATGTTTATCGTTTCTGCCGTAATACTATCACCCTTTCCAACTCAATTTGAATTTTGTGATAAAGCAACTAAATTATGATAAGCAAAAATAATCTTATAATTGAACTTAAAATCCTTTAATTCCAGGCGGGCTGAAGATTTGAGCTAGAACCTATCTTTACTAGGCAGAGGAAACTTCGAAACGTTCATACAACAGGGCTCTAATAATCCCGATAATAAATTATTACTTAAAAATATATACACAAAAATATTTGGCATTCCATTTAAACATTATACAGTTAGAAGTTTGCAGGGGCCGAAATTTTCAGGATCGGGTCTGGTCCGGCCCGAAGAAAAGCTATCTTGGCCCAGCCTGACGTAAAAGCTAAAAGTCCAGCATAGCTTGGCTAGATTTTATTTTCGCAGTTCATTCCCGGCCAAAACTGTGCAAAAATCAATGATTTTAGACCCGATTGACTAGGCCTGACTCAATTTCTACAAAAAGAGGCATTTTTAAACCAACAATTAACATTCTTTTAAGGAATACTGAAAACTGTACAGAATATTTCAATCTCTGTCGCAAGCCATGGAATACTGAATAGCAATTTTAATGAGTACTCAGATTATTATATTAAAAGACTTTAAAAAAAAACTTCAGAATAAAAGTGAAACATGGTTTTAAAAAATCATAATTTTGAAACTTTATAATAATAATAAAAAAGATAGTAATTTTTTCAAACTATTTCTCTGCATTTTATTAAATAAAAGCAAATTTCTAAAGATTCCATTAAACAAATGTGCAATATCACTGTTATTTTTACGAAAGAAAAAAAAAAAAACAGGCCGGAAAGAATTAAGTCCAGGCCCGGACAGTCTGCTTAAAAAAATTAAGGAAGGCCTACAGTCCGACCCTGATGTAATGAAAAGAGTCCATGGAGATGTCTAATTACAATATATCTGTATCGGGCCAGATAACCCGATTTCATAACCTGACCCGACCCACGGTTCTTTTTATTATTATTATTATTATTTTCGCGGATTGGGTTAACTTTAAATGTTTTGGGTTCTAGTCGATTTCGGGTTGAGTTTTGATTTTTTCTGGCTATGTTCGGGTTGACCCGATTTTTCAAAAGAAAATGTTGAATATATCTCAATTGAAAAAAAAACCTATATATTTAAATATTAATGAATGTATGTATTCCTTTTTATACAAACAAGATTAAAATTTATATTAGAAAATATAATTTTAGGCCACTTTTTCATAACTATATTAAAATATGGATTAATTTTCTTTCACCTCGGATTCGGGTTTGAATATTTCGAGTTTGGGTTGAAGTGTGCTGAATTCAGATTAAGCACTTTTAGCAGAATTTTTGGGTTCAAAATCGGATACAACCCGACCTGCGCAAGTCTCATACATACGAACTCATCCTACGTTGCCTGTAAAACTGGTTTTACGGCAACAAAAGTCTTCGTGTAGGAAAGCTATTTTTGACATTCAGCGGCAATATCGCAATTTTGTGATAAGACAAATAAAAAAAAAAGATTTGTTTTACTGCACACGAAAATTAAACAGTTTTCCGCTTTCAAAAGACGAATATTTCTTAGATCCTTAAAATATATTATCAAGATTACCGAACCCAAACTCTAGGTGTAAAATATAAAGCTGTTTACAAAATGGAAAGTAGTCAGGAAAATATTATCTATTAATGCATGATAATATGTGAAATTCTGTAATGCGTCACACGAAACGAGATGAAACGGCAGCTTCAACGATATCTCTGTTTAATTAGCGCTTGTCTTATTTGAAACGTTTCATAATTCGAACGTAAGTTTGTTTCTCAAAATTGAAAGTAGGTTTGTCCTCACAGAAAATGATGTTAAAAAACAGCCTTATTTGAAAATTGCGTAAGCGCTAGAGTGGTTAAGATTAATACTTTTAAACTTTTGTTTTAAAAGATGTATTTTGCTCTTTAAGAGCATAAATGAGATGAGAGATTTTTAATGCTTTCATTAGACGAGACAGATTTTTAATGTTTTCATTTGACAATCTCATTGTAATTTTCTATTGTCATCTTTCATTAATCTTATTGCCTGTTCGTTTTTCTACGTCAGAGTTCCTTTCCGTCTTATATCCTATGAAGTGCCAAGTGGTATGGAAAGGATATCTTTTAACTGAAGAATCTAAAATGATTTAATTCACAACTTGTGATTATTTGCCATTGTATTTAAAAAAGAATCCAATTAAGCCAAAATATATTTATTTATTGAGGAATCTTTCATAATCGGGGTGTCCTATAAGTTTTGGTAGCAATGCTTATTATCCTGCCTCTAAAGTGGAGAAAAAAGACATTTCTTTTCCATGTTAGAGGCGCGGGGAGATGCCGCATGTTTGGATGAATCGAATGCATAGCTGCCAACTTTCCGTTTTTTTTTTCCCCTCAAAGTTAAATAAACATAATTTGAACCAAGATAATTATTTAATAAAATAGTTCTTACTTCTATATCTGCTTGTTTATTAACTACTTTTATTTAATAAAATTTTTGGTTTCATTTGATTTGAAAAACAAAACGAAAACGGTAAGTTGGCAGGTTATGCCTTTTTGTCCACACCATATTAATTATTGTTTTATTTGATTATTTATTTATTATTGTTATATATTTTTTATTTTTAATCAAAGCTCTTTCGCGCACTATATAAACATACTCTGTGCTCCTGAAGTTCAAATAAAAAAAGATCCATTGTATGAGAAATGCTTATTATTATTTCTTTAAAAATTGGTAAATGCAGAAGCATCCCACACCCTTAATCTTATGCATGGGAGATGGTAATAAAGTACATCAGCAATGAATAAAACAGTATATCAATTATAAAAAATGCTTAATAAAGGTACGCATTTAAAAAAGATAAAAAGAACATGAAAAGGAAATTCAACTAATCTATTATAAAAACAAAATATAAATAAACCATTTTCGCATAAAATTTGAAATATTTACTTAAACGATTATCACGAGATATCAGGTACCACGAAAGCAGGTGCTTTAACGAAAATTGTAATTCATAAACGCGATTTATTTTATACTATCTTATTTTTAAACTTATGCAGTATCTTGCGCCAAATTCTAGGTAATTCAAATGAGGTTGATTTATTGCATATGCTCTCGTTGTGCAAGTAGATTTCTATTAATTCTCACATAATGAATGGGATAATTTCCAATATTTTTGAGGGTTCTTTGAAAGATTGAAATAAAAACTTAACAATAATATCTGTCTTTTAGCAAAACCCTCCCTAAAATGAACACACATACACACAGTCTGCAGGAAGTAAGATCCAATAGAAACTGATCAACTATAGGGTGTATATGAAATTCCGTTCACCAAAGCGGATGGGGCATCGCAATATTATACAGGAATGGCAAACAGAAAGTTTAAAACGAGGGTGATGAAAGAACGTATATCAAATACAAATTGAAAACTACAGCTTTAGCTAGACTGCATACATAACATAGAGCCTTTACAAATCCATATTATAAAGGACAAACGTGTCCATGCATAACGCTGACGTCATTTTGACGGTGGCAACGGCAGACGATTAAATTTAACTTTTATTGCGATTTTTTAAACTTCTAAATTCCGCACATATTTTCAATTTTTACACCGTCAAATAGAGAAAAAAATGTACTTTCAAAAGGAAGTAGTTTGTAAAACTATATCGCAATTTATTTGAGAACTGTATCGCAATTTATTCAATATTTATTCTTTTCAATTAATTTTCAAGCGTGATTTTTTTCAAATCTATCTCTATCGCGTGCAGACGATTACGAAAGGTAAATCCGTTTGCAGTTTGCACTTAAATGAATATAAAATAGCTCATCATTTTGTTCCAGCTTATATTCCGTAACAATAAAATAAAAAAATGTAATTTAACAAATTACAACGACCATTTGGAAAATGATTTTTTCAAAGACTAAAATTTAAGACATAAAAATTCGCACGGTTGATCATACATTACATGCCATGGATTACATTTTTCGGTACTGTAAATTTTTAAACTTCTACGGAGCTGGTCATTCATTACGTACGCCATGGATTAAACATTAATATTCCTGGACCAATTTTAAATGAAATTTCATTCTTAAACTTCTAAACATCCCACAATATTACACCGTCAAATAGAGAAAAAAATGTACTTTCAAAAGCAAGTAGTTTGTAAAACTATATCGCAATTTATTTGAGAACACCGTCGTATTTTACACCGTCGTATAGAGAAAAAAATGTACTTTTAAATGCAATTTGTTTGAAAGCTGTATCTCAGTTATTAATTTTTTCTGAGTTATTTTTATTTTTATTTATTTATTTTTTTTTTTTTTTGTAGTTTTTATTACGTTTTTGTCATAGTGGCAACAGAAGTATTCATCTCTGCTGAAAGTAAAAGGAAAATACAGATTACTGTATAGACCAATCAGAAAACGAATAAAATGCGGATTCAACCAATAAAACGATTCAGATATGTTTTTGATTTCCTACCCTGACAGAGGACAATAACCATTTTTCCAAATGGTTAATAAATGGGGCATTCTCACAATCTTTTGACTTTCGGGAATAAAAATCTGGTGAAATTAAACTTGCTAAAACAACATTTTAATCTGATAGACGAATGCCTTAATGATTCAAAATAAAGAAAAAATGGTCAGCAGAGAAATTTTTTTTATTTAACTGAGGTTTAAGTTAAACTTGCGAGTTTAATTTTCCTTACCATTTTACCACTATAACTTTCTATTTTCTTCTAAATTTTTACTTATAATGAATTTGCATAGTACCCACAGGACATTCAAATAAGAAATAATAATAATGTAGTATTTTTAGTACAAAATTTTGGTATAACATTGTCTTAAAGGGGGTGTTAAAGAAGGGACGGTAAGGTAAAAAAAAAAACGGGACGGTATAGGAAAAAAGTCCTTCCGGCCAGCGCCGGGAGGAAGAGGTAGCTTTCATATTCCTTATTTTAAAAAAGCCAACTTATATTATTCAAAGACACGAAGCTCAATTTAGTGGAAACCGAATATAGTAGATTCAATACTAATTTTTATCAATATAATGAATGAGAATTTCGCGAAATTAGTCAGCTTTATCCAAGCTGCTTTTCTTTAAAGTAACTTATATTTGGCTGCCAAATTCGGCGATTTCTTAAAGTGCCTGCCATTTTAAGACAACATGATCCGATATTGGTTTGTGTCTTTGTGGGCCTTCCGGTTAGGTGGATGAGAGAATGACCGGGATCCAGATAGATTTTTCGCTCTTAGCGAAACGAGATCGATCAATCAGAAGGCTGCATTTTTGCAAACAGCGTAAAGTTCGCAAAACTGCAGTCTTCTGATTGGTCAATCTCGTTTCACTACCAGCGAAAAATCTATCTGGATCTCGGCCCTTGTCCAGCTAAGTTTTCGCACTTTGAAAAATCTCGTATCTCTGTAAGAGTAACAGTATGAAAGATGAGTGCTTATATATGGGCGAATGCTTCAAAAAGGATTTGAATTTTAAAGTTTTTATTTAAAAAAAATGCTCTAATCATCAGATTTTGATGAAATTGGAATGGGACCAAATGGGTGACTTACACTTTCAAACAAAAAAAAAAAAATTATCAAAATCGGTTCATATATAAGAAAGTTAAGCGTGAACATGGACAAAACATACATACAGGTCGAATTGATAACCTCCTTCTTTTTGAATTCGGTTAAAAAAAGGGATGGTTATGATGGAACGGTAAGAAAAATTACCACCTATTTTAGGCAAATCATGTTAAGACTAAGTGGTAGCCACAATGTTCATTGACTTTTAGAAAAAGTTATTTACATTCGATTAAAAAAAATAATAATAATTTACCTCGAAAAGTGCAGGAATAAACCCAGAGGACGGTAAGACTACCAATAAAGCCACGATGCTTGAAATTGATATTTAAATGCTGATTTAAATTTTGCAGTAAATTTCCTGTCAAAGAATTTTAGACATTCTTTCTCTAGCATACTTCTGCATGAGAAAAAAATTGAAAAAAATTCTGTGGCTGCATCTGAAGTGATTTTCTGTATAATTTTAGAAGAGGGACGGTAAGGAATCTAAAACCCAGGGACAGAGTTTAAAAACTAATAACAACCCTAAAAATGTGTGCAGGTTAATTTTTTGCTACATATTTATAAAAAACAATAGTTCCAGTTTCGGGAAAAAATTACATCGAATTATTTTTATTGAAACAATTTTATACAGACAGCTCCAAACTTAAAAATCAGCATCAGGGACATGGGACGGTATAAGAGTTTTCCTGGTACACTCAATATCGTCCAAAACTTATTTATCTCATTAATATTGTTATGCAATCATGCAATGGGATGTTCCCCAGTATATGAAATAAAAAAAACACAAGAACATGTACTAAAATAAAAACTATTATTCAGGGACATAAAAGTCAAAAGATTGTGAGAATGCCTCAAATATAACACAAATTTAAGACAAGTAATCGAATTTCGCTCTTAATCCACTTAAATGAATAGAATCAAAAAGGTTGATCCTAAATAGCGATCTTTGAAGATTTCTTCGGCTGTTAACTCCTGACGTGAGGCCAATACAAAAATATCGCTTTTAATAAATTTCAAAACTTTATTTAAACGCATTATTGCTATTTTTCATATAAATATGATTTTTAGTGTTGTTAGTGGGCATTCTAAAAAATACATATTAAGTGTAAAAAAACTATTAGAGTTATCGGAAAAAAAAAGAAAAAAAAAAACAGCAGACATGTACAAGGTCTTCTCGCCGCAGAACTTGAGATTATATGTTGATACGTTTCTTTCATTAATTTTTGATTAACTGCAATTATTTTTATTAAACAACGTGTTTTAACGATATATAAGTATACCATGTCAAAAGCTGCTTGTAGAACCTTTCAAAAAATACCATATTCATCGCTGTGATTTTAGTATGTGAAGAGAAAACAGGATGTTAACATCAGAAATAATATATATGATGCTTTTGAACTATACTCTGTAACTCGAGAAGCCCGGGTTTATTCCCTTGTTAATTTAAAGTAAAATAATTTATCCGTCAAGATTTTATTCCTCATTCATTATCCGCGAGTCAATAGAAATCTGTATCTCAACGAGAGAATATGTAATGAAGTAGCCTCTTTTGAGTTACCTAGAATTGGGCTCGAGATGTTGTATACAGGTTTAAAAATAAGATAGCATAAAAATAAATGACGTTTATGTATGATAATTTTTATTAAAGCACCTGTTTTCGTAATGCCTGATGTCTCGTGACAAACGTTTATCAAGTACATAGTTTCAAATTTCATATGGAAATAGTTTATTTATCATTACAGACCTTGGCGATATCACCGATATTTTATGTGTACTAAACATGGTGTCTATTCCAGATCATCAATAAATTTCTCCGATTTTTCCAGGTTCTGGAAAAAATTTCCAGGTGTCGAGATTTTGTGATGTTACACACAAAAACTCTTAAGAGCTACGAATTTGAGAGTGGAACTTTCACAACTGAATTTGAAGTAACAACTACTAAATACTTAAACAAACTCTTGCAAAATTTACAAATTGTTGAACATTTTATATATGTTAAACATACACACTTTTAGCATCAGGTTCTATCCATTTTGTCCAATCAGGATGAAATTCTTATAGACAAACACAGATTACTTCAACATTACAAATAATAAATATTCAATAAATTAAGCTAACAAATGTTCAGTTCCAAAACAAAGATAAGTAAACAGATTGAAACATCTAATCAATCCTACAACATTCAGTACCAAGTTTCAGTGAAACTTGAGTTCAAATTTTCTGAGTTACAAGGAAGGATTGAAAAGGGGTAGACAAAATTATTTGCAGGGCATGTTGAAATACTCTTTAAAGTATTTATAAAGAGACAAATTTGATTTTCCTGGTGCTGCAATTACAAATACTTAGTTTTATAATAATATAATAATAGTATATGTTATTGTTGTAACTCTTTCGCAGAATTTTCAAATTTCCCTGACTTTTTCTTAAGAATGGTAAATTTCCCTGACTTTTTCAGTATATATGAATTTCCCTGACTTTTCCAGGTTATCCAGGTGGCTAGACAACCTGACTGAACTAATTATGTGTCAGTTAGAAGATTTTTAAGTCTTTACGTTCACTGTAATTCCTTTTAGAATATGTACTTTATTTTAACAAGTTTAAAAATAAGACAGTGTAAAACAAATCACGTTTATGGATGATAATTTTTATTATAGCACTTGTTTTCGTAATATCTGGTATCTCGTGACATATCAAGTACATACTTTCAAATTTCATACGAAAATAGTTTATTTACCATTACAGACCTTGACAATGTCACCGTTATTTCATGTGTACTGAACTAGTTGTTTTGTCTGAAAGTCTTTATGTTTACTTGTAATCACTTTTAGCATATATACTTTACTTTGACAATAATAAGTGATTTTTTCTTATATAATTTTATAATTATTACAGTTGCTGAAATATTTAATAACACAACATAACATAGCATTAACACAACATAAAATAACTATGAATACTGTTATTATTTAGGATTATTTTGAAGAAGAATAAGTACCATTTGTATCTACTGCACCCGACTGCGAATCCTGCCTATGTTTGATTGTTCGAGCAATGCTGCAAAATTAAAAAACAATTAAAAAATACACTATGAAACGAAAGCTATTTTAAATTCCGCGCACAAAAAAATTATAAGTTAAACTTAAAACATGTAAGATATGCCTAGTATTATCTTTTTAAATATGAGCTAAATACAAAATAGAGAAAAATAAAACAAAACTGAAAGCAGAAATGTTATACCGTTTTGCATTTGACGCTTGGGATTTACATTCTTGTACGCACTTGGCTATTTGCCTGAAAAATAAGAAAAAATCGTTATGAGATACAAGAGACTAGCAATATCAAAAAGAAAAACGAAGATTGGTTCAAAATAATGATGAAAATGTTGCGATCATAAAAGTTTAATACAGAATTAATATACCAGGAAAAAATTAAGATGATACTCAATCCTCCCATGCACTAAGTATTTTTAAATAAATGAAAAAAAAATTATTTCACGCTTAAAATACATTTAAAACGGATTATTGAGAACAAATAATGTTGAGTTTTTGAAAGTTATAGAGTTAACACAAAATTATAAAAAGAAATCCATATAAGGTTTACGTGCGATAAAAAGTTATTAGTAGTAATTATTAAGAATCTTTAAGTGACAATAACTTAGGATACATTAAGGCTCCTGCCCGTGCAGGCGAAGATACTTGCAAGCTAATGCTAAACCTATGAGAGGTTATTTTCTAATATCTCGTTTTCATTTTGACATTTTTAAATAACTTTTTTTGCATTGGATAGCCGAGGTCCATCTCTACATCGCTCCTTTTTTACTTTTTCGATTTTGGTTGGATATATTTTTTATAAAGTTACTTTCACTTTCAAAACCGATTCTGATAATGAAAGTGTCATTCTAAAAAATATCTGCAATCAAAATCGAAAAAGTGAAAGAGGAGCGATGTAGAGATGGATCTCAGCTATTCAATGCCAAAAAAAATAAATAAATAAATAAATAAATAAATAAATAAAAAATAAAAAAATAAAAATAAAAATAAATAAAAATGTCGAAATGCAAACGATATATTAGAAAATAACCTCTTCATAGGTTTAGCATTAGCTCACGAGTGTCTTCGCCTGCAGGGCCTTAACACAAAATAAACAAGTTGGAAATTGCACATCAAACGTGGCAAATGAGGTGCGTTCGTACTATAACTAGTTTTATAAATATTTTTTTGCACCTGATACTGCACTGAATATATATTTTAGTGCACTTTATAAGTGCATATAAATTTCACTCTGATCAAAAGGCTGTAACGTCATTAAAATGCACTTGAAATATTTTTTTCCAATTGGCCGTATGTAACGGAAAACTTTTGACTGTCCCTGTAATTAAACTATACATCCGCTTTTCAGAAAATTTGAAATGGCTCGACAAATGTTTGCAACAATCATATATTTAAAATTTCAGACCATTCGGTTGGGTAGTTTTTGCTCTGTTATATGCGGACGCCCCGTGGCAGAATGTGCGCGACGCTGCGACGGGCGTCGCAGACTTTTCAGGGCACCTGCAGACTAAAAAAAGTATCTCAAATTTTGACAAATGATCGCCGAAAAAAAAATCTTCGTTAATCGTTTGCAGAAAAAAAACGTCAATTTCACGAAAGGATCGCGGGAAAAATGCAAATATTGTCAAAGAATCGGGGGAAAATGCAAATTTTGTTAAAGGATCGCAAAAGAACTCGAATTTCGCCAAAACATCGCTAAAAAAACGCGCATTTTGTCAAAGGATCGCACAAAACGCAAATTTTGCGAAGAATCACGAAAAAGCGCAAATTTTGTTAAAGAATCGCGGATAGAACTTGAATTTATTCAAAGAATTCCGGAAAAACGCGGATTTCTTTAAAGGATCGCGGGAAAAAGCGAATTTCTTCAAAGGATCGCGAAAACACGCAAGTTTTGTGAAATATCGGGAAAAAATGCGAATTTTGTCAAAGGATTGCGAAAAAATGCGATTTTCGTAGAGGGACAGCGACAAAAACGCGATTTTCATAAAAGGATCGGGGAAGAAACGCAAATTTCGTCAAACGATAGCAAACAAAAGTGCATTTCGTCAAAGGATCGCAGTGGAAAAACGGTAAATTTGTTAAAGGATAGCAGAAAAAACGCAAAATTCATAAAGGATCGTGGTAAAAAGGCGAATTTCTTCAAAGGATCGCGGGAAAAATAAATTAATTAGGTTATATTATAATTAAAGTGAAGGTATATTTTTATAATGTTAATCAGTAAAAATTCTATTTATTTTAACATTTATAATGTTCTTGTTCATAATAAGAAAATTGAAACATGCTACTCCCGCAGACAATTTTCATTTCACTAAATTGCTGTCGCAGACACAACCACAATTTTCTGCCACCGGGTGCGGACGATGGACGGACAGACAGACAGACGGACCGAACGACGACTATAGGTGCTACGTATTTATATAATTACGAACGCACCTAAAAATTTATTACGTTCTTGTTTCGATCCAAGAGCAAAAATTCTCTCAGAAAATCTCTCACGCAGAACAGAAACAAATTTGTCAAATGCGAATTTTCCAACTGAGTTTTCGATAAGAAAACGGTTCTGCCATTTATCGCTGTATTTCAGAAGGATTATTGCACTTCCTATGAGGTTTATACATAATAAAAGAGTAAAAATAAAATACGCATTCTGCCCAGCTTTAGAGGGGCTGTTTTACAATACAATCGCGCATGATATTACGCATGAAAGGGTTTAAACAAACAATGTAATAATATATTTAAAAAATATTACTTTCTTACCCCTTTATGTCCCAAATTATAAATTCATAAAATTTTCATCTTCAAAAGCATTTTTCGTAAATATTTGAAACCACATTAGAAGATTTACACAATCATTTAATAAATTTTAGAATGATTTTGCCAATTAAAAATAATTAATTAAATTTGAATTTATAGGGATTTTTTGCAATATTTAAAACCTCACTCAAATTGTTTATTTAAAATATTTTTTTCAATATTTTATAGAATTAGGAAATGTACAACTATAATGCTCTAACAATAGAAATATAGAAATATTTCCGAACTGAAATCCCCCCCCCCCCTTCCTCCCGCCAAGAAAGCCGAAAAGATGCAAATGAAAAGAAAAAAAAAATCACACCTTTGAAAATATTTTTGTTTTGTGCAACCAATAATACTTTTGGAACAAGATAAAGTAAAATACCTATAATTCATTCTAAATTATATTATTACTAATCTATGTATTAAATGAATTTTATAACAAGTTATTTTAATGGTACTTTAACGTACCGTCGGGGCATAAAGGATTAAGTTGAATTCTTAAAAAGGTATAAATAAATTTTATGCATAATAGAAAATAGTAAACCCCTAAAACGTAACATATAAGTACATGAAATATTTTGTTAGAATAAATGCTAATATAAATATCAACTTATAAATGAAAATATTTTCAATAATCTAAAATTTTAACTTTAAAAGTTTGAAATTTAAAACTTTAAAAAGTTAACTTTTCTCATTCTTTATTATTTTTTTAAAGCAAATTTTTTTTCTTAATTAAAAATCATACAATACATAAAAAGAGATTTTTGTAATGTCAAAAAAATAAAGAATTTTAACTAAAATCGAAAATGTTGCAGAAAATTTATTTCCAAGGCATCTAGATAATTAGGTAGAAATTTTGTAATTAAGATACATCTCTTTAAAAAAAACTGAAAAATTACACTGTGACATAAACAGAAAAAGAATTAAACAAATAATTTAGTACTGAAAACAATGCTAAGTAAACTGTTCATTGACGTAATTTTCATGCGTTTAAGCATATTTATATCGATTGAATCTGAAAATGCTGAACTATTTTTAACGCAATAATTTATTTTTTATTTATTTGTTTATTTGGAGTTTCTGGCATATTTTAATACAAATATGCGTAACAATCCATGAAAAATGATAACGCGCAATCGACATGTTCAAAGTTACCTAACTGAATCATATTATAACATTAACATGCTCATCTTTAATACGGAATATTATGGAATTCACAAAATTTTATACGAAAAATTAATATGAGTAATATATATAACTATTCATATAAAACAGCCCACTAACTTACTCTAAATATAATGTAGCCCAATATTTCACGTAAGTTCAGACAAAATATAGGATAATAATTATGAAATTTTCATTATTTAATAAATACATAGAATAGAACTTTCGAGCATACAATTTGATAAAATACGAATTTGTTTTACATTAAAAAAGAATACAGTTTGAGAAAACAAATTCAGCAATAATCAGCATGGAAGATTAATATATTTCCATTCTTTGATATAGTCTAATACAGAAAACATTTTAATTACAAAAACCATATTTATTGAGGAAGGAGTGATAAATGAAAATAAATATCTTGTCTTAATTCGAGCAACAAAAATTACAACAGGAACATCGAAATCAATCTGAAAATCTACGTTGAAAAGCGCTCAAGATATATTTTTCTAATTGATGAAAAGTTTCTAAAATACATACGACTACATTTTATTCGAATCTTATCGACAATCAAACACGAAAAACTTTCAGGAAAACCTTATTAAGTCAAATTCTTTCTTTAAAATATCTGTAATTGCTGCAATAATTAAATTATTTTAGTTTATATTAGTTTTAAATAAATTTATTTACTTTTCATTATTAAAAGAAGACCAAAAACAAGATATTTTTCGTTAACAAATTAAAAAAAAATACGTACTAAAAATTTCGTTTTCAAACCAAATTCTTCTCTTTGTAGAAACCCAAACAAACAAATGCATTAAAATGTTATACTTTGAATATTGAAAGGTCTGTACACAGAATTGATTTGGTGCGAATGTGAGTATGAGGATGTAAGTGTGTATAAACAGATGACACGTGGATAATTGACGAAAAAACAACGAGGGAAAAAAATAAAAAGAAATAAAGCCTTTCATCAGATAACTATAGTGAAGGACGGGAACAAAAAAATTCAAAGGGATGTAAAAATACCGGATATAAAATAACACCAAAAGGAAAAAAGGTAATAAATTTCCCGGAATGAAACAAAAGGGAATAAATGAGAATTCCCATTCAGAAATCAGAATTATTCAATGCCGGCAGAAACAGCTATTGGGGTAAAATTATATTCAGAAATAATAGTTCCTAACTTATATATTTAATGTACATTCAATGATGAAGAAATAAAATCCAATCTAATGTGAAATGAAGATTAATAATAATATCATTTGAACAGCCCAAGATTAATGATGGAAGAATAAGTAATTTTAAAACTTATTTTTGAAGAAGAAATAAAGCTCGAAAAAAATATATATATAGAAAGTTTAGACATTCGAAAGTGAAGAAAAGGCCATTTTATTATCGGGAAAGAAGCTGTTTTTATTTTACCAAAATAACAGGGACTATTTTAATTGCAAACATCCTTTAGTCTGCTTTAAGTTCAATGCATTCATTCTGCATTATAAGGTTTCAACAAATTTTTTCCTACTCGCTTACATTATCTCAATAGTTTATGTGGGAATATTTATTTTTTAAGGGAGTGGGGAGGCATAATTTTCTCCTTTTTCGTGAGTCAGACGAATAAAGAACAGACTAGGGATGCACCGAATAGTGGTTTTGGCCGAATACTGAATATTCGGTCTACAAGCGAACGGAATACCGAATATTCAGCAAACCGAATTGTAACTGTTAAGCCGAATACCAAATATTCGGCCAGCCAAATAGTAACTATTCGGCAATATACCGAATATTCGGCCTGTCGAATAAAAGTTTAAAGGCATTCAAATGTTAAAATTTAAAACAATTTTAGATAATATTTAGAAAACAGAAACTTTCATTTTGATAAACAAGAGCTTTTTTCAAGTAAACTTCATGCTGAAAAAAATCTGCTTTGAAATTTTAAGAAGAGGATAGTTACAAAACTTTTTTAATTAATAAAATTTTAACTTTCATGGCTTCGTCTGTGAATTAAAACAAATGAATAAAGTTTTCTTAAATTCTAAAACAAACTTTTTAAAATCAAAGAGAAATTATAAAAAAAACTGAAAAAAAAAATTGTACAAGATCATATATTATTTGTTTGTCAGGAAGAGAATAAAGTAAAAGTAAATACATAAAGTAAAAGTAAATACAATCTATTCAAATTTTATATGGTGGCAACTCAGCAAGAATAACTGTTCTACTCCCTTTAATTAAGTAAGGAAGTTTTTTAATGCATCTTAAATCGGTGTCTGGAGTGAGCGATCATTTTCAGAGATTGTAAATGTTGTTCTTAAAATCTTAGCAAGAAACACATTATTTACTGGACAATGTTCAGGAACTTGCATTTGTACATAATTAATTCCTATTTGTTTGTTATTTTTGAATTACCCTATGAAAATCCTCATGATTGTTTCATTTTCTTAAATAATACTTAACAAACAGCAAATAAATAATGTAAAAACATTATCTTTTATTTAAATATGATTCTGTTTCTAATTATTCTGAATATCTTTATAAGTTGACCGTTAAACGTAGAAGTTGTATAAGGTTTTTAAAATTGTGTTTTAAAAGTTTTTTTTTTAAGTATTCGGTTTGGCCGAATATTTTGATATTCGGCATACCGAATATTTTGATATTCGGACAAATCGAATATTAGGTAACATAGACGAATACCGAATAGATACCGAATATTCGGTGCATCCCTAGAACCGACATATGCAAATTTTGTGTGCATAACTGATCTACTCTTCATAAAAAATTTGCGTAAAATTAAATAGCAAAATTGGTACTCTTAAGTTTCCTAAAATCCTCTAAAAATCCCTTAGAAAACTAATTGAATGGGATATAACGAAAAATGTTCTATCTATATTATATCATCTGATTCTGAAGATGTAATAGGAGAAAAGTTGGAATTGAGAGTCTGCTGTAAGAATAAATCGAAGACAATAACTATACTAATTTGTTGAAATTCTAATTGAAGTCAAAAAATTCATTCTTGTCATTAGCTCTTCTAATTAAGGTAACTTGATAAAACAGATGTAAAACAAATACTGTAGAACAAGGATGAAACGAAATGAATTTTATTAATTTAGTTTAATATTAGACAATGATATTGATAAAAGTTAAATATTAGCTTATTCTTGAAAATTTATATCTGGCTTCTCGCATTGTTAAGAGAACATATACAACGCTCACCCGGAAGAAAAAAAGACACAGCTTCAAAAGATTCATTTTGCGCATTATTCCACCAACAGATCTGTCTTAGATACAGTCGTGAAAAAAAAAAAAAAGAAAAGAAAAAGTAAACACCCTACTACTCTGTAACAAATTATAGTATAAGAAAGTTACTGGTACCAAACAATTGGAAATAAAGTTTACTTTTAAATGATGTATGTGAAATTTTCTTAGAGGGTCATCTACAAATAAAAACCAGACAAAACTTTTTTTTTTTCAATAGCAACACCCCATTTTGACAATATATTTTAAATCTTCGGTTCAAACTATAGATAGATTGAAAATTGAAGTTATTTGAATTGATAAGTTTTTGAATTATACACGTTCAAAATTTAGAGCTTCAAATGTTAAATTACATAACATAAATACAATGAATTTGTAATTTTTAAATTTTTATTATATGAATTACGAAATTAATATTCGAAAAAAAATATGAATTGCAACGTACAAGTTTTTTGATTGATTTATATTTATTATGTCCTGCTTTATGCGAATTCAAAATTTCAAATTTTTCTTCCTAGTAGTTTTCAAATCATACTTCAAAAATGTCAAAATGAGGGTTTAAGAGGCCCTCAATGATGTGCAGAAAAGCATAATTTGAAAAATATACATTTTACTTAGTTTGTTGAAACATTTGGGTGGCAATAGTCGAAACATATTGAGTGAGTGAAATTGTCATATTGACAAGAAATGATACATTAACATGTTAAGCGCCACGTCAGTCACCGGTGACTGACACTGAACTTTCCGTTTAGAACGCATCATTCACCGATGACTGACGGTCTAAAATATGATATAAAACTATATATATATTTAAGTAATTACTGAAAATTTATTTAAAATTTACTAAACTTTTATTTATTACAGGATTATACTTTAAGAAAAATTACTTAAAACATTGTAAATTTTTCAGCTTCAGTGTCAGTCACCGTGGCACTCAACGCATTAATAGAAGTGACTTAGTCATTCTGTAGTCTTTCAACAATCGGGTACCAAACTTTAATTTGGATACAGCTTTTAAGATATGCTCATTTTAAAATAATTGATTTCTCTGAAGAAACTAATCGTACGAATTTCATGAAAATTTGTATTTAATCTAATTAAAAGGTGTAGAATTTACTCATGGTGTCAAATTTGGGTATAACAAAGTTTGGGTTCGTTTTGATTTGTAGATGTCCGCCCTAACCGAATTTTACGTACACCATTTAAAAGTAAACTTTATATCCAATCGTTTGGTACCAGTAAATTTATTCTACCATAATTCGTTGCAGAATTAGTAGGGGGTGTTTACTGGGGGTTTTTTCCCACGACTGTACATCTTTCTACAGAAAAAGTGTCATGAGTGTAGTTATCCGAAATACCGATATGTGTTATTTTGTTACCACAGAAGAGGGGCAAAGGGTGGGGGTAAATTTACTTAATCCTCCCTATGCCTTCTACGTCTTGATTCTTAAGGTTTTACGCTTTTACGTGCACTTATACAATTGCATGCAAAGCTAAGTGCTGTAGTTTTATGTTACAGCAAAAAAATACCAATCTACTTTTACCCCTCCTGTGAGATATATTTTTGAGTTGCGTACTTTTCATGCGGATGAGCGATATATTAAATCAATCTAAAATAAAATTATACCTCATACTTTGGAAGAGAAAAAAAAACTAATTTTTTTTTAACTGCAACTGAAGGAAATAATGAAATGGCAAAATAACCTAAAAAAAGATATAACGATAACAAAAACAACATAAAAATTTTAATGCAAAGAGTCTCAAAATCCATTAACCTAATTTCATAAAATATCTCAAATTAATTTTCCTCATCTACGCATTTTATGGTAAAGAAATAAGAACAAATAAACAATTGCTCAAGATTTCACAGGAATATCAGTGAGGCGACAAATATAGCAACGAAATATTATTATCATTCCCATGTACTTTTTAACGTCAACTTTTCTTCCACAACTTTAAATGTTTAGTTCTGCTTTAAAAATACAAGCTTTTTTTAGATTCGACGCAAGGTTACTTTTCTTTATGTGAAGGAAACGTTCTTAGAGAAGGTTGATGACTCTTATAAATTAACTCACAGACTTTAAATCATTCCAGTGCGTAAACCAACCTAGTTATAAATATATAGTGCTTACAGAAAAGCCTTAAATTACATATTTACCTTCAAGTCCCAAATAACGAAAACTGATTACAATCTAAGTTAGCATAGTAAACAATGCAGTATAGATTTTTAAACACGGTTAGGATATGTAATTCTAAAATGAACACTTTCTGTTAATAATAATAAGCGAAAATATGATGATACATTTCTCACAAAATATAATAAAACCTGACAAGGAGGAACCGCAAAGTGAAAAACCCGTTTTAGACAAGTTTTCGTCTAAGCAGATTTTTCTTTTTGCCGCAACCATGAAAGTGCTCCTTTCAAGATAAGATTCCGTTATACACAGGTTCAGTTTTGTCAGGTATTTACTATACTAAGAATATTACAAAGCATTTTGTGATACATTCAAAAAAGAAACTTAACCTTTCAACGGACGCACATATATTTCTTGCACGAAAAGGCGCGTGACGTAATATTTTCGAACAAGCCAGATAATTATTATACAAATACCAGATAATTCATAAAAATAAGAGAAATGTCAGAAGAGCAATTATACATATAAATAGTACAAACTGAATTTTAATTCCAGTGTCATTGGTGAACACTTACTAGGTTTTACTGTTATACAGCTGTAAAACAATCCCTACTGAAAATAGCAATAACAATCAGTGTTTATTCCAAAACTGTTTTAAATTCGAGGATAAATTATTGTTAATACCAAAATTTTTTTTTTCTATAAATGCATTCCAATAACATTAAATATGACGTTTGTTAAGTTAAACCTAAATTAAATATACCTTTATAATCTAAAAGTTTCCCTTTGAAAATTACAAAAAAGTTTTAGCTGAGAAATTATTAATATTAATACATTATCTTAAGGGAGGAAATCACAAGTTAAATTACAAGTTAACATTGTCATACTCAAATATTAAGAATAAATAACATAAAATTATATATAAGATACTTAGATATGAAACATGCCCCTATTCTGTCGTCTTTGATCATTTTACATATTTTTCAGTGTGGCAATAAGATTAATGTTGTTATTTGTGGCTGTTAATTTAGATTTAAGCGCTAATTACGTCCAGCGTAATTCATGGCTGTATAGAAAAAAGATGAGAAATCTGTCTGAGAATAACCAACAAATAATATTACCAATTATAAATGCAATACTTAAAATGCCATTAAAAAAAAAAAAAAAAATGTATATAATTAAAATACGGGATAAAAATTTAATATTAGTACTTCATAATTACTTATTATGTTTTAATGGAAGAATGATTAAATTTAACAGAAGAATGTTCAATTCTAATTTAGACTTTTTTTTTTAGAATATATGATTCGCGACAAACGCTCCGTACACTACTTTAAAATTTTTGTCATCACTAATTTTGAATAGTAATTTTCGCTTTATTTAATTTCTCAAATTCTACGATTAGATAATGCAATAATTTCTATTCTGAAATACTGTTGTTTAAATTCAAGAATTTGGAGCACCCTATACGATACGTATACGTACCTCTCGCCATGAAAAAGTTTTAAAATCTGAAGAAAAGAAAAATCATCTACGATCACTGCATTAAATTTTTGTTTCTGCTACAAAGCCAGAAAAAAAAATCGTCTAAGGTTTCCTAAGGTATACAATAAAGAAAGCACGCAGAGAAAATTAATAAATTAAAAATACAGACATAGAGAATAACCAGCAACAAACTCTTAAACTCTCATTCGGCCGAAAGTAATGCTAATGATAAATTAAAAAGAGTAAGAGGAAGTGAGAAATTAGAGTGAGATTCATGACTCATTTTGGTTAATGATACAAAGCTGTCAAAGAACAGAGTGTATCTTTCCATGTTAAATGATATCAAGGGTCTGTCTGTTCAGGTTTTTCTCACACAGGATCCTATTTTTGCGAAATTGTGAATACTTTTATACTTGTGAAAAATCAAAAATCTAATCGCAATTTTGTGAATTTGAAATTATATTTTTAATTCCTGTTATATATAATATATACATATTTAGCGATGTCATTTGTGCACATAAAAATAAATAATAGGTTCTTTGGCGACTTCGGCTCTTTTGATCCAGATCAAATTTGATTTTAAATGATTAAATTTTTGTAAGTTCAATTTGAGAATGGTATAGTCTGATGAAGGACCTATTTTCAATACATAGAATTTTGTGAAGGGACCTGTTTAAAGGCGAAAAATTCTGTGAAGGATCCCGTTGTAAGATCAGGGGTCTGTCCAGACTTTACTTTCAGTATCCTGTTTTTGTGAAATTGCGAAGAGTTTTTTACATTTGTGAAAAATCTAGTCACAATTTTGTGAATTTGAAATGATCGTTATATCCAGGTTCTTGTTTATACATTTTTAAGAATATATATGTATATATATAAAATACATATATTTTCTTTATATATGTAAAAGTGAGAGGTCAGATCTTACTTTTAAATGATTAAGATTGTGAAATGTTCAGTTTAGAGATGGAAAAAATTTGTAAAAGGCCGATTTTTAAGACAAATAATTTTGCGAGGGGTTTTGAGATGAATAATTTTGTGAAGGCTCCTGTTTTGACATGAACAATTTTGTGAAGGGTCCTTTAAAGGGCCCAATTTCTTCTTAAACAGATCCCTGAAGATAAAGAATTTTTTAAAGGGTCCTTTGAAGGACTTAAATTCTTCCTAAACAGATCACTGGGACTTAAAAATCGGCATCGGGTTCGGAAATCAAAACATGAAAAAACGAAATATAACAAACCATATCTACGTTCATTTTCTTTTCGAAAGCCGCAATCCCTTTCAAAAAATATTAATATTAACTTTGAAAAAAAAAAAAAAAAAAAAAAAAAATATTTTCCGAAACTAGCTCTCGCAATTTTTTCCGCAATGTCGTTCTGCTGCCTGACTTTTTAAACGAAATGCGGAAAAAAAAAAAAAATCCCACACGCTTAACGAGCGTATATTCAGCTTTAAAAAGACGGTTTCGGTTTTAAAAATATTAATATTAACATTTTAAAAAAAGTTTCTGGAAGTCACCTCAGGATTTCTTCTGATTGCTTGCTTAAAATCGTGGATAAGCACGTGGCTTTTGTTCTCGATCTGTAGACGTTTTTTTACCACTAAATATCAATATTTTAGAACGAAATTATACACGGAAACATTATAGTATCGGAATTACTATATCGAAAACATTATAGTAACACGCTAAAAATTTATTTGGATCGACTTCTTCGATTTAAAATCTGCTTGCTTCTGCGTGTTTATAATACTCTATAAAAACTACCAGTACCACTTTTCTTGTTTTTATATGCAATAGTTTTTGTGCAAGATAAGCCCAGAAAATAAAAAGGTCACAATAGATTAAATTATTGCAGCAGCAACAATAGTAACTTATTTATTTAAAAAAAAAAAAAAAAATAGAAGTAACAGTTAAAATAAATTAGTATTTTTTTTTTTTTGGGGGGGGGGGGGGGTGTACGTACTTTAGTTCGTTTTTGGTTACAAGCAAATATTTTTAAACACTAACATAAAAGAGTTTGTTATCACTTAAAATAGTATATATTATTTTTATGGTATATTTGAAGCTATTTTCACAGTATTCAGTGGTTAAGGAAAACTGCACTGCTGATTTTAACGAATCAATTTGAATTATAATTTAGTAAGGCTATCAGAGAAACAAAAATCATACGAAGAGTAATGACACTAATATTATATTAATATCAGCAATTATCAGAGAAATATAAAGGAAAAAGGCTATAATGAAAAACATAGCAATTTTTCATGTGATTTTTAGTGTGTTTTTACGATTTGCTAAGATTTTTACAATTTAGTAAAAGGAAACCAGTTTCAATCTTATAACCCAATATAGTATTTTTTTTTCTCTTTTTTTATTCCACTAGGGGGGGGGGGGGGTCTACCCTCTACGAGCTACGCTCGCCAACCCCCGCAAACTCTAAAAGCACGCTAATTTGATCGGCTTTAAAAAAATTTCGGAAGAATGAATTATAATGAAAATAACAGTGGCGATCTCCTTGCTAACGGGTTGTTTTTGTCTTTGATTAAATCGGATCAGTGAAACATGTAAAAATAAGATAATAACTATAAAATGAATGAAGTAAACAGAGTCTTTGTCTCCCGGTATTTTTTAACGGCGCTATAAAATAAAGTTCTTTTAAATAAGACATTTTAAATGTATCGCTTTAAATCTGACGTAATTTTCACCAGTTTTCTTTCTCGTTTTAATAATCACGTGAAAATACTTTTTTGTTAGAAAGGAAATATTTGCGCTAGAATTAAAAAGATTATCTCAAAATATCAAATAAATGTCTCGCCCAAATATATTTTTAAATTTAAACTGTTTGGCAATATTATGAATTGGAAATTTTAAATATGACGTAATTTCCTTCATGTACACTTTTAACGCATATTAATGGATTTATTATTTTACGATTTTCTTTCTCTTTTAAAATTCACGTGTAAATATAGCTTTTATGACGTAATTATAAATATCTTCCTGCTTTTAATACGTAATCATTTAATTCTCATTTGAGTTTTATTCTGTTTGTAATAGTTATGTGTAGACAATTTTTAATTTTAAGGAAATATTATTCATTGCGATGTTTTAAAATTTGGCAACAATTTAAAAATGATTAAATACCCATGTATAGTTTTTGCTCCTATAAAACTTTTTTAATGGAACGATTTTGACCCACTTTAACATTAAATATCTCTTAAAATAATTCTTCGATTTGAAAACTGTCTGCATCAGCGTGTTTATCAAACATTTCTCTATAATTCCACCGATTTTCATATTTTTGTATGCAATACTTTTCTTAATATTAACGAAGAAAGACCTCCGGTCACAAAAAATTCAAAACCAGCAGCGGCGGCGACAGCGTTAGTTACTTTTTTTTTTTTTTTTTAGAATAGAGAGATTTTCCTAAAGTTTATTCGAAATTTAAAGCGATTTTTAAATTTTCCGCCATTTTTTATTATGATTTTCAAAACTTTTTCGCAATTTGTGCTGTTTTTTGACGGACCCGGACAATGCCGCGCAGGTTAGCTAGTAGTATACATTATTTTTATGGTGCATTTGAAGTTATTTCCACAGTATTCAATGGTTAGGGAAAACTGCATTGCTGATTTTAATGAATCAATTTGAATTATTATTTAGTTAGGCTATCAGAGAAACAAAAATAATAAGAAGAGTAATGACGCTAAAATGACGTATTGGAAAATAACCTTTTTAGATTTAAAAAATGGGCGGCAATGACCACAGAACAACACATTTAAAAATTGATAGTCTTGCAGCAAGAAGTGATTTTTTCCATTTTTGGTATTTTGTCAGAAGTCCTATTTCTTGTTAAAAAGATATCCTTCGGAATAGGTATTTTTGGATGTTATTGATGATATACATATGTACGTAGATTAATGGATAAGTGGAAAAAATAATTTTGAGGAAATTTTAACATTTAAATGATCATTATTATTATTATTAAATTTCTCAAAAAAGACAAAAAATGGAGGTAATTTGTTTTTGCTGCAAGCCCATCAACTTCGGAATCACAAAAAACTTACTTACACGAATACTGTATTAAACATGGATTTAATGACTAACAGAATACTCTATACGCACTGTAAAATTAATAAAAAAGTATTTTAAGCTACATTAAAATGCTCTCGACAATTACTCTTTTGGTATACTTTCACTTTAAACTAACGCTTTCGACGTGACGGAAGTTTGCAATCTTTTGAAACTTCCGTTGCATTCGATACAGAAATATTGAAACTGAAACTAATTTTTAAAATAGTGAAGCCATATTATGGTTTTTCCTCTTTCAAAACAAGTGTTAAGGTAATTTAACTATTCAATAGTTATAGCCCATTATTAATATTCGTCTTCTATTTAGTTCTCAATTTACTACTTTCAATATCAGATATGTGTCACTGGAAAGTAAAATTGATAATTATATTCCAGGGCTGATGCATAGATTTTCCGTGGTGCTTACGAAAAGTTTTATGACGCTTTTCAAAGTGGAAAATTTTCTCATGTTACAGGAACGCATTTTAATCTTAAATACATGCATAACTACATTACATTTTTAGTCCATTATGTTAATTTTCAATATATCCCCACAAATCATTAAAATCTTATTAAGATTGGTGCATATTTACTGCATCAAAACTTTGTTAGAAAAGTTACTATGCATGATTTAAAATGAATTTCAAAAGTTCGACATTTGGCCAAATTGCTGCCTTAGGTTAAAAGGTTATAGACCTTTTACTTATAGCCCAGTGGTAGGGGAGCAAAAAAAGGCCGAATTCGGAATTAATTAGGGGAAAGCTGGAAATAGTTTTAATCCCTTCTGTTTATGTCTAGAATGAATATGCTATGTTTTCCCCCTCGTACTAGGTGAGCGTTAGGAAATATGTATAGAATTATATTAAAAAAATACGTTTTTTTGCATACCATAACAATATCTCAAAACAGCTAACTCTGTCAAAAACATTGTCAACACAGATGTTGTAGAGCTTAACATTCTAAGTAAAATGAGTACCTACACTCAATGCTTATGTTGAATATTAAGGTCACAATTCTACTTCAAAGTTTTAGACCCATCATCACGGAGATGACCTCAGAATTAATTAGGAGAAAACTGGAAATTGTTTTAATCCCTTCAGTTTAGGTCTAAAATGAACGTACTATGTTTTCTTCCTCGTACTTGGGTGAATGTTAGAAAATATGTACATATTTATTTTCGAAAAACACGTTTTTTTAGTTTCCTTAACAATATCTCAAAACAGCTAACTCTATAAAAAACAATGTCAATACAAATGTTGTAGAGCTTAAAATTCTGAATAAAATGAGTACCATCATTAATATTTTTGTTCAACATTAAGGTCGAAATTCTATTTCAAAATTTTACCTTAATCGCTAATCAATAGCTTGAAGCCAGGAGAGACCAAGTTAACTTAACAATATCTCAAAATAGCTAACTCTATCAAAAACATTGGTAGTACAAAAGTTATAGAGCCTAAAATTCTGAGTAAAATGAGTACCTACACTTAATATTTTTGTTCAATATTAAGGCCGCAATTTGAGATATTGTTAAGTTAACTTTGTCTCTCCAGGCTTCAAGCTCTTGATTTGAAAAATTTTGAAATAGAATTGCGACCTTAATGTTGAACAAAAATATTAATGATGGTACTCATTTTATTCAGAATTTTAAGCTCTACAACATTTGTATTGACAATGTTTTTTATAGAGTTAGCTGTTTTGAGATATTGTTAAGAAAACTAAAAAAAAACGTGTTTTTCGAAAATAAATATGTACATATTTTCTAACATTCACCCAAGTACGAGGAAGAAAACATAGTACGTTCATTTTACACCTAAACTGAAGGGATTAAAACAATTTCCAGTTGTCTCTCCTAATAAATTCTGAGGTCATCCCCCTGATGATGGGTCTAAAACTTTGAAGTAGAATTGTGACCTTAATATTCAACATAAGTATTGAGTGTAGGTACTCATTCTACTCAGAATTTTAAGCTCTGCAACATTTGTGTTGACAATGTTTTTGACAGAGTTAGCTGTTTTGAGATATTGTTATGGTATGCAAAAAAACGTGTTTTTTGACTATAATTCTATACATATTTCCTAACGCTCACCTAGTACGAGGGGGAAAACATAGCATATTCATTCTAGACCTAAACAGAAGGGATTAAAACAATTTCCAGCTTTCCCCTAATTAATTCCGAATTCAAACCCCTAACCACTGGGCTATTAATTAAATCAGCAGTTTTAAGTTTGGAAAAATAAATAAAAATTTTAATACATTTCAAAACTACATTGTGAACTTTCTAATTTTTAATTTTTTAGTCATAAGCAACTGTTATAATGACTGTTTTGAAAGAGACCAGTTTAAAAGTTTCCGTTTAAATAGAATTTCGAAACTTTTTAACAAATTAAACCAATGAAAAGTCATGAATTAAAAATAATTCAAATTAATCATCTCGAATGATAATATTTTAATTGTTTAATGGCAACCCAGAAACAAAAACATATTACACAAGCTTCTTAATACGAGCAACTCTTATGCATCAACATTTCCAAAATAGTTTCTATTAGAGTGTATTTTAAAAGCTACAACGCAGCGAGCAAATACATGAAGAATATGTTTTAAACATAATCAAAAGACTGGAAGAGTTTGATCAATTAAATTTTAAACAGGTGCTGAAAACATAGTATCATTTATTTCATATAAATTTTCAAATAGTTTCTCTTTACAAAAATAATGATTTTAATAATAGTTAGACTTAATTTATATGAACGAACGTAACAAGGTTTTACATTTCGAATTTTTCAAAGTATTATGAGGAATTCGCTTTCCATGGCAATTAAATGAACAATATTGTTTTCAAATGAAATAGATAAATAAACCATTCCATTTTTATTGACTTATGCTTCATTTCCATTCAGAAAAAAAAAGTCCTTCCGGCCAGTGCCGGGAGGAAGAGGTAGCTTTTATAATCCTTATTTAAAAAACATGCTTATATCATGCAAACACACGAAGCTCAATTTAGTGGAAACCGAATATAGGAGATTCAATACTAATTTTTATCAATATAATGAATGAGAATTTCGCGAAATTAGTCAGCTTTACCCAAGCTGCTTTTCTTTAAAGTAACTTATATTTGGCTGCCAAATTCGGCAATTTCTTAAAGTGCCTGTCATTTTAAGACAACATGGTGGATGAGGCTAAGCAGTGAACTTGGTCGAGACCTTAGTAATTGCTGTGCACATGCTCACTCACATCGGAATCGGTTAATATATAGGAGTGCTGTCGCATGCAAAAAATCAGATTTTTCAAAATGTCACCCACAATAGAAATTGAAACTGCTATATCTGAGCCATTTTTTAAGGTAAAGACAAACAAAAAATGCTCCTGAATCCTTATATCAAGATCAAATACTTAATAAAGAAACTTTTTTCAATTTCTAATTCTTTTACACCTCACTTTAAATATATATATATTTTTTAATTTAATGGCCGCCATTTTGAAACAAGATGGCTGATGAATCTGGCCAGCGAACTTGGTCGAGGTGTTGATGTATACTATCCACATGCCTTCTTACATCGAAATAGGCGAATACGTGTGTTATCGCCTGACAAATACAAGATCGTTTCAAAATGTTAGCCATGCTAGAAATTCAAAGTGCTATAAATCAACCATTTTTTAAGATATCAACAAAAGAACAAATTTTCAGAAACAAAAACTGCTCCGGAATCTTTGTATCAAGGCCAAACACATAAAAAAATTCTTTTTCATTTTCCAATTTTTTAATACCTCATTTTGAATTTTAAATTAAATTTTTTTTTAAATGGCAACCCTTTTGAAACAAGATGGTGAATGAAGCTGGCCAACGAACTCGGTCGAGACATTGGTATGTACTATGTACAGACCAAGTTACATCCAAATAGGTTCATAAATACGCCTGTTATCGCGTGACAAAAATCAGGTCGTTTTAAAATGTCAGCCACAAGAGAAATTCAAAATGCTATTACTCAGCCATTTTTTTTAGATATAGACGAAAGAAAAACTGTTCCGGAATCTTTGTATTAAGGTCAAACACATACAAAAAAATCTTTTTCATTTTCCAATTTTTTGGTATTTCATTTAAATTTTTTTATTTTTTTAAATGGCCGCCATTTTGAAACAAGATGGCGGATGAAGCTGGCCAACGAACTCGGTCGAGATATTTGTATGTACTATGTACACACCAAGGTACATCCAAGTCGGTTCATAAATACGCCTGTTATTACGTGAGAAAAATCAGGACGTTTCAAAATGTCAGCCACGCTAGAAATTCAAAATGCTATAACTCAGCCATTTCTTAAGATATAGACGAAACAAAAACTGCTCCCGAATCTTTGTATAAAGGTCAAATACATAAGAAAAAAATATTTTTCCATTTTTAATTTTTTGGTACCACATTTCAAGTTTTAAATTTTTTTTTAAATTTTAAATGACCGCCATTTTGAAACAAAACGGCGGATGAAGCTGGCCAACGAACTCGGTCGAGAGATTGGTATGTACTATGTACACACCGAATTACATCCAAATCGGTTCATAAATACGCCTTTTATCGCGTGACAAAATTCAGGACGTTTCAAAATGTCAGCCACGCTAGAAATTCAAAATGCTATAACTCAGCCATTTTTTAAGATATAGACGAAACAAAAACTGCTCCGGAATCTTTGTATAAAGGTCAAATACAGAAGAAAAAAATATTTTTCCATTTTTAATTTTTTGGTACTACATTTCAAGTTTTAAATTTTTTTTTTAATTTTAAATGGCCGCCATTTTGAAACAAAACGGCGGATGGAGCTGGCCAACGAACTCGGTCGAGACATTGGTATTTACTATGTACACACCGAATTACATCGAAATCGGTTCATAATTACGGGAGTTACAGTGTGACATAGATCAGATATATATATATATATCAATTTTGAACGGAGGGTGGTTTCGGGGTCTGGGGGTCATGATCGATGAAAATATACCAAAATTTTTTGAAATCGCTTTCCTCCGAACGGCTGCAATAGGTAGCTTTTTTGTAAAGAAAGCTACCTAAAATTACGTTTAGTAAATAAAGCAGATAATGTAAATCATTTGTCCAAAGCGGCGCCCTTTCGAAGTTTTCTCGGCCCCCTTCCTAATGTTACCTATTGCTAGATTTTCTTAAAAAATACAATTTTTTTAAAGAATATTTTCTTTAAAATTTATATTTCCATGGTTATATTATTATTACTATTATTATTATTATAAGTGCGTTTAAAGCTTATTAACCTTTTTTAAAAATTGAGATATGTTCCCTCTCAGAAAAATTTACTTCTAAATTTACTGAGATTTATGTTTTTTACTACAAATTATTTTTACATGAGTTTCTTGAATCGTAGGATTTTTATGGCTACCACTGTGATATATATATGCATCGTATAAGACGCAGTGTTGCCAATTTAGTGCATTTTTAATTCAAAATATCTACCACTATTGCTGTACATTAAACTTAGCTTCCTTTAATTTGAGATAATCGGTGATTAAATAAAGCGAAGATTATTATTCAAAAAATTGGTAGATATTTTGAAAAAAAAATTTAATTCATTGGTAACATCAATAAGAAATTTGAGTATCGTTACCACTATGCACAATAAGATAATATTATTGCATATTTTGAAGAATGGCGCACTTCTGTTCTTGCCACTAGCTCAGGTGCGCCCCTGCTTAGTGAAAGGTTGAACAGGCCTGCTGTATAATATAAGATAATTTAGAAAATAGAATTGTTTTTGTTAATCCACTTCAGAAGCACTTTGACCTTATGGTACCTAATATTTTTTAAGTAACAATTTCAATGCTTCTTCAAATTCTTTTCCTTCAATATCAGGATCATCTGCATCGTTTAGTGTTCCCCCCGCCCCCAACTTTTTGATACCTCTAAACAGTACTAGCTCTGCAAAACACTCAAAAAATTTTAACTGCTCTTGCACATGTAATGGGATTTTTTTTTTTTTTTTTTTTCGTTACGTTCGAACAGCAGGTTATGCAATTTTCAAACATTAACACAAGTCAACGAGTAATTTTAGAGGCGAAAATGAAGTACGTGTGGTAATATTATTATACCGTGATTACAACACGAAATGTTTTTGATGGATATCCTATCAAAGCTGTTAAATACTTATCTATAGCTATATCCGTTTTGTTTATTTGTTGAAGTGTGCGTGTGTCGTTATTCTTCGATTAATACAAACTATTAATAAGGGATTTTTCCTTTTTTTCTTTCTGAGTGAACCGTTAAAACTTCAACATCACAAAATTATACTCACACTCAAAAAAGCAGGATACAAATAAATAGCAGCTTTCACAAGAAAAATACTAAATTCGCATGTTAATTTGAACAAGAAGTATCAACAAATTAACTGCTAAATGAAAGGCTGCTCTGTTTGATACCTCTAAACATCACCAGCCTTGCAAAACTCTCACAAATTTATTACCCCCACATATGCATGTAATGTTATTTTTTCATTGCGTCCCAGGAACAGGTTATGCAATTTTCAGACATCAACGCATATCACCGAGTAATTTTATAGACGAAAAAAAGAAGAACGTGCCTGATTTTGGGAATAGAATCAACATCTTTTTCGTCTATTTCTTTCGAGGCATGTCAACATCATCTTCCCCAGGTGGTATGCAGATGCACCAGGCCACTGGAGCAAAAAAGCTGGCAGAGAGTTGAGTAACTTGCACTTCCCAATTATGTTTTTCATTTTTCTTCCTGTAAGAAGTCAGGTGCTCAGCTCTTCCAAGTCGTCGACCGTTGAAGCTGAATCTACCGAAGGACGATCTGAAGTGGTTCGTTGACACCTGGACATAAGTTTCTTGACATTCTTATGAATATTAGGAAGTGGTTTTGAAGACAATAAGCAAGCGTCCCTTTGGAAAACGCCTATTTTAGCATTCATAAAATGACCACAACTCATTCTCTAGGAGGAAAATGTTTAAAAATAAAACACCCTTTTACGCTGCAGAGAAAGTACGTGATATCCATATCTGTTACGCATGCATATTTACTGAGAAGACTTTGTAATGATTAAACAATGTAAGATATCGGGATCATCGTTATGGCATCTGGAAATTTATGGATTTTCAACAGCCACTGATTCTATTACTGACATGTATTCTATTACTTTTTTTAGAATTTCATTTGATAAAGATATTTTAAAGTGTCGTTTGACAAATATGAAGAAATACTAAGCCACTACAGAAGACAGGAAAAGAAATATAAAATAATAATAATAATAAATAATAATCCAGACTTTTATTATTTGTTACTTTACATCGATTTAACACTTTCAACATAGTTGAAAAGTGTTTACGACTTCGATTCGTCTGTCTCTGTCCGTCCGTCTGTCTGTACGTTCTCTAACTTTCATAAATATACTTTGATGTCCACTTAATTGATATATGTTATTAAGCATGTACTCAATTGAAAATGAAATGAGTAGCACTACTTTGTTTACAGGAACACGCAAAGTAATTTGGATACATTAGGGTCTATAGACTAAGATTGTTTGAAGTACATTTTAATGATGTTACATACTCTACTTCAAACATAACAAAAATAATATACAATATCGATATACACTACAACATGTTGTCGTTACAAAATTGCGTGTGTAGCATTTATTGTTAATTTACAGGGATTCACAAAAGAGCTCGAATACATTATTCACAGCAGACAGTGATTATTTGAAGTGCGTTTTGTGAAATTGATTAACGTTACTGAGGTGCACGATAACATCTTCTATGGGTTAAAAAGATATGTAACACTTAATGTTCTTTTACGGGGTGTCATAAAAAATTAAGGTACAAATCGACTATGAGCAATAATTGTAATGTGCGTTTTCAGGTGTATTTTGCCTTTTTAATTTTAACTAAGTCTTAGAATCTGGTGTGCATAAATTCTATAAAACTTATACAGAGATATCCAAAAATATTCGAATTAGCTTGTTTGGACGAGATTTGCTGAAAATGCGTGTTACTCGTTTTTCAAGTGAACAAAATATTATTGCACTGTGCGGTGTGAGTATAATACACTGGACTCCAAAAGTTAAGGAACAGTGATCGGGTGCTTTCGATAGCACACGGTTTATCGAATATCTACAAAAAAAATTGACGAATTGTCCTTGAACTTCGAGGATATAAAAAAGATGTATGACTTCATATTTTTCAGTGAAGATTTAGTCGCGAGGACAATTAGGAGGCCAGCAATAAATTTAATTTAAGATAAATAATGTTTGCGATCACTCACGTAACAGAATATGTTCAAAATGGTCTGTCACTGTAGTAAATCAGTATGCGGGTCCTGTTTAATGGTCGTGTGCATTTGTGTAAGCATAGCACGCATATTCGTGAAGGTGTTAACGTTTCTGTGAAAAATTCAAATGTTTTTTGTTTATCTAATACAGAGTTTTCAACCAAATTTCACACCTCGTACCGAAAACTTGAAAAAGAACAGTAGAAACAGTACACTGCAATTAAAACATGAATATGTTCAATATTTGATGAGATATGGGCATTGTTATGAAATACTTTTTAACTGCGCATACGTAAAAGATTCCAAAATTTTTATTTCGTAATTTAGTAATCAGTTATTTAGGTTAACTTATATAAAAAGTCCAGTCAAATATCGCGAAAAGTCAGAAAGATAAGACCGATATAGTGAGTTGCTTTCTAAAAATAGCTTTAATATAAGGAATTTTGCACAGTTTGTCAACCAGTTGTATCTTTTTGAGTCGAAAGCATCTGATCACTGTTCCTTGATTTTTGGAGACCAGTGTATAAATTTATGCACATAGTTGCAAAAAAGGATATGGATCCATTGCCGTCTATAGAGGCAAAAAATAATATACTAACAGCTTTTTAACTGTTTTAGACATTTTAGCGCAATCAAATATTCTTTTGACTACGTTGCATTTATAAAAGTCTATAGAACATATATTATAAGGATTGTAAAACAGAATTCGCACGCATTACTGCAAATGAACAGTAATTGATGAAAATGGGTTTTTAACTGTTATTCGTTTTCTAAATTATTTATTTGGATATCTCCTTTCATTGTATGAAAAAATAAAGTTTTGTTACAATATTCTGATAGTGTGAGAAAGTGTCCCATAATTGATGCGTGATTTATCGTTCTTGTTATAATTATGAAATAAATATTAAAATATCATCACTGTTCTAAAACATGCGACACTGGCACACAAAACAACTTTTTCACATAAGATTTATCATGATTTTCTCCTCCAGCACACACACACACACAAATAAAAAGAAGGAAGAAAAAATGAATCAATGAAAAAGAAAGAAAAAGAAAGTAGTTTTTAAACATGTAGAAAACATGGTACTGAATTTCAGACTTTTTTCACAAATAGGAACATATATCTCGCCACAGGAACAAGAAAACTTGTTTGATGTATCATAGATTTTAACAATGGCTTATAATACAGTGATAGCCTTGCCTAGCATGGATGAAGAAGCAGTTTCCACATAATCATGATTACAATTATTTTTAATATTTTAAGCTGTACCTGTATTGAATTCAAGATCCTTTGAGAACATGAGACCTGGGATCAGAGGGGGTGGGGGAATAAAGGAGTGGTTGACTTTATAGCGTGGTCACGACTTCCAAAGAATAGAATGTTTAAGTAAGCAATAGCAAAAATAATAACAAAAATATAGTTAAGGAATTCTAATACAAAAGCAGTCAAATACACCTGCTTTTCCGGTCGAGGAACAAATATACCTTTAGTAAAATATGCAGGAAACGTTTTACAAATTCCAGCCTCAAATAGTCAGCTTGTGACTCAGGAAAATAATCATATGACGCAATCGTTGGAGAACCTTGCTTTGTTTTTAACATTCTATTTAAATATGAATGAAGTGATCGTGAAAAGATAAAACTCAATAGAAAAAACTTTGAACACTTACACTACGTTTAATTCTGACATAAAATCAAATAAATATACTTTTAATATTGTTCTTGGATAGTTCCCTCGGTGAAAAACGGTAAGAATTCTCATAAGAATTTTATTAATAATTAAATATCTGATTGCGATATGGCATTTTGTATATGCATAAAAAATTAAAATATCGTTATTAATCAATTGGAAAACCAACAGTTTAAATAAATATTTTAAACGCTTCTTTCCACAATATATATATAATATAATTAAAATGAAATCACAAATATATGAACAAATTGGTAAAATTCTAAAGATGAACAAGTATATATATATAACCATTATAAAATATTACAAATTATCTATATTAAATATATAAATTATAAAATAAGTTTTAAGACAAGATTCAAACATTATGAATTTTAAGTTAGAACCAACAAATTATTAAATGACATGTACAAAAAATGAACGAAAAAGATGAACAAAATATGAACAGTGGAAACCAGAAATGTATAACAAGTAACTATGAATAACCTACAGAATCATCAGAGGAGCTTGAAGGTTTAATTCATAGTGAATATATGTTATTTCATCCAATTTTGTCGGCATTAGGCCTAAAACAGCAAAATCCAGCATCTTATAACATATCATAACATTTCCAAAATAAACCAAAAATTACACAAGATATTAAAACATAAATAAATGAAGAGAAGATAACACTTCAATGATAGATAAAAATCTAAAATACAAGAAATTTGACTTACTAATGGAAAATGTGCAAAGATGGAAAAGGATTGATATAGTATTGGAAAATGAAAAACATGAGGCTGTGATTTAACTACTAAAAAAGCAGATATTTAATAAATATAAATATATTGCTGCCCTCTGGTGTGAAAAATGAAAAACAAGACTGTAAAAGAATTTTTTAATAAATTTTAGTGCTACCATCTGTGGAGAAGTGTGAAATCTAAAGAAGAATTTTGAAGAATACAGTAATGAACTCTAATTGATAACTATTAAAAATGGAATGAAAAATAGGAAATAACCTAAAATTTATTAAAAAATAGAATAAAAATATGTAGGAAAAAGCTTATATATATATATATTTTTCTTAGAATTGCTACCCCTATCTATGTATATTTATTACATTTGCTGTACATACAAGGTTTTAATTCAATTGCAGAAAATCCCACAATATTGCATACCTTAAATTTTCTCCCAGCCTATTACTACGTTTTATGATTTACCATTTTACATCCTAAAAGGACTTAGTAAAATGTATTATAAATTTTTTTTGCGTTGAGATTACGACAATTACGTAAAAGTATTAAAAATGCTATAGCCAAAGCATGATTTAGAAATGATGCTCCGTTGTAAATAAGCTTGATATTGATTGTCAAGATACTTCAATGCGAAATAAAATTGTGAAAAAAGAAAGGATCAACACAATGAAGGGATTAATTATCCTTTGACCCGAACAAGAAAAAAAGCGGTACTTTTCCAGGAAAGGGGCCTTGGCGAAATTGCGAAAATGGGCGAGAGAAGGAAATTTGGTAACATTTTCTGGCAACCCATTCACTGTTTCATTGATTTATTCAATATAAAGAAGCTATTTACCTATTTATATAGATAAACAGAAGTATATAAAAAAGCAATGATAATAAATATAAATAAAATTACATATATAAACAACCATAAAATGTTATCATGTCTGTTTTCATAGATGTTTATATCATTTGGCAACAAATGTCACTTTCTGAAGCCCGAATTGTGCCAAACTTTTTTTAAAAAGCGTCAAGACTCCCAGGCTCCTATACTGGAAAAGTACAAAGAGGCTATATACAAAACTGTGAAAATTATAATTTATCACTTGATTTCGGCACCAAATTGTAAACAATTGAACACAGTACATCTACATCAGTACTCAAATAAAACATGTAATAATCACCGAGACATTAGTCAAAGTCACAGAATGGAAGTGGTAAAGGACAACGAAATGAAAAGGGACAGAAAAAATACTATTTTTACGGTTTTATGGCCACTTATTTCAATTGAACACTAAACCTTTCCTCAAATATGAGAATCTGCGAATGGAACTTTCTTTAAAATAAAATAATAATAATTGCATGCGACAATTTATTCAACAACCCATTCCAACTTTGCTGTTCTAAGTGCTTGTTTATGCTTCCAGTTTTCAGTATACATTATAGAAATTTTGAAGAAAAGCAGTAAAAAAGTTTGAAGGTTATTTTAATGAATGAAGATGCAATTCGAACGAGAAAGGAGAAACATTTCTCAAATATAACTGCAAAATATGCTCGCCAGATGTCTGTGTATCGATAAAAGCTAAATCCAAATTGAACACACATATGCAAATTATATATGAGACTCGATTTTCAAAACTACCCTTATTCAGGAAAGAAAATTTTGCTTCCTAGTATATTAGGCGAGTTTCTGAAAGTAAGCAAAGATTTTACAATGCCAGGAATACACGATAAAACTAGTTATAGTGTTTGTTTTTAATCCTAATTATAAAATTATCCGCTTATTCAAAATGTGCATTTTAACATATGTAGATTATAGATACACAAAGATTCTAATCGAATGACTATTTCAGTTGTTTGTCTTTTTTTCTGCGAAAATTTGGAGATTAAAAAGCATGCTCTCTTTCTTTCTTATTTTGGTTGAGTGTACATGCGGAAATCAAAGTACCACAGCAAAATTAATTTAAGGCGGTTCTGAACAAAAATATTTTTCCCTGCTCAATAACGCGAAACTTTGACATATTTACGAATTCATTTTTAAACGCAAAATCATCGCATTTGCAAGCATGAATATTCAAGTTATTTGTAATCGAAAGTGTTTTTAACGCTTTCTAAAATAGTTGAAAAGTGTTTATGAATTCGGTTTGTCTGGTCATCTGTCTGTTCACGCTTAACTCGCGCAGTAAAATATACTGGGATTGCTATTATTTGATATATGTTATTGAGAATTGCTGTGGCATGTTCAGTATTGATATTGATGCGTGTAGCATTTATAGTTCGTTTACAGGGACATTGAAAAGAAATTTCGTTACGTTATGCTCTATGGGCAAAAATCGCTTGCAATTTAAGTTTAATGACGTTAGACTATTTCAAACATACTGAAATTGACTGAGGTGCATTATAAGATGCTTACTGTAGAATGTGGTGTGCATAGCATTCGTCATTCACTTACAGGGACACACGAAAGAATTCGGTTACAATACTGTCTATGAGCGATAATTGCTGGAAGTGCGTTTTTAGTTGTGGTAATGCGTTTTTAAACTTAACGAATTTTTTGCATATTATTTCGTGCATAACTTCTTTTACATTATACACAGGGCTGCGCAAAAGAATTCGAGTACATTTCGTTTTATTCACGGGAATTTTCAACTGCGTTATGTGTTCCCTAACTGAACTAAATTTTAGCATACTTTTTTATTTATATTATACTTTATTTATACCATGTGGTATACATAGAAATCTTTAGATCATATGCAGTGCTTTAATAAACAATTTGAATAATTTACCGATTATAGATAGTAATTTCTGAAATCGAGTTTTAAAATGTGTTAAGCATTTTCAAATACGTTCCTATGCTTAAAAGCTGGCCACGAGAAGGTGATTTCATTTCATCTGTTTACTTAGATATCATCTTTCACCTTATTAAATGGGAAAGTTTTGTTACAGTATCCTGAATGTGTTGAAAAGTGTTTCATACTCAATACTCAAAGCATAATTTTTCTTCTTCTTCTTTTTCTTTTTTTTTCGGTACCCGAATTACATCTTGAGTTATAAGCGATTAATTCTCATGGCGGCAGTTTTATTCCCTTTCCCACGCTTCCGCTTCAGGAAATCCGGTGTAAAACACCAACTTTGATAGCATCTTATGAAATATCTTCTGCTTTAACTGAAAAATGGAAAAAATTGTTCGATTACACAGTTTCTGAATAAGAGCACCTTCTAATTTCGCGAGTTTGCGAACAAAAATGAATTCAGACGTGTGTCAGATAAAAGCTAGTTTTTCAGAACCTCCTTAAAAGCGATAATGCAGCAAAGGCTCATCTTCCTCCTCCTCATTGCAAAGCTTAAAATAGGAAAATAAATAAATAAATAATTTTTTATAAGATTTTTTTTTATTTATTTAGGGTTTAAATTTATTCTACGAATGGTATCTATATGAAGGAATATTCAAGATCTTAAACATAAGGCTATACAGGACGTTTAGTCTTATTCGGACTCGATCGTAGAACTAGTATTGGAAAACAGGAATTCTGCTGTTTCAGAATTTAATTTCGCCCCCCGATGAAAAAAACAAAACATAAATATAGACAGTATAAAACTTACTTCAGTTTTAAGACTTAAAATACACGCTTTTATTTTATGTTAAAATGGCGTCATTTGCATCCGATGACGAATTCCACATCTACGATCCAATCTTAAACAACATCTATAGAAAAGTATGCATATGACGCCACGTCACTAATATCGTGGAATACTACACAAACCTATCAAAAAGCTATGTCGTCATTCAAGAAACTCAACAAAAAAATCGGGTATCTAATGATTCATATGCCTTCATTTGTTTGTAAGCATTAATATGGATACTGAAAATTAATATAGTTCATAATAGCTCCATGTTTTATCAAACCATTCATTTATATTTTTTCAAAATAGCACGCATTTTAATTACTTTTCTTTTTCAGTTATGCAGTTTTCAAACAAATTGCAGCTAAAAGTACATTTTTTCCCTATACAACGGTGTAAAAATTGAAAATGTGCGATGCTTAGAAGTTTAAAAAAAATTGCAGTAGAGATTATCAGTATTTAACCGTACAACGATACATCTGCTTCGGTTTACGGCGGACGGTTTACGTAACGTTATTTTTTAAGGACGACACTTTAATTGTTGCCTAAAAGAAATAGCATATCGGGAGCTAAAAATTAGATCCTAAATTTTATCAAAACATCTTTTGTTCCACGTTGGCCTTACTTATCTACCGAGCAATTTTGTACTAACACTATTGACATTTTACAAAACATACCCAATTAAAATAATCGAAATATTTTCGAATACTAATTTTTATTATTATTATAACATAATATGACCCGAAATTATTTGCACAAATCACGGTAGGAAAAAATAACTTCTGCCTATCGTGCTTATCTGTTGGTATCACCAGCATTTTTCTTTTCTCTGCATAAGTGATGCTAATAGTTACGAAACTCAAGGTATGGTCATCGAAATCAACCTACTTCGCAGGCCATTGTTCTACATGTTGTAGAACAAGACCAATTGAAATAGTTATGTTGAAAGATGTGGGAATTCATTAAAATCGATATAAACAACCCGGGCGTGTGGGCAAGAGACTCAAGGGCCAAAGAACTTCAAGATTTGCGATTGCCTTTTCGTTGTGTTTTAATTTACAACAAAAAAGAAACACGAAATCCGGATTTTGAGATCAGCGTTCATGGACAATGATTAAAGAAAGTAAGGCTTTTCTTCCCACACGCGATTGTTAGCAAAACACAAGAAGAACGCAGATAAAAGAAACGTTTTATGAAATAAAAATGGAGGTTAATATAAGGCTTTGTAATACTGACTGAATTTTTTTTATATGTTGATGAACAGTGATATGCATATATCAGTAAATCTTAAACAAAAAGGATCTCAGTGAATTTCATTGATTACATTTTTCATCTTGCCAAATTTCTCATGTTGTTATACGAATAAAAATGTTATTTTTCATGTCACCGTATTAGGATATGGATATGTAGGTATAGCTCATTGTTCTACAATTAATATATTATTTTAAAAGTTTAATATTTCCTTTAACATTTTTAAATAAGTAGAGGAGAACAAAATACTTCTTACTACATTAGCACTGTAAATATTAATCCAAAATTTTCTCTAATACAAAAGGTTTCGGAATTTTATAATCTCCATTAATTCTTTTTTTTTTTTTTTTTGTAATTACAGTGAAATCTTAAGTGATGAAACTTTATAATAACAACTCAGCATTAAGGAAACTTCATTATAAAAAAATAGGGACATAACATTCCCCTAAAAATATCATTAATTTTCAACTAATTTTAATTACACTGAAATAAATAATTTAACAAATTATTAGTAAAGAAATGAATTTACAAGAAGCAAAGTAAATGCTGTAAGTAGCTAAAAGTTTATTTATTTGTAAATTAAACATGTCTTTAGAGAGCATGCCCATAATCAACTAACAAACGTAAAAATTCCATATTTAAAGATATAAAGAGTAATCACTTTAATTTTTTTTTTTTTTTTTTTTTTTTTTACAAAAATTTACACTAATGTTAAGAACTTTGCATGAGTGGTTTTTTACATGGTTATTGATTTTTTTTTTTTTTTTCATAATTATATTTTGTTTGAACACATTGCTGAGAGACGATTTCCTATGAAATCTGCGTTTTGAATCAAAAGATGCTCCACCGTCCTAAGTCGATAGTTTGATTGGCCAATGCTGTAAAAACTCTCGAATTAACAGAAGAAAACTGTCAATTTTCGCGCCAGTACAAAACCGTTTAATTTACAGAAAATATCAGTAATATCTGAATAATCTACTACAGAAACAATTTTTTTCTGTAAAATATATAGTTTTTTTTTTCTAAAAAGACAAAATACATATTTTTTATAGAAAAAAACTATTTTTCTTTTTAAAAAGTTTTTTTCTGCAAAAATTACAAGGTTTTTTTTTTTTTTTTTTTTTTTTTTTTTACAGTGTAGATAGGTTTTTCGAGTTTATGCATCAATAAATATTTTACAATGTATGGATTTTACTTAAAATTTCTTAGAGTAACAAAATATGATTTAAATACATGTTCTTTCTGGTAAAAGCTTACCAATATTTTATGCAAGAAAAATTGCGTAAACGGAACTAAGGTTCTAATTCACGCCTTTAATCAATAGCATTTGGTTCCTTAAATGCGAGTATACTCGTGACCAGTCATCAAAACAGGGTTGGGAGTTTGGCCTTTCTTAAAATTCAGAAATTGCGAATTCGTACCGGAAATTCCGAAAGAAGAATCTTTACTTTATGTAATTATTAAACACCTGTAATTAAATAAAGCAAAAATTACTATTCAAAGATTTTGGTATGACTTCAGAATTTCTTTCTTTATTTAAAGCTAAACTGGCAATCCTCCATCACACTGTTAACAGACAGTATACACTCTATTAAGAAATTATAAAACCATTTTATTTTTTTCAAATTTTAAAATAGTTACGGATTCTATTTAAATATATAAAATAGGATATTACAGCTTAATTATTACAATTAGATTTTAACAAATTTGAATACTGTAATAAATGATTAAATTAATTAAAACATTAGAAATAAATGAAAAAAAGCACTTAACAAACATAAGACCACTTGTTTAAAAACAAAAAAGATGTGAAAATCAATATACATCGATGCTCCGTTTCTTCTTAAAGCTCCAAAAACAATATTTCTTATGAAAGTGACCAGGTTTTTAAGTTTTGTTTCAGGAATTTTATTTCTCTTACAATGCCAACTTACAATTCATTCGCAAAAGAAAACTGATTATTATTAACATAAACTCTCCGACTTATAATACCACAAAGATTTTCAATGGGCTTTAAATCTTAATTTCGACTGAGCCATGGAAAACAAAAACTTTTTTTTTTTTTTTTTACCACTGCTGAGGGGGTTTAAATGCATAGCAATAAGCCTTATTCTGCTTAAACATACACTCAGCAGTCAGCCCAAAGGCCCAAACGCTATGAGATGATTATGTAGCAAAGCTTGGTACTTTTCAGATTTCATACCTCCCGAAATTCGTTGTAAATCGCACAATTCCCCATGAGCAAACGCTCTATAAATCAATATGGGTCCTCCACTCATTTCTGAACTGAAACAATTTTTTTGTTCTTTTTACAAGTTATGTCATTAGTATTTGTAGTCATCTGGGCCGTCAGGGCTTTTTTTCTTTCAGCAGAAAATATAATTTGATTCCATTCATCGTCCCATGACATTTACATTTTTAGTCCATTACAGTCTTTCCTTTCGACGAGGTTTCAATAACTTTGATTTTTTTCCCCTAAATTGGGTAACAGCATTTGATTAAAAACTCTTCCAAACAATGATATGCGATTCTGCTGTTTTTTTTTTGTTTTGTTTTTTTTTTGTTTTTTTTTTCCCCTTAAATGTTTTGAAATTTCACGAGTTGGAAGATTTTCGTAGATAGCTGGAAAACTTGTCGATTCTCACGAGCTGTCATTTCTTCCCTTCCATATACTAGTTTTATTTTGCATTGAGAATGTTCTTTGTGACATTATGAATGGCAGTTTTGGATTGTTTCAATAACCTCGTTCATTTTCTTTCTGATTTTGGTAAAAATATTTTTTTCTCTCACCTCGTGCAGGTAGCTCTTTCCCCCGCGGCATCGTCAAGTAAATCGTGAATATCACAATCAAAACCTGAAACTTTATTTCTCTGTTAAGGAGTTTACAAAATATTAACGCATGAGCTTTATTATAACGATTCTAAATTGACACGTAATATGCATATTTTCTCAGGTGGTCTTGCAATTTCTTAACAGATCTCTTATTTAGTTTACAGCAAAATGGGTTAATTTTAATAAAATTTAAGAGTGTTTTTACTATTATTGATGAGTGATTAGTACAGATCGATTTTAAATATACGAAGAAATATTTGCATATTATTTCAATTCATGAATTTTCGGTGGCCTTATAATTTCTTAAAGTACTGTATACTTGACTATAACGAAAGAGCGAATGTACAAGCAAAAAACTTAAAAGAATAATTTTTAAAAAGTCACAAAAGGAATAAAATAAAGAATAAAATCATGAAAATCGGAGTTTTCGGCATACCGCGCAGTGGTTACGCGAGACGTGTCTTGGAACTGGAACGCCGTAAATCGCGATCTCCGGAAAAAACTAGCTACAGCTTAAACTATTTTACGTAGTTGAAGGCACGGATATATTTCCTATATATTACATGGTTTAACAAAAAAAACCGAATGCGCATTTAAACATTTAAAATATAGCATTAGATTCCGCTATTCAATACAATAATTACATCTGACCTCCTTTCAAAACCCACTAAACATAATGACTTTTTGCTTTCTTTTTGGACAAAATAATAGAAAAACGAAAGAAACAATGAGCTGACATTTCGCTAGGAAATATATCACCAGCACTTTAAAAATTTATGATGAAAAATAATCTTTTTTCACTAGTCTATCAAACAATAGAATGACAACAGATCGTCACAGTCAATCCGATACTGCATAATTTTTACGCCAATAGCAACACAAAACAAACAAAATCAAGTTCAATGAATTGCAAGCTATTCCTGACACCATCTCCGGCGTATTCATTTACTGAGGAAACAATCGTTACTTGGGCCTTGACACAAAACGAAATAGAAAAGCAATTCCGAAACATACACTGGCAATATGACACTAAAATAAAGGATTGTCTTGCAAAAGACTGATTATTTTTTAGAATACTGTTGTTCATTGAATACAATAGTACTCTTCGGTAGCATTCAAAACCTGGAGAATACCGCGAAGCTCATATATAACACAGATCTAAAGCATTGTGGAACAATATTAAATATCGATTAATTCAAGTGTGAATCATCATTGCCAATGTCAAACGTCCCGATTTTATAAGTTAAAATTGAATTTTCTGAATAGAACAAAAGATTTCACGATTTTTGAAATAAATCATTCAAGAAAGCATGTATCTATGTACATGTACCTAACTTTTTTTTTTTTTTACAATAAATTTCAAATTAAAAAATATCCGAAAATTAATAACATCGTAATATATAAAATATTTTCATATTTTTAACGTGGAATTTGATTCAACAAGTACGTGTTCTAAAAGTAGGAAAACTATTTAAAAATAGGTATATGTTTGGTATCGGACATTTATTTATTTAGTTACTACTTATTCGATGTTTTGGTTGACACTGCTTTTCAATGTTTCATATTTTCTGAAGCAGCAAAATGTTCATTCCAGAACATTGTTTCTCTCTGCTACATTGTATTCAGAATGTCAACAGCCCTGACCTATACAAAATGTAACATTGTTTCCAGGCTCTTCTCTTGGCAATTACCACTACTTCCACATAAAACAAGCAACAATCCTTTTACGATTAGTAAAAGGATTTATTATTGAAGATTGTACTTTTAATCAAGGTCTTATTTTGAATTGATTAAAAGTGAATGATTATTAACTTCCAGATTTCATTGTTTCAGAAAGCGAAATTGTGTCAAGAGTCCACTAAGTACACGAAATCTTATAAATTTATTTTAATTTGGTGTTGATGAAAGTCTATATCTAATTATTTAATTCGAAGTAAGAGAGGTTTAAACAAAAGAGAAATATATTAAGTTAAATCGTTTACTGAGTTGCAGAAAGGTAAAATTATGTTTATGGAAATCTAAATGAACTTGTTTAATAAGTTCGTAATAATTTAAATAATTTTAACCAATGAAAACCTATGGTATGCGATAAAAAATTGTATTATATTTAAAAAAGATAAATTTAAAGTTTTAAAGACATGGGAAATTGTTTTTTAAGAAACTACTATACTTTTTAAAGCAGTTGAAATTGATCAAGATTATTTTTTTTTTAAATTAACTATATAATATATTTTTGACATGATATAATATCAATACTTTTTTTTGTCTGCTTTTACTTAATTCTTTCAGATTATGACAATCCAATTTTACTTTCGGAAAATCAATATAGTTTACAGCCTCTCAAAAAAAATCTGCACTAGTTTAAAATTTCAAGCTGTACTTAAAAATAAATGGTGGAGAAATCAGTCAAGTTACAGCTTAGATTGTAACCGAAGACTAATGAAAATCTTGTTATTTAAAATTCATTTTTTCCCCTACAACAATTTTCATACCTTAAAAAAACTTTAACAAAAGTTATCAAGGTTTAATTGGTATTCAATTTCCTTTGAAAAAATACAACAGTATAAGTGAAAGAAAAATATATTTTTGAACAAGACAAGCAAAATGACTTTTGAAGATGATAAAGCAACTACAATAAACTCTCTGTAAGGCAGACTCTGTGTAAGACGGAAATCTGTCTAACTCGGAAAGATTTTCAAGTCCCTGCGAATCCATAGACATAGAATAAAATTTGTCTAAGGCGGAATATTGTCTACTACAGAAAACTTTCTCGGTCCCGATCGATTCCGCCTTAGAGAGAGTTTACTGTATTTATCTAAATAATTAAGTTTAAAAAAATTATTTTTATATTTGATTTTTTAAACTTGCACAGAAATTACTGCAGAGAAAAAATTAAAAATCATTTACCTTCATCATTTCATTTATTTTTCAAACTACCAACCCCCAAATTCTGATGCTATTTACCTTAACCAAACAAAACATAAAATGCGTTATAAAAGGTTTTAACTCTTTCCCCATAACAAAACATAAAGAGTTTGTGATCTTTTTTTAAGGACAAAATCTTATTTTTACTATTAGATCATATTGAAGTACCCTATTACTTACATAATATCTTTGACAAATGACTATTAACAAAGTAAGATACCTAAAGCATTTTCTTTTAAATTAAAAGCATCCCCTAAAAATACTTAAATCGCTATTTTCCATTAAGTTTAATCTAAATGAAATACAATGATTATATAGATAAAATATTAAAATTGAATCTATATGAATTTCTATTTTTTAACAATATTGTAAATAGGAATAATTACTATAAGTATGCATCAGATGAAGGTAAAAATTGTTTCAAGCCCTTACATTCCTTGTATTTAAACGCAACAAGAATGATGACAAATCTAAGTTAGCTACCGGTAAATTTCTTCAGCCAAAACCGGATGAACGAAATATTTGAATAAGACAACACAAAAACTAGTCGGATGTACCAATCCCAAAACTTTCTTCTATCTCATACATGTCAATACTTTAAAATTCGTTATCACTTTGCCAAAATTAAATGGCAATCTATGCTCATCATAAGGATTCTAAAAAGACGAAATTCCGTGCATTAGTTCTTGAGATATGACTATCGCTGAAATCGTGTAAATGCAGCATAGCAGCGCCACCTATAGGGTGATTTACACCAGAACCTAATCATCATCAACTTATGTCAACGTCTAACTGAATATGAAATTTGGGGAAAATTCGTGCATTAGTTCTTGAGTTAGAGCTATTGCGCAAATCATGACAAATGCAGCATAGCAGCGCCACCTGTTGAGCGATTTGCACCAACACATAATCAGCAGCAATATTAATCAAGGCATACTTGAATCTGAAGTTTGACGAAAATTCGTGCATTAGTTCTTGAGATAGAGCTATTGAGGAAATCGTTCTAAATGCAGTACAGCAACGCCACCTGCTGAGCGATTTACACCAACACGTAGTCAGCATAATTTCATATCAAGGACTAACTAAATACGAAGTTTGATGAAAATGTGTGTATTAGTTCTTGAGATAGAGCTACTGCGAAAATAGTGTAAATCCTGCAAAATGCAGCATAGCAGAGCCACCTGTTGGGCGATTTACACCAAAACTTAAACAGCACCAACCCATATCAAGGAGTAACTGAATCTGAAGTTTTATAAAAATCCGTGCAGTAGTTCTTGAGCTATAGCTATTGCTGAAATTCTGCAAAATGCAGCATAGCAGAGCCACCTGCTGGTTGATTTACACCAAAAACTAATCAGCACAAATCTATATCAGGGATTACCTGAATATAAATTTTTATTAAATTCCGTGCATTAGTTCTTGAGATAGAGCGCCCACAAAATTTGTGTCACATACAGACAGACTCACAGACTGACATTTTGTAAGAACATGTTTTTTCGAATCTCTGACCCTTAAAACGTGTAAATCCGTCAAAAACCGGAAGTCGAAAATTTTCATGAATCCAATACTTTCTTCTTGTAAAGATAGAAGAAAGTAAAAAGGTTTTGATTGAGACCGGAGTTTCTGCAGACCTCGAATAGCTCTGCACTGCCCCCTCCCCCTTTTTTTTTTCTTTTTTCCTAAAACATCAGGACAGATACCTCGACGAGTCTATATCATATCCACACCAAGAATTCCATAGTTTATCCACATACAAAATATAAGTAGCTTCATTTAAGTGGACCCTTCTTGTATGCAAGGATTTTTTTTTTTTTAATTATTAATTGCGATTTTTATGAAGCATCGGAAGGAAATATTTTACTAAGTCAGTAAAACATTTTGTCTGAAATTTGTGTTGGATATAATCTGATATCTGTTTTGCATTTAATCTGTTTTGGATAGAATATGCAACACCTTGGATTCAAAAGCACAAAAATCTCATATATTTGCAAACAAAGGCGTTTCTAAACATGCATTTCTCTACTGACAGAGAAACAAAAAAGCAGTGAAAGTAAATAAAAAAAAAAATGCGCATTATGTAATGCCAACTGCCTCGAGACATCTCCAACCATGCATCGTTGCTCAAGCGAACAGCTTTCGGTTTTGCTTTCTCAGGTTTGTGCGGGTATCAATAATACAACTTGTTTGGAGACTGTTACGGATCTTTATGAACATTGTCATAAGCGACTTTGTTTCGCAATTCGCTAATTAGACAATGTAATTGTTCACTTCATTACAGACCATTAACACACAAAGAGAAGTGAAAAAAAAAAAATTATAGCTTTCTGATATGAAGCAAAATAATTTCGTTAGAGTCTTGATAATTCCAATTATTATTATTATTTTAGGGGTTTTTTTTTTCATTTGGATATCGAATTACTTCAAATATTTATTGAAGATATCGACAAAATTTAGTTGATAAATCATAAGAAATGTTTAAAAAATAAGCAAAATAATTTAAAATAACCTTGCTTTCCTGTGGTTTAATAAATTATGAGGGCATCAGGATCGTGAAAGTCTTTTTCCGAGACCTATGGTTTTTCAAACTTTGCTAAAGAATGTATTATATTTGGCGTTCGATACGTATGCTATATAATAAATATTTTTTAAATAACATTTTTCTCGTGGTCCAGAAGCTAAATTTTTAAGTACGTATTTACAATTAGGTAAACTATGTGCGCTAAAACTTAATTTTTAGAAGTTCTTTATCAAAATGTGATAACTGAGCTTAATAAATAAGCAGCATTTTTTGCAACAGGTTTCAGCTTAATGTTCACTTATTTTGCATCGTGTTACGCCACTGAAATATGATAAAGAGTCGCAACATTGGAAAATCAGTAAAAAAAAAATAAAAAATGAAATCAGAGCTACCATGCAAAATGTCATCTTTTCGGTTAATAGTTTAGGTGCTCAACACAAACATGTATCACTAGCTCATAAGAAAACAGCTGAATAATCCTTACTGACACATCATCACCATGGCTTCTGCAAACTAGTTTAAAGCATACCAGCTCAAAAAAATGTCAGAATATCAACAGCTATTCAGAGTGCTTAGTTACTCACATTTATATGTCTTCTCGTTTAACAGATATTCATATCGATTATGCTTGTGAATTATTGTTTGAATGCAGCTTAACGATCATAACTATCGATAAATTACTCGAGTAGAATTTTATTTTATGAATAAATTATATATTTTTTAAAGAAAAATAATTAATGTGATAAAAAATATTACGATTATTACTCTGGTTAATGAGTTTTTAAAGACCAGGACGCTCCATAAGACGATAATTTATTATTATTATTTTGTATTTACTATTAATTTTAAGGGCTAAAGAATCGAACAACGCTCTTTTTATTTTCCAATAAATGTGATGCATCTTGAGTTACAAGGGACTGCTACCCTATGGCGACTTTTCCACGGTGCGAAACCATTTTATAAAAAATCCTTTTGCTTTGTTATAAGAAAAACAGAAACGGTATTCGATTTATCTTAGTATCTGAAAACTAATTCTTAAGAATATTATGAATCTGCGAATGAAAATGACTTCATTATTCACAACATTATTCCGGTTCGGAAATGCGGCCTCAATTTAAGAAAAGCCATAGCACACATTTGGGATCGCAGACGTAAAGCTTTGTTTGTTTGTTTTTTTATACATATATTTCTACTACTAAGTACTACTAATGTATTAAAAATTATATTATTTCTAAAAAATATAGGAAATAAGATTCCCGTTACACAATCTATAAGTGTCAGTTATACCGATGACAGACGCGGCCTAAACGGAAAGTTCAGTGTCAGTCACCGGTGACTGACGTGGCACTCAATGTGTTAAGGGAATCCGGAATACAAAATCCTACTTTTTAGGTAGATTTCGTAAGAAATACTACCTATTGCAGTCGTTACCATGGTGCGACTTTTGAAAAATTCCTTCATAACTTTTCATTATATGACCCCAGGAACCCAAAACCACCCCCACCTAAAAAGTTATATATATATATATATATATATATATATATATATATATATATATATATGTATGTATGTATGTATGTACTAAATTTTGTCCGCACGATAAAAGTCGCAATAATACTCGGATCGTCTTCAAACTCGCCAACAACTTTGAGATGGTTGATATCTCGGCGGGGATTGAAAATGGGCAAAATCGGCCCAAGGGAATGGAAATGGGGAGGACTCAAAATTTTGAATACCGTCTTAACATGATTCTGATAAAACCAGCTCTTACACAACAATGACAGGGAAAAATAAATATTTTTCGTTAAGCAGTTGCCAACAATTAAAAAAAAAAACAATAAAATTCTCACCACAACAATTGTTTTTCTATTGCAAGATTTCACGTGAAAAATTAACTTAAATAAATAGTTTGACGAATTGAAAACAAATTGAATATTACGTCATTAGTTTTCTAGTGCAAGATATCCGCATGAAAACTCAAAATGAAATAAATAGTTTGACGAATAATATATATATATATATATATTGTGTCATATTGGAAATATAATGGACCTCAGCAGGTGAATAGGTAACGTCATGTGAGTTTGAAGAAACGTATTAAAACATGATAAAAACCCGACTATGGAAATATTAACATATTTTAACACTTTGAGGTTCTCTGAATTTGGTTTATCCATTTTTAAACCTATTCCATATACATGCGTGTGTGTATTCGTGTATATTAGAATTTTCACAAAATGTTTAGCTCCCTAGAGCTCATTCTTAGTGAAGGAACTGGGTTTATCTCTAATCTTGATTTAAGTTTTGTTGGTGAATTTAGTACTTAACTTCGAAATCTACCTCCGCCTGTAGGCCCGAGCCGGCAGGGATTTTTTTTATTTATAGATATTTTCGAACGAAATTTTTTTGTGAAATATGTGTTTATATAATGAACATACTGTATGCATGTGAAAAAATAGTAAAAACTTTAACACAATTAAAAAAAATAATATTTAAAAACTTAAACATATTCAATTTTTGATATGACTCTTGAACCACTTACATGATTTGCATAATTTTTTCACTGTTGTGTACAGAAAATGTGTAATTTAAGTTTGTCTTCAGGATTTTAAAAAATATTAATTATAAAATTCATAATAAATTTTAAAGTGAAAAAATGAAGTTTTTTCATGACTGACTTTGCATTAATTAGCATATTTTCACAATTCTCACTCAAAATCAATCACACCTTCCGCACGCAGTATCACAAGACAAAAAATATTATATATTCGGATCTAATCATAATATAAGCATGCGATTTGTGGTATTTAACTCTTAAAAACTCTGTAATCTTTTTTTAAGCCAATAAAGAAAAAAAAAAGTATTTCTTTTTTCTAGAATCTTCTGTTCCGGACCCTCTCTCCCACCCCCCACCCCCCTTTAAAAATACATTAAGTAAGTTAAGACTTTATTTAATAAGCAGAATAAGAAAAAATTCTTTAACTGTCTAAACATGAAGTTTCATTAAAATATATTGTTTATTCAGTACTAACACATTCTCATGTGTAAATATTTTCTTATAACAGCAGATACTATTATAAATAAAATATTACATACACTAATTCTTCAAGCCAATGTTTTGTTATATTTTTTCACTAAAAAGTGCGAGTCCGTGTCTTGTGTAACCAGATAAAACGTATTTTCTGTTCTTGTCAAAAGAGAGTATCATAAGACACAAATGAAGTTTATAAGTGAGAAAGTTGTCACAATAGTCATTTTGGAATATTTGTTATGAATTTATAACAGTAGATACTAATATAAATAAAATATTACACAAACTAATTCTTCAAGCCAAATGTTTTGTTATATTTTTTTCACTAAATGTGCGTGTCCATGGTTTGTGTAACCAGATATAATGTATTTTCTGCTCTTGTCAAAACAGTGTATCATTCATAAGACACAAATGAAGTTTATAAGTGAGAATGTTGTCACAATAGTCATTTTGGAATATTTGTCTTAAATATCAGATGCAGTTAACTGATTTACATTTTTATCGAGAGAATGTTTATTCTCTATAACTTCTGCTGCCAAATATCATTCAATACCTTTATGTTGCGATTTTAGAATAGTTACAAATAAAATCAATCCAGATTTGGTACCACCATCAAATAATTAGATTATTGGATAAACCAAAAGAAGCATGTTTGCAGAATATTTTTTCTTTCTTTCTGAATATAATCTGTGTTACCAGGTTACAAATGTTATTCTTCAAAATTAGCAATTAATTCAATTTAAAAAAAAAAAAATTGTGTAGTAGACTAGAAACATTATTTCTAAAATATGAGGAGAACAAAATCACTGAATTAAGTTGGTGTTGAAAACTTCTGTTACCTTATGTAACCTTTGTTATGAAGAAGTAATTAATTTCTGAAAATTTTGTACATTGATTAATTACGCAACCTATTATTGATTGATATACTCAATAAGTGGCCAAACAACCCATAACAGTCATTTTTGGTAGAGTGATCATTTTTTAAATTTCTTTGTGAAGTTTCAAGTATAAACAGTATATTGGTAACAGATCTTAGCTGGTCATAATTTTGTTCATTCTCCTTAAACATGTTTTTGTTAATATGCAGTTTTAACTTGGATAAGGACATCTACTAAACCCAGTAATAAAGAGTATTATTTGGCTGCGTTTTCATATAAATATGATAGAATTTTTTACAACTTGTAGAAATCGTATATACTTACACTATATAATACTTACACTATATACAAATATATAATCTTATAGACTTATACTATAATACTTGTAGAATCTTATACAACTTTAAAATGAATCAAAAGCACATTTTAGAGCTATAATAATTGTTAATTTCCATTATTCGATAGAAAAATAGAAAAGAAACATTGAGTTTCTAATTAATTTTATGTTTAATTATTTTACTTATTTAATTTGTATCAATCGCGAACTAAAATAACAGATAAATGATTTTATTCGCTATCTCCATAGTAAAATAATAGCTTGAATTACAGACTCCTAGCTATAAAAAATCAAATGGCTTTCTAACGTCATTTTAAATTTAAAATAATAATAATAATACCATAACATGCTATTAATATTCAATGAGTAATATAAAATAGATTTTATCTATTTAATACACAAAATCAAAAAGTCTGATTTTGAGAATTTTTTTTTATCTCATATAAAACGACAGATTCACATTGAATTCATGTGAAGAATAACTAAGTGAATTAAATTAAAAATAAGCAGGGAAGAAAATTATCAATATAATACAACAAAATTGGAATAGACACTGACCGCATTTTATTCATTTAATAAAACAAAACATAGTAAGATAACGTAATGTGATGAAATGAGTTTCGGATTTTCCCGATGTAAGTACTAACATGTGGTTTCCCGGATGCATTTGAGATCTTCCCTCAGACCAGATATATGACTTAGCTAAGTAAAACCATCCTAACGCGGTTACTCACACAACACGCAAGTCTTGACTGACCCGGATTCTAAGCTGATCCGTAACATGACTCACAAAATTCTTTACTATAGAGGTCAGGCTACTAACTTTTCAATGTTTCAAGACGATAAGAATAGGTATCGCTTCAAAATGCTAAATACAGATAATAAAAGAATAAAGCAAAATTATCAAACAGAAAGGAAAAATAAAAATAGGTTGGCAACATAATATCGTTTAGCCATAGAGCGCTACTTCATTTAATATGCGAAATAATCCTTATGTATTTAAAAAGAGTATATGGCTAAGTGACTATTTGATACATAATAATTTGTTCCTAATATTTTAAACATTAAGCATATTTAAATTTTCTAATCATGGTTGCTTAGAGGTAAAATACATCCTCTCTCTCACACACATATACAATCTTTTCTTTTTAATCCTGAAACATCGAAAAAAAAAAGTAATATTTTTCAATATTGTTTAAAATAAATAAATATGTGGATGGGCGGACAAAATTAGGATTTCTTTTCTTATCATAAGGCACACTAAACTTCTAAAAAAAACTACTTTAAATAAATAAATAACTATTTCGAAAACGTCAATGACATTTTCCTGGTTGAGAGTAAGCAAATCACTAAATGCAAACAAATTAAGTTCTAAACATGCAATTGACAAATACAGCTCATGTTCAAAATATTAGAATAATTACTTTTTTTTTCACAAACCGGAAATATCGTTTGGTAATTTAACATCTTTTAATGCAAATATGCAAACGATATTTTTATTAAGAACTTATTGTTGATTAAACATATTTATTATCTTAAAATTAATATCATTTCTGAAAAGGTTAATTGAAAAAAAAATATTTTGAAAAGTCAAAATATTAGAATATTTATTCAAGTGGTTCAAAATATTAGAATATTTCGCATTAATTCTCCTTTAATTATCACCAATTGATAACTGGTGGCCTCATTGATTAAATTCAGACGATTTCATTTAAAATCGGTGTTCTTTTTACAGTTTGTTTGCTTTTTCGCCTTAAAATGGGTCGTGTGGGTGATATTCCTGAATCTATTAAACTTCGTATGGTTGATTTGTATCGGCACGGTAAAAATCAATGTTATATAGGGAATTATTTACATTGTTCGCAATGAAGCGTTAGTAAAATACTAACATAATATTAAAAAAAAAAAAATGGAAAATTTCAGAATAATCGCCGAAATGGCGGCCGAAAATCAAACGCATCTGATAGAGCTGACAGGAAACTGAAGCGTATAGTTAAGAAAAACCGTTTTAAAAGTGTGCAATTCTTGCACCGAAAATGGAAAGAAGAAGGAGTTGAAGTTTCTACATCGAGAACATTAAAGCGTCTCCATAAATTTAAGTTTGAATCTCGTATACCGAAAACAAAATCTCTCATGACTGCAAAACAAAAACGTATAAGATTCAATTGGTGTAAATCAAGACGTTTATGGAGCGAAGAAGATTGGAAAAATATATTATTTAGTGATGAAAGTATGTTTTGTATCTATACAACATAATTTCCTCACTAACTAACATGTTTTTCCAATCTTCTTCGCTCCATAAACGTCTTGATTTCCACCAATTCAATCTTATACGCTTTTGTTTTGCAGTCATGAGAGGTTTTGTTTTCGGTACACGAGATTCAAACTTAAATTTATGGAGACGTCTTAATGTTCTCGATGTAGAAACTTCAACTCCTTCGTCTTTCCATTTTCGGTGCAAGAATCGCACACTTTTAAAACGGTTTTTCTGAACTATTCGCTTCAGTTTCTTGTCATCTCTAGCAGATGTTTTTAGTTTTTGGCCGTCATTTCGGCGATTATTTTGAAATTTTCCATTTTTTTAATATTGTGTTAGTATTTTATTAACGCTTGATTGCGAACAGTGTAAAAAAATCGCTATATAACATTGATTTTTACCGTGCCAACACAAATCAGCCATCCCAAGTTTAATAGATTCAGGAATATCACTCACACGACCCATTTTAAGACGAAAAAGGAAACAAACTGCAAAGAGAATATTGATTTAAAATAAAATCGTCTTAATTTAATCCATGATGCCACCAGTTATGAATTGGTGATAATTAAAGGAGAATTAATGTGAAATATTCTAATATTTTGAACCACTTGAATAAATATTCTAATATTTTGACTTTTCAAAATAATTTTTTTTCAATTAATCTTTTCAAAATATTTTTTTTCAATTAATAAATAAGCTTAATCAACAATAAGTTCTTAATAAAAATATCGTTTGCATATTTGCATAAAAAGACATTAAATTTGCCAAAAGATATTCTCAGTTTGTAAAAAAGAGTAATTATTCTAATATTTTGAATATGAGCTGTACTAATTCATGGCGATGACTTAATTGTCACAGGGTTGCAAAAAAACCCGGCTAAAATTTAAAAAAAAAAAAACGCCGGTGGCTTTTATTGGTTTTAACCGGCTTTTTTGGCCAAAATTGGCCGAAATTGGCTTTTATATAGTGAAGCATTTTAATTATAAATGACACATTTTTATGTGTTTTTTAATTAGTTTTAAAGACATTTAATTGAGGTACAAATCAATGTAACCCAATTTTTCAATAATGAAGACATTAATACTGGAATAAAAGGCCATACCAATTGCTTTCTCTGGTTTACACTGACCTTAACACCCCCTTTTTTTTTCATTTTTACTGCTTTTATATAATTAAAAAGGACAATGGTTGCTTAGTTATATATTTTATTAACTAATTTTAAGGGATATTAATATACAAGTCTTATTTCTCATAAACATTTATTTAAAATCACACATAAAGTCATTTAATAAAAATATCATTTCCCTCTATTAAAATATTATTATGCATTAATTTATGCATGAATATGCACTATTTTAAATTGCAACTTGCTTTTCAAAATTCTAATTCAACAAGTTTTATGTGGAGATTTTTTAAAAAATTGCTCTCTTTATTTTATGCACTTACATGTACTAAAATTTCCTCAAATGTTACATCCTTCCTAATTTCTCTTTCAACACTGTTCATTCTACGATTTTAATCTATCCGTATGGACATATCTGGAGTAGTTACATAACAGCTTAGTAGCAGAAAAAACTTTTTACATATATCGTTTTTATAAGTTAGAATATCGATTGCTTATTACTGGGTTTTTGTTCTGAAGTATTATATAAGATAATTTAAGTTATTAAATACATATATGCTATTTAGTTTTAATCAATTTTAAAAATAAATAATAGTATGTAAGAATGTTTCTATTTTGATGGGTGACATTTTCTTAATCTTTCATATAATCTTTAAAATGTGTGGTATGTAAAAGAATAAAAAAAACGTAAAGTGTAAAAAAAGCCGGCAACCCTGAATTGTCACAAATTTAATCTCGTTTCATAAGATTCTTTAGCATACTAGGAGGCTCTACGAGCTACGCTCGCCAACTCCCGTTCAGACTCTAAAAATCCATTAATTTGATCGACTTGAAAGATTACAGAAGGTGGTTGAATTATAATTTAAAAAAAAATCCTTACCGGCTCGGGCCTACAGGCGGAGGTAGATTTCGAAGTTAAGTGCTAAATTCACCAACAAAACTTAAATCAAGATTAGAGATAAACCCAGTTACTTCACTAAAAATGAGTTCTAGGGAGCTAAACATTTTGTGAAAATTCTAATATACACGAATACACGAATACACACACGCATGTATGTGGAATAGGTTTAAAAAATAGCTAAAGCAAATTCAGAGAACCTCAAAGTGTTAAAATAAGTTAATATTTCCATAGTCAGGTTTTTATCATGTTTTAATACGTTTCTTCAAACGCACATCACGTTACATATTCACCTGCTGAGGTCCATTTTATTTCCAATATGACGCAATATTTTGTTTTTGTTTTTAATTCGTCAAACTATTTATTTCATTTTCAGTTTTCATGCGGAAATCTTACTCTAGAAAACTTATGACGTAATATTCAATTTGTTTTCAATTCGTCAAACTATTTATTTTATTTAATTTTTCACGTGAAAAACTTTCAATAGAAAAGCAATTGTTGTAGTGAGAATTTTATTGCTTTTTTTTTAATTGTTGGCAACTGCTATAACGAAAAATATTTATTTTTTCCTGTCATTGCTGTGTAAGAGCTGGTTTTATCAGAATCATGTTAAGACGGTATTCAAAATTTTGAACCCTCCCCATTTCCATTCCCTTGGGCCGATTTTGCCCATTTTCAATCTCCGCCGAGATATTAGCCATCTCAAAGTTGTTGGCGAGTTTGAAGACCATCCGTGCATAATTGCGACTTTTATCGTGCGGACAAAATTTAGTACATACATACATATATATATATACATACATATATATATATATAAACTTTTTAGGTGGGGGTGGTTTTGGGCTCCTGGGGTCCTATAATGAAAAGTTATGAAGGAATTTTTCAAAAGTCGCACCATGGTAACGACTGCAATAGGTAGTATTTCTTACGAAATCTACCTAAAAGCCAGTGGCGATCTTCCTATAAACGGGTTTCCATTAATTTATCTTTTACTGAGGGATTTTAAGGTCAAATTAGTTGCTGTTCTTGTGTTTGATTAAATAAGATAAGTTAACCATCTGAAAATTAGCTAAAGCATACAATGAACTAAGTCAACAGAGTCTTTGTTTCCCGGTATTTTTTAATAGCGCTATAAGAAAATGATTTTAAATGTAACGTTTTAAATATGACGTAATTTTCACCAAACTTTTTCTCACTATAATATTCTCCTGAAAATATTTTTATTGTTAGAAAGGAAATATTATTATTTGCGCAGTCTTAGAATTGGAAAAAATAGTTAAAAAGATCATCTCGAAATATGAAATAAATCTCTCGTGTACGTGTAAATATATTTTTTCATTTAAGCTGTTTGGCAATGTTATTATTTGGCCATTTGAAATAAGACGTAATTTCACCTGAAGTTACTGCTTTTAACACATATTAAATAATTCATTTTTATATAGTTTTCTTTCTTTTTAAATAGTCACATAATAAAAACAATTTTATGACGTAATTTTCAATATTTTCCTGCTTTTAACACGTAATCATTTCATTTTAATTTCCTAGGGTTTTTTATGTTTATAATAGTCACATGTAAATAAATTTTTAATTTAAAGGAAATATTACTCTTTGCGAAGTTTTTAGTATTGGCAACAATTTAAAATAATAACCTTTTCTAAAATATGCAAAAAATTTCTCTGGCAATGCTGAAAATTCTAAATTAAAAAGGAAATAAACCGGCAAAAAATTAGTTAAATTAAAAAAAATAAATGCAGTCTGCACACCGGGAGCTTTCAATGTATATCACTAGAAAAAATTATTAAATTCCTATGTATAGTTTTTGCTCCTATAAAACTTTTTTAATGGAACGATTTTGACCAACTTTAACATTAAATCTCTCTTCTTAAAATAATTCTCCGATTTAAAAACTGTCTGCTTCAGCATGTTTATCAAACCATTTCTCTATAATGCCACCAATTTTCATATTTTAGTATGCAGTAGTTTTCTTAATAATGAAGAAATATCCCAGGTCACAAAAAATTCATTTACAGTGGCAGTGACAGCGTGAGACACTTTTTTTTTTTTTTTTTTTAGAATAGAGAGATACTGAAATGAATTTTGAATGAAGCAATCAAAGAAAAAAGTTATATAGCGATGTAGTTTTGATGTTTGATGATAGTTGAAACAAGACAGAATTAAACTGACAAGGAGAGGGCCAACCTTGTTAATCACAGATTTTGATTATTTTAATATATGTTGTAGGGTAGAGACCAATTAGTCTCAGGTTCAACGGATTTTATACAACGCTCGTTAGTTCTTGAGAAACCGGGGGGTCTAAAATTAGTACACAACTTAAATACTTACTTTGTAACAAAAAGTGCAGGTTGGGCGTAGCTCAGTTGGCACGGCGTTTGCTGGCTGATCCGCGGTCCCGGGTTCGAAACCCGAACGCGCTACATATTTTGTCTTTCTCATTTTTTGTTTTATAAATATACTTGTAATTATAATTTAATAATCTCAATTAAAAATTTTAATATCGTGCATTAATTATAATGTTAACAAATATAAATTTTAATTTATCATTTTTTATTTTGAACTATTATTTCTCATCCTTTAAAGAGATTTAAAAAGAAATTGGATCTATTATTGAATAATAAAAAATTCCAAAATCGTTACAAACCTGCTGTGGTGACATCTAGATATGATAAAATAAAACATATTCAAATAAAATAAAAATAAAAGCAGAAAGAAGATAAGGGGGAAAACAAAATATTTGAAAGCGTACGCAAGCATACGTATTAGAAATTTAAAAATCTTTTATATGCAAAAAATCTGTTGTTTAATTCCAATGCTAATTTTTAATATAGGGGAAACTAGGGATACTTGACCCAATTGTTAGTTTTGGATTGTTAATTATTTTTTTACGTTACTTATGGGTGTGTAAATGCAGTCTATATATACTTAATGAATTATTACGCAATATTTATTATTATTATTCCGAAGTATTAATTATAAAAGGTAGAAAAATATGAATATTCAAAACTTTCAATTTGGGTCAAGTATCCCAATGTATAGGGATACTTGACCCACCCATTAGGGATACTTGACCCAAGTCATAGATTTGGGAGTATGATTATAAATAATAAACAAAACACTTTTACATAAGAACAAAATTAATATTAAGGTTAATAATTTTTTTATTTTTGTCAAATAAAATTAATACTTTTAATTTTTAGTACATAGGGCTAACATTAATATACCCAATTATAATTTTTATTGCAGAAAGTTTAAAATATTAGCAGTCTGAAAGTTCATTCTGTGCCTAAACAAGTTCCAGAATAAGCAAGGGTGTGGGGAAATACATCATTTTACTCGCCACTGGCGAGTACATTTTCTGACATGGCGAGTGAATTTTTAAGCAGTCTTTTAAAAATCCATGTCAAAAACTTTTTTTTTTTTTTACTAGTTAGCCATATTTTATAACTTTCCAAATTACTGCGATGTAAACTCGGTACTAAGTTGTATTGATTATTAAACTTTTCTCTCTTGTGTATATTTCTTGATTTTACAGGGGGAAAAAATATATATGTGATAAATGTATTAGTAGCAATAGTAAACAACTATTTTTGCAATCATGTAAATTTTATTATATAGCAATGTAATTGCATTTTGCTGGCGGGTAAAATAAATCCTTGGCTGGTAAGATTTTCTAAAAATTCCCCAGCCCTGAGAATAAGAAAATAACAATTTATTCAACTCCAAATGTAAAGTCATATTTAAACACAAAACTTGTATCATTTGTGTCGAAAATTCAGGTGGATGAAGAATAGCTTCTATTTGGTCAGGATCAACTTATGATATATCATTCATTTCAAGCCATTTAAATCGCGTACCATCCATTCTTCTTGTAAACTGAATAGCAAGCCTGTCAGAATTGATTTCAAGAACCTTTCCAACAAATCTTTTCTTATAATCCGTTTCTCGCAATATTTGACAAGAGCTCAGTCATTTACTTATAATATTTATATTATTTACTTATAATACTTATATTTATATGTTTATTATATTTAATATTATAATATTTTTAATTCATAAATAAAACACGCTAAATGTATTTGAATAGTACTAATTTCAATCTTGGGTCAAGTATCCCTAGGTGACTTGGGTCAAGTATCCCTAGTTGCACATTTACTACATAACCCTAAAATGCAGCCATTTGCTAATGAGAAGATTAATATTATTATATATGTTACTGTAGCTAAAAACATGTACAAAACAAATGACCAATTAAAAAAGTCTTACCTTTAAACAGAAAAAGTTATAACACCAGAGTTTACAGAACAAAAAAATTACTTTTGGAGCATGAAAATGTATTTTGTCGGATAGTTTAAAAACTTATGGAATGATTCAGTTATTATTTTCAACATGTGATCAGCTAACTGAAAGAAAGAAAGTGTTGCCACTTCCAGCTTACAAAACTTTCCCAATTCTGAGAAAAAGGCCTTGGGTCAAGTATCCCTATGGGTCAAGTATCCCAAGTTCCCCCTAATTATGCTTATTACTTTAAAAACAGAGTAATAGTATAATCGTATTGATTTCCCTTGTTAAAGAAATGCATAAATGATATTTCTTTAAAATCACGAATTGACACAATTGTTCAATATCATTGCATCGATAAAGAATATATGAAATACATTTTAAAAGTGATTTTTTAAAAATTAACAGTTTTATGATGTTTTATACAACTATTTAGTTAAAAGTGAAAAAAATTAAATATGTTAAAATTATAATTGAAATACTATAAATTTTAATTGACAATGAGATTATTAAGTTATAATTACAAGTATATTTATAACACAAAATATAAGAAAAACAAATTATGCGGTGCTTTCGAGAATCGAACCCGAGTCAGCGGATCAGCCAGCAAACGCCGTACCAACTGAGCTACGCCCGACCTATCCGTCTTGTTACAAAGTAAGTATTTAAATCGTATACTGATATTAGACCCCCCGGTTTCTCAAGAACTAACGAGCGTTGTATAAAATCCGTTGAACCTGAGACTAAGGTGTCTCTACCCTACAGCATATATTAAAATAATCAAAATCTGTGATTAACAAGGTTGGCCCTCTCCTTGTGAGTTATAAAGTATATCGCGTACATATATATTTAAATATATCATCAAATAAAACATAAAAATCGTCAAAAATCGTTATGATTTAATACCGTTATATCTTGCTATAAGAATATTTCTTTAAATTCTATATCTTTGTAATGCCGACGTTTTTATCTGATTTGTTACTTTTATCTGAAATTTATGGAAATTTTAATTGTATATGTTTATTGTTTATGCATGAAATTATAAGTTGTGGATTTTCTGCAGGAAATTATAGAAATCGTTGCTCGATTTTGATACGAAGCCTCCTTCATAGCAAACTAAAAATCGGGTTTCGCAAATTAAAAATCGTGTAAATATTCTAACTTCCATTTCAATTTAATTTCAGAATCAGAAATGGGACTTAATTCAGCTTATAGAAAAACATTAAATTGTAGCCTCACTTGCACTTTAACACTGACCAGATTAGCTTTAACAATCAAATTATGTGGCTACTGAAAAAAGGAAGAAATAGGAGAAGAATAAAAAGGTAGACTTAGGAATTTCCTTAAAAGTATGCACTTAAGGGCCTACACAAGTCACTCAAAAAGACCCGGATGATAATGTTAATCCTATGCGGAAGTTATTTTCAAATATCTCGCTTGAATTTTGCTATTTTCGAATGATTTTTTTTTTTTTTTTTTTTTTTCGTAGGATAGCTGAGGACGATCTACAACCCGGCTAGTTTTTACTTTTTTTATTTTGGTTTCATATTTTTTTTTTAATTACTTTTACTTTCGGAACCGGTTTGAACAGGTTCTGAAATTGAAACTATCCTAATATAAAAAACTATAACCAAAATCGAAGAAGTAAAAACTAGCCCGGTTGTAGATCGTCCTCAGCTATCCTATGCAAAATCCTTCAAAAATATTAAAATTCAAGGGAGATATTTGAAAATAACTTCCCCATAGGATTAACATTATCATCCGGGTCTTTTTGAGTGACTAGTGTAGGCTCTTAAGTCTCCCCCCCCCCCCCCCCCCGCCCCCGAGCTCTAGTAAAAATAAAGACCCGGTCATTGTTAAACTAATTCACACATAATGTTTACAATTAAACCTGTTAAAGTATCAAGAGATGTTTTAAAATACTTCTAATAGTATTTTAAATGTTTTTAAAACATAAAAGTGCAAATGTCTTTCAGATCTCTAATACAGAAATAAGGGTTATTTTTACTTTAATTTTAAATCTTTTTCTTTAATGAAAATTACTCGACAGCGAAATTCGAGGCTAACGAAATACTTCATAAATAAGAAAACAAACAAGAGGTATACGAATGATTCACACTGGAATTGTAAAGTATTTCCGAACCAAATAGAACATGCTAATTTCAGCCTTAATTAACAATGAAAATAGAATAAAGAGACACGACTATTAGAAATCTTCGTATATTAGATGACAGATCATTCAATATAGATTACACCAGGTAAAGATACAATCATGCAGATGAAGAGGAGAATCAAAAGGAAGTAAAATATCGCCTGTAATCTGAACTTTGCCTGAAGGTTGGATCAGGAAAATCACGCCACACACTAAGACTGTATTAAGAAGATTGTGTTCGCAAGTAACACCATTGTTTTCGAAAAAAAGAAATAAACAGATAAAAGCTTAGTACTGAGAAGGGTGCTTACAGGATTCCACAAAGATTTCGAAGCTTTATTAAGAAAGCCGTAATGAAAGAAATATTCTAAATAAAAAATAATTCGTCAAAGTATTCTGAGCTACATTCTTTTTTACTTTGTAAAAACGACTAAAAAAAGTTGCAGTTTTTAAATTGTACACAATTTTATTCTATAAAATACTAAAATAAAAATATATTTAGACTTCTAGTGTTTGTTTCGTTTTTTTTTTTTAACTAGATCTAATAGCTAACATCTCGTATTTTCTTCCTATTCTTTTTTTTTTTTTTTTTAGAGAGATATCTATGAACAAAACGTCTCCCCCCCCCCCCTCCCCCAAGTGCTGTTTAGAATATATTTGATAAAGTGTGATGAAATTGGTTCTACTATTTCTGTTTGATATAAAAAATATATATCGAACCATGAAAATTCAGTTTCTTCGTATTTTTTAGCTGTATAAATCATTAAAAAGCTTAGGTTTAATCCAGCACTTGCAATATCTAAAGCATGAAATTTAAAGATTTGTATACATAGACGTTAAATAAATCTTTAATTTTCATGCAAACAGTAGGGTCAAGTGAAGTAATTCAGACCACATTCTGCAAATTAGCTTATAATTATTAAATACCGACTTTCCTTTCGGACAAACATAGAGAGTTGTTTCTTTTTTATGAAAGGTAATTTAAATTTAATGTTTAGTGAATAACATAAAAAGTAACAAAAAATAAATTAATTTCAATTTTTAAATATGTAAGATGGTCGTTGAAATTACTTCAGTTAAAAGTAAAATTTGTAACAAAATTGGGGTAATACCAACCAATAGCAGCATAATTCCGAACACTGTTTATTTGCTCTACATAAAGTCATAGAAATCTGCAAGGGATTTTCAACCCTTGTTTGCTAGTGCCTGCTTTTCTTCGTATAACTTTTTTTTTTTTTTTTTTTTTTTTTTAATATGTATACTTTTTTTTATTTGGAAACTTCAGTTGATAATCCAGTTAATATACTTTCTGTTGTCAGAACTTTTCCATATTTTTGTAATTTCAGTCATGACCTTCTTTGAAGGTGTTTTCGAGACTTAATTCTGCTGGATCATTTCACGTCTTCTGCAAATATGCCTGTCTCAGAGTTTTGTATTGGATAGAAAAAAGTATATTTTGAATTAGGCATGAATGTGACAGACATTAAATAGCTATTTTGTTTTTAAATATAAATTATCTAAATATTTATTGTCTGCTTTTAATGATGACATAGACTGATGCTTCAGTGTGGAGCAAGATATTGAAGGAAGAGAAATAATTGAAGAATAATTTAGACACATCTAATGAGGTCAAAGGAACAGTACTGAATGAAGTTTGTGTGTTTTGACACAGCTCAATTGTGCGTGGTATTTCTATAACGTAACTAGTTAAGTTTAAATAACTTTATGAATTTGACAAATTTTTTTATTGGGGACTTTGATTAAAAAATGATGATGTAGAAGCTAACTTTCTCATTAGGTATTAATCGAAGTCGGTTGGATTCTGATTCTGGAAATTCTGCTTTTTCAAGACGAAACATTCCACTCTTTCTAAAGCCTGGTATTCTGTTCCTTGGTTTAATAGCATCCCTAACAGTTGAACAAAATCGACTTTGACAGATTATTACTCTTTAGACCAATAGTTCTTTTACACTTTTACCATAATTTACAAGTTTCATGTCCTATGTAATTTTTACAGAACAAAAGGCGCATTTATCCAATGGGTGCAGTTTATGAGTTTAGTGATTAGGCGAAAGAAAAAAAATGTGGGTTTTATTATTATTCTTAGCATATTCTTGCTGATATGGCCTTGGAGGATTATCAAAATTACCGGTTGGACTTACCTCATATTTCACAAAATTTTAGGGTAATAACGAGCCTGGAAAAAAAATATATATTAATTAAGATTCCAAGCTAGGTAGCCAGGTATACCAGGTGAGTTATTATGTTAATTAATTTGTAACATGTTTGCTCTTGAACTTCTTTTGAAGACAAACTTGACCCTGAACTTCATTTTTTGTAAGTACGCCTCTTATTCATAGCTTAAATTCTTCAACCTCCACACTGACAAAAAAGTCAAAGGTGTTAGTTAACCTTGCGATTATTTTATTTTTTATATATTTTATGGGAGTTATTTTATTTTTGCGTTGGAAATAAAAGCTTAATTTTCATGGTGCGTAAGCTGTAAGTCATATGAATAACACAGTAACAGAATATAAGATTACTGGGTAATATAAGTTTTATTTATTTCTACGATTATTAAGTACGATTATTGATAAGTATTAAAAGTAATCCATTAATTTTAACTTACGACCAGTGTGTAGCACCGTCGCTCCAAAAATATCTCCTCTATGCTGTGATTGATTTAAAAACGTTATTTTTCTTTTCTTTTCTTTTTTTTTTTACTTTTGTACACTATATTGTTTTAAATTAAAAGTAGGTAAAACAACTTCCTATTACATTTAATACATTCCATGTGCAATTGTTTCAAAAGACTAGATTTTGTTACAAAGCAAATAAATATAGGATGTGATCAAATAATGTTAACATAGTATAATTATGTGTATCAAAATTGTTTTACACCGGTAAATTTGGAAGAATAAATACAAAACTTGAAAGATAGTCCGTCAAAAATGACGGAAAATGAGATATCAAGGTATATACAGTAGGGTGGAGCGAAAAAAATTATTTTTTAAAAATCAAAAACGGGTAGGTGCCAAAAGTTGCCTTTATACTAGTACATCAAGTACGTGAAATTTTACGGCTGAAAAAAAATGGCTTGAGTCTGCGCTTTTGGTCCAAATGTTGAAATTTGGGGTAAAATTTGACATTTTTTTCAAAAAAATTAAAAAATTCCTATAGAGATGGTTTTTATTTAAAAGTGTTATTTAAACCTTTGTTATGAACGACTTAACATATTAAAATAATAATCTTTATTCTGTATAACTGGAGCAAAATTGACAATTTTCGGTAAAAAGGGACGTTGAGACCTTGTTGTGTCATTCAATGAATTGTTGTTTAAAATACCTAGTTGCTTTCAAGACTTCCTAGGACATCTATCTCGACCACGCTACCATCTGAACACAATGTTTTAGTTATACTTTGAATTGTGATTTTTTTATCAAATAATGGCATAAGTTTCAAATGTATCAACCTAGTCCATCTCTTTTTTGTATCCACAGACTTTGGATGCTGCTGCTGTGATCTACTTCACGTATTTTTCTACTGCTTGTGTAAGAGAAGCCAAAAAATGTATTGCAGTGGGGATGATATTTATGTAATCTATTCAGCCGTCTATTATCTTTACCAAAATTTCACCCTAAAAATGCATATTGATTAGGGTTTCTGTTACCACAACAATTTTCCAATCAATTTGATTTATATAATTATTCGCTTCAAAGTTGATTGTCGATATTTCAGATTTGTGTACGCCATCATTTACTCTCATATTTCAACTATTATGTGCTGAGCAGCTAGCTGTTTAATGTGATGGCGATCGTCAGAAGGCATTGAAATTAGAATTTCCTCTGCGTATGCAAAGCAACCATTGTTCTAAATAACTTTTTTAGTATTTGTTTTATTCCAATTTCTGTGTTGTTTAGTAGCCGAATAATTTACCATGAGTTTTTAGATTCCTTCTTTCGATGTGAATTACATTTGATGGTAAACCATTCTGGGGCCAAACTTGGATTACATAGTACTTTTTGAGTGAACATAGACTCTGATGCGAAGTGAGTGTTAAAGGCGGAGAATTCTGTTCATCGTTTTCATCCATTCTGCGTGGGACATGTTTAGAATGAACCATTACAATGGATCACATGTCACCTCATTGTCCAGTGAATTTCCTCTGCATCATTTATTAGACAAAATCATTGGCAAAAATTAGATTCTAACCCACAGGGATTCGCCGGACCAATAGGAAAATCTTTGTCTACCTGCCATTCCCTTCTTATTTCAATTTTTGGAGACATAGAGAGAAATTTTGAAACACTATTTCCTGAAATCGGGAAAAGGGTACTCAGCATAGACCAGAAATACCTGCTAGAAATTTGCAAAGTTATTTCATTAATATATTGCTCAGAAGAACTAGCTAATAAGAACCCAAGGAACATGTCCTATGCAAGATGGCTCACATAGGCGAATAAAATTTTTCGCCTTTATATACTGTTTGACCATCTGTTTGACCACTGTTTGACCATCAGAGTCAGTAGGTTCATTCACAAAGTATGTAATCCAAGTTTATGCCGCAGGATGGTTTACACCAAATGTAATCCACATCTAAAAAATGGATCTAAAGACTTATGGGAAATTACTCGACTACTAAACGTCACAGAAAACGGCATAAAACAAATGCTAAAAAAAAAAATATTTAGGACAATGGTTGCTTTGCCCATCGAGAGCAAATTCTTATTGCAATGCTCTCTGACGATCGCCATCACATTAAATAGCAAGCTTCTCAGCATATAAAAAATGCAAGAGGTACAGTAAATGATGGCATACCCAAAGATGAAATATCTAAATATTATAGAATATTGTAGTAACAGAACTCCCAATCACTATACATTAACTGGATGCAATTTTGGTGAAGATAATAGAGGGCTGAATAGATTTCATTAATTCCACTGCATTACTCTGCTTGCCTTATCATATACAAGCAGTATAAATATACGTGAAGGAGTGTTATAGCAGCAGCATCCAACGTCTGTGGATACAAATATAGAATGACTAGGTTGATAATTAGAAAACTTACGACAGTCTTTGATAAAAAAAAATCACAACTCAATGTATAAATAAAACATTGTGCTCAGATGGTACGGTGGTCGAGTTATGCACTGCTGAAATGCAGCCACTTCCACGTGATATCTCCTCGGTAGTTTTGAAAGCAACTAGGTAATAGCTGTATTCTAAAGAACAATTAGTTGTATGACACAACAGAGTGGCAATGCCTTTTTTTTACCAAAAGTTGTCAGTTTTTCTCCAGTTATACAGAATAAAGATACCGTTTTATCGTTTAAATATGTTAAGTCATTAATAATAAAGGTTTAAATAACACATTTAAATAATAACCTTTTCTATCGGAATTTTTTTATTTTTTTTGAAAAAATGTCAAATTTTACCCAAAATTTCGACTTTTGGACCAAAAGCGCAGACTCAAGCCATTTTTTTTCAGCGGTAAAATTTCACGCAGTTGATGTACTAGTATAAAGGCAACTTTTGGCGCCTACCCGTTTTTGATTTTAAAAAAATAATTTTTTTCGCTCCACCCTAATATACAGTTTTCTCTATTTCGTCAAGGCCCCCATACTGGAAAAATACCTAATTTCTGTATTCAGCTATGTAAAGCATATTAAAATCGGGCAGTTAGGAGCTCAGATAGTACAGCGCCGTGTAGTGGCGGTTATTTTATTAGTAGCATCGGATTGAAGATGTAAAGACGTAAACTTTCATACATTACACTTTAAATTCTGACCCATAGATTTTGAAAAAAACCTTAAATGCACAGAGTTTCAATTAAAGTTCGGTTAGCTCGATTATAAAAAAAATAGTGGGTTTCAATGGGAATTTCGCCACATTAGCCAACTATCGCCAAGTTGGCGTCATATATGGCAACTTATTTTTGTCGCCAAATTTGGCTAAATACCACCAAATTGGCGATATCCTGTCAATTTGGTCAAAATTTGGCTCTATTGTGGCTGCTATTAGTCCTTTTCAACAATTACTCATTGCTGAAGCTCATATCGATTTCTCCATAGGAGTCCTAACATGGCCGTGATGAATGATGCGGTCCAACTGGAATTGTGAGGTACACACAGAGACTTGGATTTTATATAAACAAGTTGGAACCCGTCTAAATTCGACGAAGTAAAATGTGTAGAAAGAAACTATTAGATCAAATTTATGATAAACTTACAAAAATAATTACAATAAAAAATTCATCTTATATTGGTTGTTAACTGTTAAAACAAAGAATATTTTAAACCTAAAATTATCAAAATGTTATTTCCACAAACTTCAACTGCTTAAATTATTGAAAAATTAAACTGTATTAGAATACACAATACAAACTTTTAAGTTCTAATCTCAGTACCCGCGAATAAAAAATTCAGAAATTTGCCTTTAGTTATCATAGCATTGGCCATTTAGTATTGGTCAAATATTTAGTTTTATCAAAGAAAATGATCGTTTTTTTTTTTTTTTTTTTTTTTTTTTTAATATGACATCATTTTTACTCACTGAATCATTTTGCCTAGCGTCTCAAATTCAGTATCAGCGTAATGTAAAAATCAAGACTCCCTTATCATATTATCATGATAATATAATAAGGGAGTCTTGGTAAAAATATTGAAATGTAACTGATTTATGAAGAAATATGAGTGTTTTTTTTTTGTTTTTTTTTTTTTTTTTTTTAATAGCTACGTCATTTTCTGTTCAAAAATTATAAAAAAAAGTTACTTTTATTTGTAATGTGAAAATGGCATCAATAAGGATAAATAAATCATGACTATTTTTCCTTTACTTTTAATAGAAATGGTGTACTTCAGTTGCCACAATTACAAAATTGGTACTAAAAACAATAAAAAAAATTAATATCTCAAAAATAAATTGAAATAGAGCTTTCAAACAAATTGCATTAAAAAGTATATTTTTTCCCTGTACGACGGTGTAAAAATGGAAACTGTGCGATGCTTAGAAGTTTAAATATTTGCAGTAGCGAAAATTGCAAAACCGAAATTTCATTTCAAATTTCAGAGTGTTGCCATTCCGCAGAATGACGTATGCGTTACGCACAGATATGTTTGTCCTTTATAATATAGATAGATACTTTTCTACAAACACACTCAAAAAGATTTGCACTTGGAATTTTTTTTTTTTTTCATTTATATTGGTCTAAAAAATTTTTAGAAGCGTTGCTACAACAAAGGAAACAATCTTGAAACTCCTCTGTAAATGCCAGCTATCAGAAAAAGACTACAAATATGGACGACCAAAATTTTAAGGTATACTGCGACAATCCATAAATTCCAAATCAATTTTTAAAGTAGAAAGTAATTCTCTCATATCTCAATCATAAAGTATTGTGAGATTATTTATAACGTAGAAAGAAATTATTTGCTTGAGAAAAAAAATAAATATATAAATCGCAGACCTGCCAACCTTCGAAAATGAGAAATAGTAGCACACAAAATTCAAATTAATCTGAAGGTTGGTTGGTTACTGTTATTTACGCTACAAATTTTAAGCAAACAAATACCAATCAATTAAACGTATGTATATATGAAAAAGCACATGACATAAGAGACAAAATGCACAAGAGTGATTCTAAGAAAAAAAAAAATCTGAAATTAACAACTTATTTTTTGAAAAGTTGCAGCGAAACGAGGCAGGGGTAAACTATTGAGGATGTTCATGAGCATCATGCCCGATTGAATTTAGAGGATTTTTTTTCCGGGACCATTTTATGAAATTCGCGATGTTTTCAGGATCGTTTCGCAAAATTCAAGCTTTTTTTTTTTTTTTTTGGTAAATATTCGCAGAAACACGATTCAGTCTTGGTTTGGTTAATATCTATTAAGAGGGTTTTATGTTTTCATTCCAAATTTTTTTTTTTCTTGAGCTTTTTTTTTTTTTTTTTTTTTTTTTTTAGTGCCCAAATCTTCCAACTGGTGACGGATTTTTCAAAATTTTCAGAATTGCGATTTTCAGAAAATTCAGAGCCCCTGAAAACGCATGTGTAAAAATATGCTGTGCGGACTGAAGAACCGCAACTGGGAGAAGAGCTTTTGTTTTTTGCAAAAATTCGTAGTTTTAGACAGATTTTCATAACATCGTAAGTTTTTAGCTCTAAATCGTAGCAGTTGGTAGCTCTGTAAATTATACTTTTTTTCCCCAGAAGGATGAAATGCATTCTCTACAACTTACAAAATACGTTTTTAATTAACAACAACAACATAACTCAAAATCTTGTGTTTGTAAATGCTTATTTTAAATAAATATATTTATTAATTATTTTTAAACATTTTATATAAATCTACATAGAAATTGCAAATAACTTCATTCCTTTCATAGGCCTAATAACTGAAAATGCATTTAACAAAAATCAATGTTGAAATAAAAAATTTGCATTGTTTTACGTACAGTTAAAACTTATAATTTTGACAATAATTGTAATTCTAGAGGGAGTTTTGCCATGTCATTTGCTTTAAAATGCTTCAATAAAAGCATTTTAAAAGAAAGACATGCATTTATAGTTAACAAAATAACAAAAAATGATTTTCTTTTAAGTCTAAAAGATACAACACCCTTATATCATATTTGGCATGCATTTTAATTAAATATCAATTAGTGCTTTCCTATAAGAATAACAATAATTTACTTTATTAATTAGACTCATTTTAAGAAGAAACAATGAAATGAAACTAGAAAAGTAGAAAAGTCAGTCATGCATTAGCCCAAAATAAACAGGTGAAGACCAGAACAGCTGTCGATCGACAACCATCAATGAACACCACCTGTCAGTACAAGCCGATATTTTAGGGCAGGAGTGAGGTGCCATGGGGTGGCCAATAAGCAGCACTATGGCACGCGAAGTCTTTCCAGGTGGCACGCGAAGTCTTTCCAGGTGGCACGCGCATAAGTCGGTTTTTGTAAGTAAAAGAAATGAACAAAATAAATCAATTCGTTTAGCACAGATGCTATTACCTAGCAGTTTCACTTTCTCTTATTTCAAGCAATTCTGAAGGATCTTTTTGACAGCCCTCAGATTTAGTATTAATCACTATTTTTGAATAGTAAATATTTCTTTGGCTTTATCGCAGAATTTCTATGATTAAATAAGGCGAAAATTATTATTCAGAAAAAGTGATACTCGGAAAATAAATTCGCATACGTAGCACTGGAAAAGGTTAAAGAAGACGCAAAATGTAAAGAAAGAAAAAGGAATGATTGTGATAGATTACAGATGCTCCAACTTTAGCTCCTTATGAATGTTTATGTATTATTCTTACAATATGAAAAATTTTAAAGGTGGTGGTGCACAATTTAACAAACAATTTATGCATTAAAAAGAGAGAGTTGAAATCCATTAATCGGGTCAAAAGTACAGGGTATCTTACTTCAAGCCAAAGTTAAATTTTTTGTTCATAATTTTAACAATAGTGAAGCTATTTTAACAAAAATCTCGGCATGCTTATTTTGTTTTGTATGATATTCGATGACATCATAAAAAGATATAGGAGTGCACAGTAATTCGGCCAGTGACAGCGTATGTAATGCCAGCTATGAAACAAGACGAAGATTACTATATTCGGAAATAGTAGTACTCAAAAATTGGAAGATTTGGCAGCTATGACAGTTCAGCAATGGCTGGACACGAATGCTAACCACCTGTGCCACATTTCGTCATTTCACCAAAAGCAAGGTCTGTTAAAATCCGTCACACAATATTTTTTTTCTTATACTTAATCAGAGTAAAACGTCTATAAAGGATAGTCCTGAGTAAAAGACAAGTATTTAGCGTCCATTTTAGGTAGATTTCGTATGAAATACTACCTATTGGGATCGTTCCTATGTTGGAATTTCTGAAAAATTTTTGCAGATCTACACCGATCATGACCCCTAGAACCCAAAACCACCCTCAGTAAAAAACTTTATATATATATATATATATATATATATATATATATATATATATATATATATATATCTGTCTATCTATATATATCACTTTCTTCTGGACACGATAACTTTCGTAATTCTGCACCAATCTCTTCCAAACTGATACATAAAATCAATGGGCATAAAATCTCGGTCAAGTTCGTTAATTGGCAAAATCATACCAAGGGGAGGGAAATAGGGAGGGGTTTTGTGAAAACAGAAAACCCCCCATAACTTCTTAATTTTTGTACATATCAAATCAGTTTAAAGTTTTTATTACTTCTAAAAATAGGGCCAAAAATTTATGTATCACAGATTTTTGATAAAGTTAAAAATGGGCTCAAGGGGCGCAAAAAATAGGGTTTTTGGGAGAAAAAAAATCATAACTTCGTCAATTCTCAAGATATCAAATTCAATTAATTTTATTATAAATCTCCTTAACATTATCTAAAACTTTTATATTCACAAGTTTTTGATAGGAGCAATTCGTACCGCAAAAAAAAATTAAAAACGAAAACAAAAAGGGCGTTTGAAGAAGAAAAAAATCCATAACTTCGTCAATTCTCAAGATATCAAATCCAATTAATTTTATCATGAATCTCCTTAACATTATCTACAACTTTTATATTCACAAGTTTTTGATAGGACCAATTCGTACCGCAAAAAAAAATTAAAAACGAAAACAAAAAGGGGGTTTGAAGAAGAAAAAAATCCATAACTCCGTCAATTCAAAAGATATAAAATCCCCATGAATTTATCATATATCTTCTTAATATTGTCTACAACATCTATATAGACAAGTTTTGGATAGGACCAATTCTTAGAGCAAAAACAAATTAAAAATACATACCAGTTGAAGTAAAAAATTGATCTTAGTAAGGGTGTATTCAAATCCAAACTGCTTATTTTCTGACTCATTTTACAATTCATTTTTGCTCTCAAAGGCTTCCAATTGGTACGTTTTCTTACTCAGAAACTATATAATGTACCGTAATGGTCGATTTTCTGATAGGGGCAGAATATATTTTTTTAAATGCTGTTAAAAAGGGCATTTTGAACCGAATTTACCGAAGCGGATTGTGTTGGAAAAATCATTGTATTAAGGATGCGCTTAAATCCAAACTGCTTATTTTCTGACTGGTTTTTAAATTCATTTTTGCTCTCAAACGCATTTAATTGTAGATTCGCTTATTCAGAAACTATATAATGTACCGTAATAATCGATTTTTAGATAGGGGCAGAATATATTTCAAAAAATGATGTCAAAGTGGACATTTTGAACGGAATTTCCCGAAGCGATTGTGTTAGAAACGAAAAATATTGTCCTTCTGAGAAAATAATTGTTTATATATCAAGTTTTAATTAATTGAACAAAAAATAAAAACACAGGTCGCTTATAAATCTCTTCAAAAATCACGTCAGGAAGTTTCATATTTTTTTTTAAAATTAAAAATGAATCTGGAATTATGCCAGAAAATTTCGAGTTGTTGAGCATGGAAAAGTATTTTTTTGAATACCGCCCTAACATGATTCTGATAAAACCAGCTATTATATGAAAATAAAATAAAAACTCGTCAAGAGCGGCCAGATAAAATTGTTAAAGTGGATTTATCTATAATCATGATTTAGTTTTTGTTGGTGAAATTAGTATATTTGACTTCGAAATCTACCTCTGCCTGTAGGTCGGGCTGGCAGGGATTTTTTAAAATCCCCACCTATATATTTCTGACTTTTACCACTGGAAAGCGAAATAACTGACAATTTTTGTGATCCCTTGGTTTCTCCTATTCAGAGATTTTACTAATGATATAAAATAAAATAAAATTTTTGATACCATTTTAATGTAATTTTTTATGAATATTTTCATTAGCTTTATGATATAAAAATATTATTTTAGCTATTTAGAAATATAAAATTTTATTCTATGCGTAGTTGACGGCCTTTCAACTATACTAGTAATAACAATAAACTAACGCAAAGCTTCAATAGTTTATTTAACAAGGGAAATAACTAGAATGAAAACTTCTCGAAAAATACTTTTCGCGAACTTTTTAAGCCGATTGAGATACACTGTCCTTGCCAGTATTCTTATCAATTAGTTCGTTTATTAGAGCTAATATACTACATTTAACATCAATGCATAAAATATAAAGGGGAAAAAAGAAAAAGTAGCTTAAGGTATATTTATTTTAAACTGGCATGAAATAAATCCAACGTTAAGGATAAATTTAAAATGAAAATTCACGATTAGAATTTTATCAAATAAAATGAATTTAGTGCAAATAAACAGTATTTCTTGCATTTTTCCCTCTTTTAATATTTCTGAACGACAGATTAGTGAGAAAGCTTAAAAATATCCATACTAGTTTTAAAGAAAGAAACTTTTTTTAAGGGAAAAGAAATAGGGGAATGAGGCAATTAGAATAGAAAACAAATACGTAAAAAAACAGTAGGAAAGTATCAAATACACTTAAAAATAATAATAGGATTTGAATTTTGAATCCTTATCGTAAAGTCTAAATCTGGTAGAGTGGACTTTGACAGACTAACGATTTTAAATACCCTGCAGATCGGTATTCAAAGAATAATCGGCCACAGATTATAATTGCATTCAAATTTTTAGACAAAGCTCTAAACAAGTTAATGCGATGACCAATTTCTAATAGGAAAATATTTAGTTCCGCCTGAACGACTATTCTAAATTTTATCATATCAAAATTTTGACTTTCTAATCCTTTTTACGAAAGATACAGGACAGATAGACAGCGAAGCGTTAAACATATACGTGATAAAAGTATGGGAGAGGGTGGAAGGCGAGCGCGTAACTGCCGAACGGAGGGCTTCTCTTTCATGAAGTCGATTAATGTTATTAATCGTTATGTGTTAATTATATTAATCGTAGTGTCATTTCATTATTATTGTTATTTTTGAAAAAAAAAAAAATCTTCAATCCACGTCAAACATACATTCCATGCACAGTTTCGATTAAAATTTATAAACAGAAAACATGTGTGTAGATAAGTATTGATTTTTTGACTCCTTATAAAACTAACTTTTCCTTCTTTTTTTCTAAGATGTTTTAATTGTTTTCGTATAATTAAACATGCATATTTACTGATTTTCTGGTTGATTTTTGTTTGACTATTGTTAAAATGAGTTATTGTTAAAATACAAGATCAGAAACAAGTTTACTATTCAGCAAGTTTTAATGTTTTCAATTACATTAATGATCCCCCCCCCCCCCCGCCCCCCGATCTGAAGCCGAAGTGCTCATAACACCATTGTATTTTATTTGTATGTTACTATGTTAATAACAACATAAAACATATTAAAAAAATTACGATAATGCTATGAGCACGCCATATAGATTTTTTCTTTTTAGGTTCGTTCGTAATTATATAAATACGTAGCACCTATAGTCGTCGTTCGGTCTGTCTGTCTATCTGTATGTCCATCCGTCCGCATATGTCAGAGCAAAAACTACCCAATTGAACACTCTAAAATTTTAAATATATAATTATTGCAAAAGTTTGTAGGGTCATTTCAAATTTTATGAAAATCGGAAGTATAGTTTAATTACAGGGACACTCAAAAGTTTTCCGTTACATTACGGCCAATGGGGAAAAAATTATTTCAATTGCATTTTAATGATGTTACAGTCCTTCGAACAGAATGAAATTGATATGCACTTATGAAGTGCACTAAAATATACATTCAGTACAATATGCGGTGCAAAAAATGTTTATCAAACTAGTTACAGTACGAACGCACCTCATTTGTCACGTTTAAAGTGCAATTTCCAACTTGTTTCAATAATGGATATACATTAAAATTTGCAAAATAAACCTTGGTTTCTGTTCTTGTATAACGCATTCAAATAGTATAAATCAATCAGAAAAGCAGCAAATATGCATGCTTAATTATAAAAAACAATCAAAACATCTTAAAAATGGGAAGAAAAAACTGGCTCAACCAGGGAGCCAAAAATAAACGCTAATCTAATCACCTTCTTCACCACCACCCCTCCGATTCCCCCTCTCTCTCCCTGTGCTTTCATTCCATCGGATGATCAAAAACAAAAGCAACCAAATTTCGCATTAAATAGATATATCTTTCCAAAAACCAAAAGAAACTTCCCTTCTTATAAATTATTAATTTTACTATACATTTTTTTTTTTTAATTTTGAAACAAATAAAAAATTTCTTACCTCCTTAAATAATATTTTACTGATGTCCAATCTACATCCAAATATTCTTGTACGGCAAGCTGTAATTCCTCTGATCGTCGTTGCATTGTACACTTTTACGTAATATTAACAAAAGAATCTTGAATATTTAATGTTCAATTCATTGAAACTTTCCAATTAAAATGCAAAAAATAACAATAATTAGTTTTCTTTTTGTTTTTTTTTTTCACAGGGTGTACTCAAAAATATATTACTAAGGAAAAGTGAGGTCGCAGAAGCACAAAGCTAGAAACATTTCTGAATTATGAAGTAATAGTAGAATTTTATTGCATTCGAAACCACAATGCAATGGTTGAGTTGAGTAAATTTTCATAGAAATGATGTACTTATGTCAGTAACAGATACCTGAAAAATAAGGCTATATAGAAAACAAATGTTGAGGTTCTCTTAGATAAGTTGTGAAATGTCACGGTTATCAGCTCTTATCACACAATTCTAATAAAATAAACTTGAAATGAAGGAAAGCTTCTTAACTGTTATCTCAATTCAATGAGAAGATTGTCTATGAAAATCCTCAATTGATAATTTTATTTTTTTATTTGGCGTAGTTTACATATGTACTGTCAATAGCTTCATGAAAACATTTTATTAATGTCCAATCATTATATAATTTGATCTTAACTTAGATTTTTTATAGAAAATTTGGAAAACCAGAAAAATATACACTGGGTTAAAAATTAAATGTAGTTATATTTTAATTAAAAAATAATAATCAAAAACAATATTTTCATTAGCAGACGGTTTATTATTATTATTATTATTTAATACGCGTGGATGCAATAAAACCAAATAACAAGCACTGGGAATTCTCCAGATTCAAATTCAGCTGTCACACTCACAAAACTTTTAAACAAATTAAATTCTCATGGTTTTCTTTAATTATTCCCTAATGAGAATCACGGCGAATCTTGAAATCACAGATCGCAAAATGCATCTTTCAGCGTCAGCATCTTCTGGAGAAAGCATCCGGTTGCTCAGGAAAAACCCTTTCCAAATGAAAGTCGGATTAAAACCAAATGTGACGAAGAGCGGACAAACGAAAGCTAAGAATAAATCATCCGGCTACAGAAACAGATTTCTGTTCGTTTCTTCACACACTTTCGGCGTCGTTTGCACGGATCGAGCATCAAGGTGGGACTGGAACCGAAACGACGCCGAAGGTGACTTTTTTTTTTCTTCTGAGGAGGCGGAGGATACGAAACAGGTTTCATTTCAAGACGGTGGAAAGAGAAGGTATCTCTGATTAAGTACAGAGAAAGAGAGAGAAAATGATTTAAAAGAAAAAAATGAAGAAAAAGGCCTGGATAAAACATCGGCAAGAATTCAAATCTTTTGAAATCTGTTATTATATTAGATAAGAAAGAATTCTCTTTGACAAATGAACCATTAAAACTGAAAAAAATCGCATCATACTTCATATGATGAATGAATAATGAAAACATCCAGTAGCAACTAGAAAAAAATTTTCGCTACAATGGGAGTTTCGATAAAACAAGCATGCAGAAGGGGGGAAAATCATCTTTTTAAATCCATGTTACTCAATATATATTTTTTATGTGTAAAATACATTAATATTAATTAAATTTTTAATTCTAAATTTCTTCACAATTTCATTATAAAATTTATATTTAGCCTAAAGCTTTAGAATCATTTGATAAGAATATAGGTTAAATTATGTTCGAAAATTCCAGTTACTCAACAACCAAAAAGTAAAAGACAAATATTTATAACTAAATAGATATATTACTTTCAGCCCAGTGCCTAATTTACGGCAGGGCATGCGGGGCACGGGCCCAGGACCCCTGATTTTCGGGGACCCCAATTGCTGCTGAAGGTTGTCCAAATTATTGTCAAAATCTGATGTAGTTTTAACATCTAATGGAATTTTACATTTCATTCTACATTATATTGTTTTTTATAACATCGTATATATTTTTTTAAACATCTCTATTTAATTATTTTATTATAGTGAATATTTTCTTTTAATTTTATCACTTCAAAAATGTACTGTATTTTTAATTCTTATTTAATACTGTTCCTGTTCTCGTCAGGTTACTTAGGAGTTGGTGACGTAGCTTGTAGGCGACCCTTAATATTTTAAGTAATTGTAGCTTGGTATTGCGAAAAATTTATTATTAGTTGTTGCATACTTTATCATTTTAGATATGTAGACTTGTATAGGAAAAGATAATCAGCACCACACAATTTATTATAAAATGTCTAACTCATTTGAATTTCATAATTGGGAAATAATTATTTTAAAGCAAATTAATAATTATTAAATTTAATTTTTAATGGATATTTTAAAGTAATTATTAAAGTCAATAGTGGTTATCTTAAGCACCTTTTCGCTATTTTTTTTATCTCAATCCCCCTGTAAGCATCGGCGCAAGGGGGGCCCCGTAAGCCTCTGTGCCCGGGGCCCCGAAATTTGTAAATCGGCTCCTGCTTTCAGTACGGATTTTCCTGCTTTTCACAAAAGTTGCAGAATTTCTATTTTTTCTATTAATTGCGGAACGTTAACTTGTGAAAAATCAGGTTCCTGAGATCGTCCTTTTCCTTTCATTTGGGCTGTCGTTTATCCACCGATTTTTAGGATAATTAGATTACAGATAAAATATAAATTACTAGCAAAACCCGCGGCTTTGAATGCGCGATTGTTGAGATATGCCAAGTTATATTTTTGTTTGTGCCTATATATAAGCGAAAATTATACAACTAGGGATAATTGAAATATTAGTAATCAGGACACACTTTGGGGTGGAGAAACTTTATTCTTGTGCTGAATTAGGCGAACATAAGACTACAAGATTCCTACACAATTTTGGTAAAAAAAATTCCGTGACTTTTCCAAGTTACCCTGACTTTATTAAAAAATTTCCCTGACCTTTCTCAGTAAAAATTCGGCTTATATATTGTTGTAAAACCCTTCACAATGAACTTGAATCTAGATAAATGCTAGAAAAAAGTATGTGCTGTATGAATTTCCGATTTTTTAATTGTTTTTCATATTGTTATTTAGTTTGCATAAATTTTATATAAAATTTTTAGATTGGGTGAATAATTAATTCAAAATTTCTTCATTTACGACCATAATAGAAATTCTGATGGAAGTAGTATATCAAAAATTCTCTGACTTTTCCCTGACCTTTTCAAATATTTAAAAAATTCCCTGACTTTTTGCCTAAATTTTCGAATTCCCTGACTTTTCCCTATTTTCCAGGTTTTCCCTGACTCGTAGAAACCTTGGATTAGAATGAATCATAAAATCTTCATTCCAAACGATTTACAGCCACCCCTTTCCAAAACACAAATACAATGCAGTCTCAACTTTGGAACTTTATCAACTGTCGTACAGTGAAAGTAGGGATGGGAGGAATAGTGATTTGGCCGAACTGCCCAATACCTAATATTCAGCCAAATTTCAGGCCAAATACCAACTTTTTTTCCAATAAGGAAAATAACTTTTGATTATATATAATTTAAAAAGTAGAAACTCATTAATGATTTCTACTCTTGAATGTACTTTTAAATAAAGGTTAAAATTCCCGGTCGCCACCGGCCACAGGGCGACTAAATGTAAAAAATTGGCGACTTTATGATGTGCATCTGATCGCCAAAGTGGCGATCTTTATTTTTCATGTAATAGTACATGTCAGAAATGCCACTTTTCCGTTTTTTTTTATTTTTTTTAATCGATCAGCGATTTCCGCGGAATCGTAAAAGAAAATCGCGTTGATGTTCACATTGAAGGCATTTGGTTCCGAAAATTAAAAAAAAATCGGCATAAAAGTATCGCGAATTTCGACAAATGGTCGCCGAAAGATATCAATTTCGTCAATCGGTCGCAAAAAAATCGTCAAAGAATCACGGAAAAAACGAAAATTTCATAAGAATCTCGAAAAAAGACGAGATTTCCGTCAAAGAATCGCAGAAAAAACGCAAATTTCGTGAAAGGAATGCGTAAAAATCGCAAATTTCATCAAGTATCGCAAAAACCCGTAATTTTCGTCGAAAGATCGCGAAAACCCCTTAAATTTCGCCAATAGATAGAGGGAGAACCGCAAATTTCGTCAAAAGATCACGAAAAAACGGTAAATTTCGTCAAAAGATCGCAAAAAGACCATAAATTTCGTCAAAAAATCACGAAAAACCGCAAATTTTGTCAAAAGACCGCGAAAAAGCCCACAAGTTTCGTTAAAAGAACACGAAAAACCGTAAATTTCGTCAAAAAATCCCAAAATTCGTCAAAAAATCACGAAAAACCGCAAATTTTGTCAAAAGATCGCGAAAAAACCCACAAATTTCGTTAAAAGAACACGAAAAATCGTAAATTTCGTCAAAAGATCGCGGAAAAAAAATCTCAAATTTCGTCAAAAAATCGCGAAAAAACCGCAAATTTCGTCTAAAGATTGCGAAATAACGTAAATTTCGTCAAAAATCACGAAAAACGGTAAATTTCGTCAAAAGATCGCGAAAAAACGGTAAATTTCGTCAAAAGATCGCAAAAAACCATAAATTTCGTCAAAAAATCACGAAAAACCGCAAATTTTGTCAAAAGATCGCGAAAAAATCGCAAATTTCGTCAAAAAATTGCGAAAAAACTGCAAATTTCGTCAAAGGATCGCGAAAAAGTGCAAATTTTGTCAAGATATCGCGAAAAAAAGTAAATTTCGTCAAAGGATCTTGAAAAAACGGGAATTTCGTTAATCAGGTGCAGAAAAAACACAGCTCCACCCTTCTGTAACCTTTCAGAAAATTTGCTGTGAATTTCAGAATAGCGAAAAAAACCCCGCGATTTCCATCAAAAAATCGCTGAAAAAATGCAAACTTCATCAAAAAATCGCGAAAAATCCGCAAATTTCGTCAAAAGATCGGAAATAAACGCAAACTTCGTCAAAAAATCGCGAAAAAAACGCAAACTTCGTCAAAAGATCGCGAAAAAAAACGGAACCTTCGTCAAAAGATCGCGAAAAACAGCGCAAACTTCGTCAAAAGATCGCGAAAAAAACGCAAACTTCGTCAAAAGATCGCGAAAAAAACGCAAACTTCGTCAAAAGATCGCGAAAAAAACGCAAACTTCGTCAAAAGATCGCGAAAAAAACGCAAATTTCGTCTAAAGATCGCAAAAAAGTAAATTTCGTCAAACGACCGCGGAATAAAATCGCGAATTTTGCGAAAGATCGAGGGAATAAAGTCGCGAATTTCGTCAATTGATCGTAGAAAAAATCACGAATTTCATCAAGAGATCGCATAATAAAATCGTCACTTTCGTCGAATGATCGCGAAAAAAAATCGTGAATTCTGTTGAACGATCGGCGAAAAAATTGTGAATTTTAGCAAGAGGTTGCGTAAAATAATTGCAAATTTCTTAAAACAATTTCAAAAATTAATTGCGAATTTTGTCAAACGGGAAATATTTTAGGCCTATTTTCAGAAAGAATTCTGATCTCGGGCTACACAGTATTGGAGATGTGAACCAATCTTTGACCTAGGTCTTGTACGACATTGTTCGATAAATTCTCTCTTTTTTTAATGTAAAATAACTGTTAATTATTTTTGTTGGGGTAAGTAAACTGACACTGTGGATAGTTTTATTTTTATATATTTTAAAAGATGTCTTCGTAACATAAATATTTTAAAAACATTACTTGTAAAACTATTTAAATCTAAAAATTACGATAAGTGGCCACTAACTTGACAGTAGTGGCTACTAAACATACAGCCTCTACCGGCCACTGGCTACTAAAGCAAATATTGAATTTTAACCTTTACTTTTAAATTTATTTTTTAATTTGATACACTTATTTTAGTACAAAAAATTACGAAATTGCATTACATCCTTTTATTCTAAGGTATATCAAATTGATGTTCAGTAAGTAAGGACGGTAAAGTTATTTCCATTAAAATAAAAAAGAATTTACTTCACTTTTACTATCAAATGATACTTTTATCCTTTCTTGCATTCAAAATCAATAATACTTTTACACTCTCTCTTTCATAACTCATGAGGAGATATTTTCTGAGATTTTATCATTGAGAATTTGTGTCCCTAATGATAAAAAAATTTGTAAGAATGAGCCTGTTCTGAAACCAGTTTCCAAGACTTAAATTACAAATTACATTAAATCAAAAGGTATGGTTAAAGTAGAATACATATATTAACAAAATCTTTATTAACATTTGAACCAGCACATACAATAGTCAACAATATTCCACTTATTCAACAAACACTAAAAGCATAAACAGAAAATGATAACAACATGAATGAAGGAAGATGTAAATTGAAAAATCATGCAAATAATTACTTAAAAGTGAAAATTATAGAATTAAAAATTATTTTATTCAATATTTAGAGTTTATATTTAAATATTTATAAAACCGTCTTCATAAAGCAAGTTGCGATACCTAGTGAAAATCTAGTTTGGCACCAGTTCTGTTTTCAGATGTACTGTTGTACTTGGAATAGTGATATTTGATATTTCATCTTGAAAATGAATCTTAGCTAATACACCTAGTGAATGAATTTTTACATTTCTTACTTTATAGAAAATAGAAAGTAAGTTATCATGAATTTCATGAGCCTTTTTATTTGTGCACGGAATTTGCAGACAATAATGAATATTCAAGTGTTTTAGAATAAGAATTCAACGATTTTCTTTTTTTCTATAAGAGTTTTTACATCTTGAGTTATAATCATCCTCTGATGATGACATTTCCCGGACAATTGAATCTCCAATTTGGGCGACATTTTCTAAAAGATCCCCAACTTTGAAATACAGAAAGGCTGTATATTTTTTAGTATCTGAATAACTGTACATTTTGTGCAAGTAAGAATGAGAATGACTTCATGAATGTGCCAGAAAGTAGACAATTTGGATTAAAAAATAAAAATTGCAAGAAACGAATTTTTTTTTAATCATGAATTAATTTGACAAGATATTTTTCACTATTCGGCGAGATTTTAGCAATATTCGGCAAGATATCTCTAAATATTCGGCCGAAGAAATAAGCCTTCAATATTTGGCCAACCGAATATTCAGCAAAAGGGCCGAATATTCGTCCAATCCCTCAGGGGTGCAGAATATGTCCGATCCGGCGATCTAGGATCGGGGGAAATTTTAACCACCTGGGGAAATTTTGCAGAAACATGTACAATTGATTTCGATTTTAACAACGAATTCCATAATTCCCTGAGATAGAAAAATTTCACTACAAATAAAAAGATCCGTATGACAACCTTCACAAAATCGATCTGAGAATAATATGCACCGTAAATCAGGGGTAAATCTGTTCCGAATTTTCCGATATTTAAGGCATTCGGTTCCGAAAATTAAAAAAAAATCGATCATCGTTCTGAAAATTCGGATATAAAAATACCGCGAATTTTGTCAAAGATTTACGGAAAAAACGCGCTTTTCGTCACAAGATCGCAAAATAATCGCAAATTTCGTCAAAGGAACGCGAAAAAACCGCGAATTTCGTCAAAAGATCGCAAAAGACTCGCAAGTTTCGTCAAAAGATTGCAAAATAACAGCAAATCTCGTTAAAAGATCGCGAAAGAACAATATGTTTCGTCAAAAAATTGCGAAAGAACCGCAAATTCGGCAAAAGATCGCGAAACAGCCGCAAGTTTCATCAAAAGATCGCGAAATGAACGCAAATTTTGTCAAAAGATCACGAAACAACCGGAAATTTTGTCAAAAGATCGCAGAACAATCGCGAATTTCGTATAAAGGGGCGAAATAACTGCGATTCTCGTCAAAACATGGCAAAATAACCGCGAATTTCGTAAAAAAAAACGCGAAAAAACTGCAAATTTCGTCAAAAGATCGCGAAAAGACCGCGAATTTCGTCAAAAGATCGCGAAACAACGGCGATTTTCGTCAATAGATGGCAAAAAGAACCGTGAATTTCATCAAAAGAAAGGCGAAATAACTACAAAATTCGTCAAAAGGAAGGCGAAATAACCGTAAATTTCATCAAAAGATCGCTAAAAAACGTAAATTTCGTCAAAAGATCGCGAAAAAACGCGAATTTCGTAAAAGAGCCGCGAAAAAACATAGTGCTGGGAGTGGATTTCCAATCTTCCCCTACTCTGCTGTAACCTTTCAGAAAAATTTTCTGTGAATTTCAGAAATTTTATTTTTTTCACTCTTAATCACCCCTGCCATATATACTCGTGCATAAGTTGAAAAATATTGGAAAAATAAATTTTCTATACCTATGTTAATACAGCATTTACCTATAACATACCATAAAATTTTGGGGAAATTTTCATGTGGATTGGGGGGAAATGTTGGGAGTAGAAACATTTTCTGCACCCTTGCCATCCCTAAGTGAAAGTAATTTTAAGATTAGTTCAGTAAGTTTCATAGTCTATTCCGACAAACAAACAATTGTTTCTTTTTACAGTTCTGGTAATAACTTGAATTACCATAGGAATTAAACTGTCATTAAGAAACCATTAGTTTAGAATATTTAACAGTACATTTTGTGCGCCGAAAGGCTGAATGTGAGGTAATTCCTTACCTACATTATTTTAATTAATTATAGCAGTTAATAGTAATTACTGGAACCGCTCTTAGTGACATTTACATCTTAAAGGTAACCATCGTCTCAAATTTCATGTTCCTAACCGCAACACATTCAAATATATCATAATTTTAGAACGTCTGTCACTCTTGCACCCCCTTGAGGGCAGTTGTGCAAAGACAAAATAAGACGAATTTTAAGCATAGACTGTCACCAGTATTATGTGAGAGAATTTTTGAAATCGATTCTGAAGTTACAAAGTAATCGTAACTTTAGAACGTTTTCCCTTCATTTCAGATTTTAAATATTGTTAAATATTGCGTTTTATCTTAATAATCAAAAAAATTGTACATAACATTGACAAGACAAAAAAAAAAAATATTTCTTTTTCTGTTTTCATCTTTTTAAGTTAAAAAAAAAATACATTGTTTGTGCGCGTTTGCAATTTGCATCTTAGAAGTTATGCTAAATTTAAAGTTTCTAAGCTGATCGCTTCAAAGAAATCACACTGAAAATAAAAGTGCAGAAAATCCCCCGCTCCACCCATATAAAATTCGATTTTTTTTTTTTTTTTTTTTTTTTTTTTTTTGAAAAAATAATAGAAACGTCATAAACACCTGCATGTGAAAATTTAAAAATTTTAATCCCAATAGTTTCCGAGTAATCATGATTACAGACCATTTTCTAATCATTTTATCCTTTTAAATTTCGAATATTTTAACAAAAGTTCTTAGCGAGCATTTATGTCTTAAAAATAACCACCATATAAAATTTCATGTTTCTAGACTCAACAGATCGTTTTTCTATTTTGCACCCGCGATATTCCAATTTTCAGGGACTCGAAGACCTGTCCCGCGGGACTTCGAAAACCTCGATTTTTAGTGTCGCGTATTTTTTTTTTTTTTTTTTTTTTTTTTTTCCTATTCTAGTTTGCCCCCGGTATGCTGCTATTTCTTTCTCCTAGCTTATTTTGTCTCCAATAAATAACGTTACCTTGTATAAGCTAGCCGTAAAACAAAAGCCGATGTTTCATTGTGCGATTAAATACTCTACAGCATTGTTTAAAACTTCTAAGCATCGCACATTTTCAATGTATATACCGTCATATTGGGGAAAAAAGGTACTTTTTAATGCAATTTGTTTGAAAACTGCATCTCCATTTGTTTTTGAAATATTAATTTTTTGGTAGTTTTTAGCGACATTGGTTTCATTTTGGCAACTCAAGTACTCCATTTCTGCAGAAAGTAAAGAAAAAATAGTTGAAAAATAGCAATTATATCTTCGTGTTGCTATTTTCCCATAAAAACTGAAAAAATGTAATTAAAATACGTGCTATTTTGAGAAAAATATAAATGAATGATTTATAATAGAACATGGAGCTATTATAAACTATATTTAATTTTAAGTATCTGTATTTATGCAAATGACGTCATTTTACATAAAATAAAAGCGTGTGCTTTGAGTCTTAAAATTGAAATATGTTTTGCACTACAAGAGTCCCGCTTAACCGAGTTACTTCCTTCTGATGGACTGGTGGTTTCTATTATTATGCAACAGCCATTATAAATGAAGCGTTAGGTGAAGATGAAAGAGCAGCCGTAAAAAGTTAGAATTCTGATTTTCTGGTCAGAATAGGGGAAAAAAATGGCCGACCAGAAAATCAGAGTTCTAACTTTTTACGACTGTTCTTTTATCTTCACCTAACGCTTCGTTTATAATGGCTGTTTCATAATAATAGAAACCACCAGTCCACCAGAAGAAAATGAAGTAATGGAAATGTCGGGGGCGACACTAAATTCTGAAAAAGCAAAATTCCTGTTCTCTAGTCATTTTCCTTTTTTTTTTTTTTTTTTTTTTTTTTTTTTTCTTGTTCCATTCTAGTCATTAGTTTGCACCGAGTCAAAAATAGTAAAACGTGCAGGCAGAACGTATCAATAACGTCCCTTTCAAAGCAGCCGTACACAAAGTTTTTTCCGCGCGAGCCGCAAACATATGTTTTCGACGTTAGGCGGGCCGCAATACACTTATCTTATACTATAATGCGAGCAAAAATTGTGTGTGTGTATGTGTATGTAAATTTTATCTTGAAAACGGCTCTAACGATTTTAAATTTTTCACCCTACCGTTTTCGGGCACGAAAAGACCATTGGGATGGGTCTCGTGTTCGAGAAAATTGGATTAGTGGGTCATTTTGAGTCATCATGGTTCAGGGTTAAGGTAATTATATCGAAAGAACGGCTCAATCGATTTTGACTAAATTTTGTATCTAACCATTTTCGGGCACGAAAAGACCATTGGGATGGGTCACGTGTTCGAGAAAATTCGATTAGTGGGTCATTTTTGGGTCACCGTGGGTCAAGCTATTTTTATCTAAAAAACGGCTCTAACGATTTTCACTAAACTCTATACTCTACAGTTTTGGACTACGAGAAGACCATTGAGCTAAGTCACATGTTCGAGAAAATTCAATTAGTGGGTCATTTTTGGGCCACCGTGGGTCAAGCTAAGTTTATCTAGATAACGGCTCTAACGATTTTAACGAAATTTAGCACCCTACTGTTTTCGGGCACGAAAAGACCATTGGGATGGGTCTCGTGTTCGAGAAAATTCGATTAGTGGGTCATTTTGGGTCATAATTGGTCAGGGTCAAGCTAATTATATCTAGAGAACGGCTCAATCGATTTTGACTAAATTTTGTATCTAACCATTTTCGGGCACGAAATGACCACTGGGATGGGTCTCGTGTTCGAGAAAATTCGATTAGTGTGTCATTTTGGGTCACAATGGGTCAGGGTCAAGCTAATTACATCTAGAGAACGGCTCAATCGATTTTGACCTAATTTTGTATCTAACCATTTTGGGGCACGAAAACACCATTGGGATGGGTCTCGTGTTCGAAAAAATTCGATTAGTGGGTCATTTTTGGTCCTAATGGGTCAAGGTCAAGCTAATTATATTTAAAGAACGGCTAAATCGATGGTGACTAAATTTTGTATCTAACCATTTTCGGGCACGAAAAGACCATTGGGAGGGGTCACGTGTTCAAGAAAATTCGGTTAGTGGGTCATTTTTGGGTCACTGTGTGTCAAGCTATTTTTATCTAAAAAACGACTCGAGCGATTTTCACTAAACTCTATATTCTACAGTTTTGGATTACGAGAAGACCATTGGGCTACATGTTCGAGAAAATTCGATTAGTGGGTCATTTTTGGGTCACCGTGGGTCAAGCAAAGTTTATCTAGATAACGGCTCTAACGATTTTGACTAAATTTCGCACGCGACTGTTTTCGTGGGATGGGTCTCGTGTTCGAGAAAATTCGATTAGTGGTCCATTTTGGGTCATAATTGGTCAGGGTCAAGCTAATTATATCTGGAGAACGGCTCAATCGATTTTGACTAAATTTTGTATCTAACCATTTTCGAGGACGGAAAGACCACTGGGATGGGTCTCGTGTTCGAGAAAATTCGATTAGTGTGTCATTTTGGGTCATAATGGGTCAGGGTCAAGCTAATTATATCTAGAGAACGGCTCAATCGATTTTGACCAAATTTTGTATCTAACCATTTTTGGACACAAAAACACCATTGGGACGGGTCTCGTGTTCGAGAAAATTCGATTAGTGGGTCCTTTTTGGTCATAATGGGTCAGGGTCAAGCTAATTATATTTAAAGAACGGCTCAATCGATGTTGACTAAATTTTGTATCTAACCATTTTCGGGCACGAAAAGACCATTGGGATGGGTCACATGTTCGAGAAAATTCGGTTAGTGGGTCATTTTTGGGTCACTGTGGGTCAAGCTATTTTTATCTAAAAAACGACTCTAGCGATTTTCACTAAACTCTATATTCTACAGTTTTGGATTACGAGAAGACCATTGGGCTAAGTCACATGTTCGAGAAAATTCGAATAGTGGGTCAAGCTAAGTTTATCTAGATAACGGCTCTAACGATTTTGAGGAAATTTCGCACCCGACTGTTTTAGGGCACGAAAAGACCATTGGGATGGGTCTCGTGTTCGAGAAAATTCAATTAGTGGGTCATAGTGGGTCAGGGTCAAGCTAATTATATCTAGAGAACGACTCAATCGATTTTGACTAAATTTTGTATCTAACCATTTTTGGGAACGAAAAGATCATTTGGATGGGTAATGTATTCAAGAAAATTCGATTAGTGGGTCATTTTTGGGTCACCGTGGGTCCAGCTAAGTTTATCTAGATAACGGCTCTACGGATTTGACGAAATTCTGTAATCTATCGTTTTCGGGCACGAAAAGACCTTTGGGATGGTTCACGTGTTCGAGAAAATTCAATTAATGGATCATTATGGGTCAGGGTCAAGCTAATTATATAAAAAAAACGCTCAAGACATTTTCACAAAATTTTATAATATACGGCTGTTTCTGGTCATGAGATGACCATTGGGCTAAGCCACATGTTCGAGAAAATTCTATTAGTGGGTCATTTTGGGTCACAATGGGCCAGGGTCAAGCTAATTGTATCTAAAGAAATGCTCAAAACATTTTGACCAAATTTTACATTATACCGTTTCTGGGCATGAGAAGAGGATTGGGCTAAGTCACATGTTCGAGAAAATTTGATTAGTGGGTCATTTTGGGTCACAATGGGTCAGGGTCAAGCTAATTGTATTTAAAAAGCGCTTCAAAACATTTGGACAAAATTTTGTATAATACCGTTTCCGGGCATGATAAGACCATTGGGCAGGGTCGCATGTTCAAGAAAATTCAATCAATGGGTCATTTTGGGTCCTAATGCAGGGGTCTGTCCAGAGTTTTCGCACAGGGTCCTGTTTTTATGAAATTGTGAAGTTTTTCTTATTTTTGTGAAAATTTTAGTCATAATTTTGTGAATTTTAGTTTATCGATGTCTTCATGTTCTCTCCTTCATATATAAAATGCTAAGTAATGTGCTCTTTGGTGAGTTCAACTGCTTACTTACAGGCCAGATTTTATTTTTAAATGACTAAATTTGTGAAAAATTCAATTTGAAGGTGAAAAAATTCTGTAAAAGGAAGGTTAAGAGATAAATAATTTTGTGAAGGGTCCTGTTTTGGGATAAAATGTTTTGTGAAGGGTCCTGTTTGGGGATAAAACATTTTGTGAAGGGTCCTTTAAAGGACCTAAATTTTTCCTAAACATATCCCTGTAATGGATCAGGATCAAGCTAACTGTATCTAAAAAACCGCTCAAAAGATTTGGACAAAATTTTGTACTACGTTTCTGGACAAGATAAAACCATTGGGCTGGGTCGCATGCTCAAGAAAATTATATTAGTGGGTCATTTTGGTGATAATGGGTTGGAGTCAAGCTAACGTCATCTCAAAAAGGTTCAAACAATTTTGACAATTTTTTTTTGTTATACTGTTTCACAGTACAAAAAGACCTTTGAAGTAGCTCACATGTTCGATAAATTTCGGTTAGTGGATTTTTGAATCAAAGTGGGTCAAGCTTATTTTATCTAGAAACGACTAACGATTTTCACTAAATTTTGTATTCCATTGTTTTCAGGCTCGAGAAGAGCATTGTGTTAGGTCGCACGTTCGAAAAAATTCGATTAGTGGGTCATTTTGGGTCACTATGTCTCAGGGCCAAGCTAATTGCATGTAAAACAGCAAGAATGATTCAGTGAGAATACTATATCAAGATAAACACAAATCTAATTTTGACCGAGCTTAGCTTGGTCATTCCTGCTAGTATAATTATATAAAAAAGGGTAATTAAAGTAATAAAAGAACAAAATCAGTATAACAAAGCAAAATAATTAATTCAATATAATTCGTAGGACTAAAAGTCTGTTTCAGAAGAAAACTCACCAAAAATTTTAACACCACTATTTCTAAACAATACACTTTAGGGTAGACTTCTATAGAAAATATGCAACTAAGATTGTTGTTTAGAAATAGCAGTGTGACACCTTTTATTGCCACTTTTTACACAATAACCATTATTGTCGACATGATAAATATAAAACATAATAATATAGCAATGCAGCATTTCCAAATTCTAAAGTAAAAAAAAAAAAAGGAAATTTTCTTTTATAAATCAGTCTTCTTTCAGAGCAAAAACTTTTTTTTAATGTAGAAATACATAGTAAAAATTTAGCTAATTTCGAATAATGTTTCATTAATGTTGAAGATGAAAAAAAATGTATACACTACTGTAGCAAATAGTTCTATTTGTGTTTACTTGTAAAAATAACTTTTGTCTGAGCAAATGGTATTTAAGATGCTTTAACATAATTTAAAATTATTAATTATAAATAATAGGTCAGATTTTAACTTCCGATGAAAATATATAAAAGACGAGCGAAGGTCTTAAAAACCTTTTATGCACATCTCAATTTTGATAAATAGGGATTTATGATTATGTGTGGCGGTCGGGACGCACATAAAAGGTCGCCGGACCACATGCGACCTGCAGGTTGACTATGGCTGCTTTCAAAGGAATGCGATACAAATTTATCTGCTTAGACGGAAACCTATCTAAAACGAAATTTTTTGCAGTGACTAGAGATTCGGTTTTTGCAAGTTTTACTTCACTTGGTTTAGTAATTATGTGTAAATGAAACCTGCTTATAACGGAATTTTGTCTTAAAAGTAAAAATATCATTGTCCCTACGATAGGAATACTATAGAATTACACTTGCTAAATTGGAATTTTATTTTAGTCCCTAGCGATTCCGCTTTCACCAGTTTTATTGTATAAAATTTCTGTTTTAAGCGGACTTTCGACTTAACAGGCATAACTGTATGGTAATCCTACCGTAAGGACCATATATTTTTACTTTTAAGACAAAATTCCGTTATAGACAGGTTCCGTTTTTATAGAGCTTACTGCATTTGTATGTTCCAATTTAGAAATCGCTGCCCCGTTTATTTTATCCACCTGTCCCGCTTTTTCTGACACTGCACCTGGCAACACTACTCTTGAGGGTAGTTTGTAGAGATAAAATATACCCTATTTTTTAAACAGAGAATATCATCCCTATTATCCTGAGAAAATACTTGAAAGTTATTCAGCATTTTCTGCTCATTTCACCTTTTTAAATTTCAAAAACTTTTCGGAACTAAACGTAATTTAGAACACATTTAGAACATTTTTGGTTTATTTTATACTTTTTAATTTCGATGTTTTTAGAACCGTTCTTAACGAGCATTTGCATCTTAAAAGTAACCGTCCTGTCGAATTTCATGTTCCTAGCAGCAACATATTTAAACATATCATAATTTTAGAATGTTTGTCACTCTTTCATCACTTTGAGGGCAGTTGCGCAAAGGTAAAATAAGACTAGTTTTAAGCACGGCTTAATTTCTAATTTTAAAAAAAGTACCGGAGCCCTAATATTCTGCCCTCCCCCCTGTCACTCCAATCTGCATATTTATATTTCGTACATTATTTACAAAATTTAAAGTACTTTTTTCTTTAGCAAAATAAAAATTTTAAATATATCTATCAGCATATACTTAGCTGTCAACTATTCCACTTTGTAGTTATCACTCCTTCTGAATAGTAATCTTTGCCTAATTTTAATGTTAATTAATTGCAGAATTCTGTGATTAAATACGGTAAGGATTATGATTAGGAAATAGTGTTAACACAAAAAAGGGATAGTTCGCAGCTATACATTTTTAAGAAAAGATGAATGAAATTTACAGAAATTAATATTTATTTGCTGAGGAATGGAACATTGTTTTACAATTTCCTATAAAAGGTGCATATCTTAAACTATAATCGATTCCTTCCGCATAAAAATCTTTTGTGGTGAGTCCCTGAAAATCAGATTAAATTAAAAATTTGACACCGTTATCGGAAAGAATCGATGCTTTTATAGAAAAAGGGCACTGCTCGATTGCTTTCTATCAGAATAACAATACATGATACATGGCAATTATACCTACTTACAAATGAAATTGACTTCGTAAATGTAAAGAGCAGCCTTAGCAGGGGTACCGTTTCTGATACAAAATAAATAGAAAAATCACTAATGTGATTTTTATACTCGTATGCAACAGAAGACAAAAAACCTCAAACAAACAAAACCTCAAGCTGATGCTCGTTGGCTAAATCAGAAAACATTCTTTCCCAGTTAAATATCTAAAACCAGCCAATAAAAAATTATCCTACTGTCACAAAAGAAAATCAAGCTGAAAGCAAATTCATTGTTCAGTCTCTTGAGTGGCACCGTATCAACCCGTCGGCGACATAAATTTGAAATGGAAAAACACGATTTCTGTTTCCCCTTCATTCTGATCAAAATAACATTAAAATGATTTGAAATAGAATATAAAAGGTAATCTTAAAGGAGGAAAAGTTTTTTTTCTATACATGAATGAATAAAATTTTAAATATAATCCAGATTGAGCTCGAGTCAGTCCAATCCCAAAAACTGATATAAAAAGAGTCTGTTTTATCTCTAAGCTATCCTTACGTCACATATAAGTGTTTTGGTAAAAAAGAATGCAAAAGCTTAGAGATGGGAAAGAAAGAAAAAGGTAATTTAGGCTTCGGTTTTTCGAAAGTGCTATTGCACTGGGCTCCGGAGCCCTGTATTTATGAGCTCCAGTGAACTCCGACCAATATTTAAATATTTACTAAAAACAAAGAAGTACTAGAGAAGTACTGCCGGCTCCGGTGGGTTCCGGCACAAATTAAGCCCTGGTTTTAAGCATATACTGTCACCAGTGCTATAGTGAAATAATTTTTTTAATCGATTCTGTGGTTAAAAGTAATCAAGACTTAGGGTGTTATCCGTTCATTTCCCATTTTAAATATTGCTTTTTAAAAAACTGTTCGGTCATTTACGTCTTAGAAGTAACAGCTATTTTAAATATCAAGTCCTATAACACTTCCAGATGAATCGCAATTTAGAATGTTTTTAACTCATTTCACGCTCTTAAATTTTGAATATTTCAAAAACCATTCTTAGCAAGCACTTACATTTTAAAAATAACTACCATGCCAAAATTCTAGTTTCTAGACCCAACATAATAACTGAAATCTTAATTTTAGAAAGTTTTTTGTTCCTGCACAATTGTAAGTTTGAATCTCTTTAAAATTGCTCAGCACGAGCATTTACATAAAAAAGGTAACATTCATGTCAATTTTCGAAATTCTATCATAACAATTTTAAATAAATCATAGAACGTTTTTCGCTCCTTTCACCCTTTTAAATTTCGAATTTTTTATAAACAGTTCTTAGCAGGCATTTACATCTTTAAAGTAAGCAACCATGCCACATTTTCCGTTTCTATCCACAACAGTACTATACAGTTCTGTACCCGTTTAAATTTCAATTTCTTTAGAAACTGTGCTGTGCGATCATTTACGCCCTAAAAATAATAACTATGGCAAATTTCAACTTTATAGCTCTAACAATACCAAATAAATTGCATTTAGAAAGCTTTTAGAATATATTTTGCTTATTTCATCCTTTTAAATTTCGATTATTTTAGACACCGTTCTTCACGAATATTTACACCTTAAAAGTAACCACCATGTCAAATTTTAAGTTTTTAGCTCGTGCAGTATTACAAAAATCGAAATTTTAGAGCTTTTTGCTCCAGCACTCCCATGAGGGTTGTCGTACCCACGTTAAATATAGCATATGTTAGAGCTGAGAGTGCCACCATCATTTTGTCGCTATTAATTTTGAAAGGTTCGGTAGTTCTAGAGATTCCAAACCCCCTTCCCTACAAATAAACAAACAAACTTTAGAAACAAAAGTTTCTTTAGTAAGATCAGTGATTCCCAAGGTACGCCCCACCGGGGGCAATTTCAAATTTGGAAAATCGCAGATTTGCTGCCAGGTATTTTGGAAAAGAAATCTTTTAGATTAAAAATAAAAGTAATACATGCACAAATAAATAAATAAATAAATAAATAAATAAATAAAAGGTTTTTTTTTTGTTGTTGTTGAGTTCAAAAAAAAAATTCCAAATCAAAAGCTTAAAATAAGTTGAACACCAGAATAATTATATAAGTTACCTTTAAAAATATTTTAACATCCCCTTTTTATATTTAAAAATGTTTTTAGTTTTTCTGGTTACTTTTCTATATTACCATTTTTTTCCAACTTTTTGGATTATTTATTATATGAGTTTTGTATTTCTTTTTGCTTTGCTGTATGTAACGGAAAGAAACTTTTGTACGTGAAACTACTTACGGCCATATCTAAATTTTACTGTTTTGAACATATTTAATCTAAAAAATATTGGGAATATCCATTCGTGATAATAACTTTATAAAATTTATAAATCTTAAATACCATTATAAATGGAAATGTGTAACCAAACTATGGATGTAGTGCAAGCCTTCCTAGACAGTAAATAAATATAAAATATATACAATTTAAGTTTTAAAATCAGATAATACATGGCATTCAATTAATGATAACCGGGAAGGTAAAAAAGATAAATGTGTTTTGATGGGGAATAATGACAACTTAAATTTGATAAAGGTCAGAATCTTGAAATGTTTCTTGTGTGTTTTGTTAGACATAGAAAGAAAATTTTCTCCAGCTATTAATAAGTTACTAAGAATTATAAAATGTGTTGATGTTATCAATTTTAATGTTAAATGTAAGAGCCTTTTCAAGCATTTTGTGAAGATAAAAATGCAGACTGCAGACTATGTAACACTTTTGTTAAATATTCAGGTAAGTTGGAAAGACGCAACAAAACGCTTTTTGGAATTAAAGTGAAGATGTATCGCCTCATTTACAGAATTACGTTAACATTATATATGCGACAGAAAATTAATCTCTTTGCAAAGTTACAAATATATAAAATGACTAGTTATTGTTAAGGCTCTGACAGGCTTCTTTCAGGTGAATAACGTTCACTTTTTAAATAATAAGAGATATATGTTGCAGAATGCGTGTGGTGGAAGGTGGATGGGAGCAATCGCAATTTTACGGAAGCTTCGGTGGGGCGTGGCCAATAAAAGGTTGGGAACCACTGGTATAGATAAAACTGAGCAGACGATAATCATACATTAAGAATTTGAGAAATCAAAACTAAAAATTAAAATACAATTCCCAGCAAAGTCTGATGCAACGAATCTTTTAACCAATTTAACAGTGGCGGCCGGTGGTAGAGGTCTGCACGGGCCGTAATTTCCAGTTCCCAGACTTGCTCGAACGAAAGTCATCTTGGCCTGGCCTGTGCTAAAGTTAGTGAAAACAGGTCCGTGCAAAAATCAATTAAATCAGACCCAACTTAATTTCCACAGAAAAGGCCGATTTTTCTTAACATACAATTAAGATGTTTTTCTAGAATACTGCATACATATTTATGGGAAATTTTAACGTTATAGATTACTATATGTTTTTGATTACTTTATGTTCACAAGCCATTGAATGCAGAATAGCATCAGTACTGGCCAGTCATGCAGGCCCAGTATGTAAAGTAGAATGAAAATGTAAGCCTGATCCTGGCACGGACGAAGTCTGCTGAAATAATTAAGCCCTGGTTCAGACATTATGCAACTGCCAATGCCGATCTTTACGCTGGACATGTTATATTTCTGTACTGAGTGTTGTCAATCTAGTATCGGCTTGTGCAACATATTTATACTTAACCTCGCCTTAGTCATGTCCATTGAAAACTGTTCACATGTTATTTTCTTAGTTTGATCTTTTTTACTTTCTTCTATCTTTACAAGAAGAAAGTATTGGATTCGTGAAAATTTATGCATTTCGATTTTCGACGTATTTACATGTTTTAGGGGTCAGATATCCTGAAAAACATGTTTTTACAAAATGGCTGTCTGTCTGTCCGTCTGTGTGTGACACAAATTTTGTGGGTGCTCTACCTCAAGAATCAATGAATCGATTTTTATAAAACTTTAGATTCAGTTAGTACTTAATATAATTTAGTTCTGATTACTTTTTGGTGTAAATTGCCCAACAGGTTGTGCTACTAAGCCGCATTATTCATTATTATCGCAATTGCTCTTTCTCAAGAACTAACGCATGAATTTTCACCAAACGTCAGATTCAGTTAGTCCCTGATATAAATTAGTACTGTTTAAATTTTGGCATAAATCACCCAACAGGTGGAGTTGCTATTCTGCATTTTTCACGATTTCTGCAATAGCTCTATCTCAAAAACTAATGCACGGATTTTCATCAAACTTCAGATTCAGTTAGAAGTTGACAAATGTTGATATTAATTAGATTTTCGTGTAAATCACCTGACCGGTGGCGCTGCTATGCTGCATTTTTCAGGAAGTATTAACAACTATCAGACAGAAGAAAGTTTTGGGATTGCCACATCGGACTAGTTAATTTTCATATTGGGTCGAATTTATTTTAATAAAAAATAATATAATTAAATTAATAAATAATTATGTGAAAAATTATCCCATGATAATTTTTCACAGATTGTTTTAACATATTACATATTGTTCTACTGTTTCTTAGTTCTAGAATCCCAGGAAATGTTCTATAATCAGGTGGACCTAATTATGAAAGATTAGCCACTTTAAAAAGTTCTACCAGATGGATTTGATGAGACTTGCAATGTTAACTAGATAATTTTTTAGAGATGGCTTTAGTATACTGCATATTGGTCTATCGTTTCTTACTAAATCCTGCTGTAAATGATTAACTAAAACAGTAGACCCATAAAGGCCCAAATTTTGTTTGACACATTAGGCAAAATAATAGTGCAATGGCATTCGTTTTGCTTCCAGCAATGCAGAAGGACACACTAGGTAAAGCTCAATATTGTTTTTAAAATATTCATTTGATTCAAAGTTTGTATGGAAAAACAGACCAGCGTAGCAGAGAAAAACCTGCTAGTAATACTGTAAAAATTACTTTTTTAAAAAAGCATAAAAATCAAATGGATATGGTTTGGGATACTTAATACAGCAAAACCTGTGAAATCAGAACTAGTGTATATCAAAATCTTGCCTTAAACAACAAAATTTCATGGTCCATGTGAAAAAAATAAAACACAATCATAATAGAAATACACATGATAAAACGGAAACCTGTATAAAATGAACTTTTTCCTGCTTCCTTATGATTCCATTATAGCAGATTTTACTGAATATATATGTATAAAAAAAAAAGGATTGTAACAAAAAATCATTATTATAGGAGATAGGACATATTTAAAAAAAAAAACAAATGTAACACAAAATTATTACCAAAGATATGAATGAAAATAATAAACATTAATTTAACATTGGAAGCTTAAAATTTTACATCTTTATATTTCCTAAAGTTCTTCCCAACTGACTTAAAATTTGGCATTTGAAGCAAAATATTTACCTAAACTCATAATTTTGTGAAATTTGAAGATTTCAATTTTTTTAGTTTTTTGTTTCAGTACAGAAAAAAATCTTTGCAGTCACAATGGTTCATCTGTTTGTCCTCTTAAACTCTTGAAAAAATTCCCCACAGGCTAAGCTGAGGCTTTTTGATGAACTAAGAAGGATATGATATCTAATCAACACTTGCTTTATAACTTTTCAAGCTTTCTCATGCCCTTTTTATTCACGTCGCCTCAACGTCATTGTTTGGCTTAATTTGTAAAATATGAGTACAGGCCTTTTTTTTTTTTTTTTTAGATTTATCATTGGCATACTAGTTTTAGAGGTCTTGTGTATGAAAACTGTCAAGGATTTGTTGCTCTAGTGCACAATACATTGTGCAGTGTGATACTATAACAGCAAAATTAAAACAAAAAATATAACAAAATTGCTTATATTTGTCTAAATAATTAAAAGCAATCACAAAAAATAAATAAATAAATAAATAAATTGCTCAAGTATGTTTTATGTGAGAACAAAAATGCTAAGCTTACTTTATAATTAATTATAGAAAATGGAATTCCTAATTAAATGGTACATTTGTTATTTCTATGAGATAATTTGATGATTAAACAGCAAGAGATTCCCCCCACCCTCCTTTCTTCTTGTCAACAGTACTAACTATATATATATAAAGGCTTTAAGATTAGATGTAAGCATATCAGAATAAAAATTGTTTACTGGGGTATACTATCATAAACTAAATTTATTTCTCTTTATGACAAGTTTAAAAATAAAGAAAGGTAACAATTAATACATACTTCCTATGTTTTATTTTCAGATCTTGATAGGTAAATAATTTCTGTTCAGTAAGCTCCTAAATAAAATAAATAAAAATTTTAATCAAAATAATAGTTAAAAAATAAGGAAAACAGTCATAAAATGCAAAAAATTTAGAAGAAAACAATGTGCAAACTTCTGAATATTCACCATATTGCATGTATTAAAAAAGACAATCTTAAAACATAGGACTGAATATAGGTGTTATTTTCCTTCGAAGATTTTTCTATAAGTCCACTAATCGCCGGAATACATCTGAAGTTTTGATAGATCACAATCTATCCTATAGATTTAACAGTCTTTGACAGAATCACTTAGCCGAGATGTCCTTCGGAAATCAGATGGGCGATCACTGGTCAGTGATCAATTTCAGTGTCGGAACAGGCCATGAAGCACTCTTAATTCACAAGAAACTAAGCTATTCCTGTGATCTGCCAACTTTCACTTTGGAACATATGGTCCCAGAAGCATGAGAAAATGTGGTGTGTCCCACCTGAAATCACATGTGCGACTCACAAGGAAGGACAGGGATTGGCTGAGCCCCGACACCCAACCCAGGAGAGAGTGGGAGAGACAATTTTTTAACTCAGGAAAAGTTCTTAATGAGTAGTTAGTTAATGAAAGAAGGGGAGCACAGCAAAAGTTCTTAATGAGTAGTTAGTTAATGAAAGAAGGGGAGCACAGCAGTTGGACTTGCGAGCCTTCGCCTAAGCTTTTACGGAGAATTAGATGCTCCAGGTTTTCGTTAAGTCTCTCATCCTGAGAGCAGTGCGCAGACTGGGTCTGCAGTGAACCACACGTTCCTTTGAAACATCTTGACTCCTGACTTAAAGAGGTACTGCGGTTGGACCGCGAGTACTCTGTGTGTGTTTTCGACGGGAGATTAGATCTCTCAACACGAGACAACCTTGCCCCGATTGTGAACTTTTCACCATAGTTCAACAAGATCCGATAAGACAATCCAGTCTGAATGAACACTTTACTAATGAACAATATATTGAACCGTAACCCTCGGGAACTCAAGGCTGTGACAGTAAATAAACATGGCGAACGTTCCCGTCCTATGAATGCATCACAAAAAGGCATGAATACTTCTCTCCAAAACAAAAAGTACTTTTATACTAAATAGCTTATAATCGCCATATAATAATAAATATAGACCTTTAAATACATTCCTGTATATTCATTTATGAATACTTTAAGTAACATATATTAAATTATTTAGTTTTAAAAATGGTTTATTATTGATACTTTTTACACACCGCTGTAATTCCTTACGTTAATAAAAATTTTTGCATTTATGTTTGAAAAAAATAAATAAATATATATATATATATATCTATAAATTTTAGTTTCAAGAAAATAACTGAGAAAAATTTTAGAATATTTATCAGGCTATTAGTACAGTCCATAAAACAATAGTAGTATATTCATATTTACATGTATGCTTTTAACATTTATTTATTTTCATTTTTCCAAAACATTTTCATATCAATAGTTTAAATTTTATAAAATAAATAAATAAATAAAATGATTTATTTTCCAAATATTAGTTGAGCAAGTCAAATTGTAATAATTAAATAATTTCATGTAAGTTTTTAAAATTCATTTATAAATACTTTCTCCAAATTTTAAAGAAACAATTTCTTGTGATTATTGTGACAATGATGATTTTTAAATACAGATACTACAGATTTTTAAGCAATTTTAAAATATTTTATGCCATTGCTAACCTTAAGCAAGCAAAACATAAATTGAGAATTTTTTTTCGGGTAGTAATAAAGCTAGTAAATTATAAGAATTAAATAATTTCATGGATGTTTTTGACATCCGTTTATATACATTTTTTTTCTTCAAAATTAAAAAATAAATAAATTTTAGTATTTATTCCTATAATGATGTTTTTATATACAAATAATAGATTTTTATATACAAAATGATTAAAAAAAAAAAAAAGTATTTCCATACATGCTTTTTATATTAATTTCCAGAAAATTTGATAAGAAATTGGTAGAAATTGATTTTTTTTTTTCAGTGTATTAATGAAGGAAATTAAATGATAATAATAAAATAATAATTCTCTGTGTGCTTTTTACTTTCATTCAGAGACTTTCCCGAAATTAAAATAATAATAATAATAATAATATTAGTTTTTAAAGCAATCATTTTTTGTGTTTTATATCATTGTATTGGATCTTATGCAAACAAAGTAAAAATTAAAGTTTTCTTTTTGCAAACATTAACATTAATAAAGTAAGTAAAATTATAACATAATAATAAATAATTCCATGCATGCTCTTTGCATTGATATATCGACATTTTTTTTTTTTTTTTTTTTTTTTTTTCAAAATTTCAAAGAAATAAATTCTAGTGATTATTTTTATAATGATATTTTTATGTATAAATGTAACTATATAACAGATTTTTTTAGGCATTATTTTAATGTTTTATATCATTCCTTTGAGTCTCAAACAAGCAAAGTAGAATTTGAAGAATTTTTGTAGATAGTAATGAATCAAGTAAATTGATAATAATAATGAAATAATAATTCAGTTTATACCTTATACATTGATATATATTTCAAAAATTTCAGTGAAATAAATTTGAGTGATTACTTCTATAATGATGATTTTTAGTTACAGATTTTTTAAATATTTTTTATTGTTTTGTTAGTTATAAAGATTTTTAAATTTTATTTTATTATAAATAAAGTATAATTATAAATATTAATAAAATGGACTTATATAAAATAATGATAAATATTTTCTAAAAATACATTTTAATAATTTACTTTTTGAACTTTTTAATTTTGCGTTCATTAATATCATTTATTTTTTTATCACCGAAACATTTTTGTGTAATTCTTTAAACAGGTATTTGAAAATGAATTTATAATTTTAAAAACGTTATCTTCCTACTGGACACTGGACGGAAACAGTGTCTCCTCCCTCTGTCTTTTTGGGAGTGTCACGGCCTTCAGTTCCCGAGGGTTACGATTGAACTCTGTCTTAGGGCTGCCACCTTCAACCTAGGACATTCTCTAAATTGTACGCAAACAAATATTGCTGCATAGGTGTAAAGAGCATAATTCAAATTGCGAGAATTCTATCGTCATTTATTTTAATAAATTTCATTTTTTATTCTTCATTCAACTGAGTTATAATCTAATTACACCCCTTCAAAACAAGCCTTAATCTGCTCTCGCTACCACGTTACGAAGACTCGCACAACAATTTTTTAAGCAGATTTTATAAAATTGAAATAGGTTACATTACAATTCTAGAATAAAACCCCACTCCTTTTACCCTTTGACATGCAAAATCCTTTTAACAAGTATACAGATTCATAAGTTTTTCTCTTATTTATTTAATGATTATCAGCAGAAAATGCACTCGTCAAACCTGGGCAATAAATCATCAGTTGTTGTAACCTTGCTTTTTTTTTCTTAGTTTCACATATTTTCTTTGAGCCTCATACTATTTATCGATGTTGCTGAAAATATGTTTTATCAGCAGTCAACAACCAGTAGTCCACAGTAAAATAAGCACATTATTTGTAATTTTTATTAATATTAAAACAAAAATAATACTGAAAGACATTCATATATTTATGAAATTTATGGTGTTTTATTTTGAAATTTCAAATTATTGTAGCCACTGATATTTATTTCAATAGACATTATTTTTATTTATATGTAGTCTTCATAAAATGCGAATAACCATTGCTGAGTGAGAAAGAAATAAAAATTTTGATTAGGTTTTCAACAACATATTTGTACAAAAGAAAATTTTTATCATCACAGCAGTTAAAACTCCATAACAGCCTCTGCTTTGTAAGAACATGCCATGGTAATGACACTTGCAGCTTTTTAATTTTAGTTAAATTATTCAAATTATTATTTTTGCCATGTTCATACTATCGCACAAAGCAGTTCATTACAGTATTTCTTAAAATAAATTTGAAAGATTTATGTTAGACTCATTAAACTTCATTCTTTTGGTCAAGGACATAAAATTTCCCTTTTTTTGAGAATGACCTATAAACATACATGGTATACTAAAAGGAAGGACCCCAAAGTACCGTAATTTCCGGCCTATAATCCGCAGTCGCAATTTTTAGCCCTTATAAAAAAAATTTCAGCAGATAATCCGCAGATTATACGGCAGACTATACGAGAATTACTCATTGTTTTCAACATTCCAAAGCACTACTAATAAACCACCTCCTTATTTATTTAGTTGCTCTGTTTAAATGATAATTGTAATAAAATAATTGAAAAAAATAATAATAAAATAATTACAAGTTAAAAAATACAAATAATTTTTTTTCATTGAATCTTATATCTAAAACGTTGAATGTCTTGTGAGTACAGATAATTCTGTAATAATTGTTGTTTTTAAATCATCTTCCGCTTTTTAAATAACGTTCTGTTTAAATTCTGCAGTGTTAAATAAGAGGTTTTCTCTTAGACATTATTATAACTTTCAATGTGATATACCATCAAATACGTTTTGCTTTCTAATATAAATTACAAGGACATAATTGTATTTTATTATCCTATCCATAGAGGGCAGCAGTAAAACCATAAAACTATGATACGATAATGATCCATTCGATTAATGTGTGATGGATTCCCATTGGTTGCATCATAATCAGTAAAACTGCCGTAATTTTGGGAGAAGCTATTTCATAAATGGTTGAGATTGCAATTTTTGAAAGTGATGAGATGAGAAACGCTTTGTTCTTCATAGAAACATGTTGCCAAAAGGCTAAAAAAAAAAATAAAATCGTAATCGGAAGCCACTCCCACTAGCACGTAAACGTCACATGTAAACCAATCACAAGCAACTCCATGAACGGTCGATAGCAGACAATCGTTTGATAACTGTTTACATATTTATTTTATGACTGCCGTTAAAAACTGGATGTCTGCCCTGAACTTCTGCTTTAAAAAAATTTCAGCAGATAATCCGCACTTAAAAATTTTGAGGTTTTTTAACAGATAATCCGTGGATTATAGGTCGGAAATTACGGTAGTTCAGTGGGCAGTACATTGTGCTGCCACACTACATTGTCCATGGTTTGACTGAGGATTTGGGCAGCATTAATTCAACCTTTGCTCTTTTCAGTGTCAATAAATATGTAGACCATGCTTGGTTAGGATCTGAACACTGGAGGTTCCACTTCAGGCTGATCACTTGACCGGCACATAAGCTATAGAGCATCTCAGGAACCATGATGAAGAAAGAAAAGTTGGTCACCACAGGTCACAATTTTTCATGGAGTGCAGCACAAATGATTTTAGTTTTTTAGATGTACTAGAAACGTTAAATGTGCTTAATTTTATTGCAGTAGTTAAATAAGACAAATAAGTAAAGAAACAAAAAAAGTTTAATTATTTTCCACTTATGGCTTGGCATTCGTTTAAAAAGCTTGGCACAATCCGAGCTTCAGAAAGTGTAATTTATTGCTAAATTATAATGAAAACAAACTTAATGAACTTTTATACCTGTTTATATATGAATTAATACATTATATAATAAACTTTTCATGGCTCTTTTATGATAGCCAGGTGCAGATCATAACAATAGTACTTTTTTCCTTGCCAATAACAGCTTTTATTTTTCGCATGTGTAAATTAGAAAAATTCTTTGTCGTTGAAATAAAATGTTTTTGTATATGATATTATTTCTTCCTTTTTCTTACTTATTTTTAAATTTTAAATAAAATTGGTAAAAGACATGAATTTTAAATAAGTATGCATTTTAATGCCACTATTTAATTAAAGAAGTGATATATCTTTTCACAGAGAAAGATGTTTTCCTTTGATAATAAATATTTTTCAGTTAGTAAAATAGTTTATAACAGCAAAAGCATATAGTAAAGATGCGAAATAAATATTTACCTTAACATTATTCAAAAAGTGATAATCAAAAAGCTTTTATGAAATAGACAGATAGCGATAGAAGAAGAGAGCTTGAAAGCAAACACAGGCAAGAAGGCAATATTAAAATACATATGTACCAATAATTTTATTCCATCAATATGCCTAACTTCAAAAGCTGGAATACAGTCATCTAGATGTACCTGTAAAAAATAAACAAATAAAATTAATTTTTAAAAAACCTAGTCTAAAATTAAAATATGGAAACTGATTATACATATAGAATAAATTATATCTGAATATTAAAAAAAAAAAATTGAATACAGTCAACTCTGTAAAATAAGCAAATGTCTATTATCCGCACTATGTGTTGGAATGTAAACAATCAAAATTTCTTATTAACAGTTAAACTCAAAGTTAAATTTGGTATTTTTTTTTATCAGTTATTAATTTTCCAATGAATAAATATTTTAAATATAAATTGGATATAAATATTTAAATTTTGTTGGGTATCAAAATTTTATCTCAGAGCAAGAAGAAATGAGTGTTCATAGACTACAGGAAAAAACTACTGACAGCAAACCAAAACTGAACTACCATTATGTTGTGTCAACGTCAGGGTTCGTAAATATCATGATATTTTCGAAAATATCAAAAATATCCGATATTTTGATATATATCCGATATTTTCGATATATATCCGATATTTTCAAAGCAGCCAACTTACTGCTGATAATAAATGTTTTTGGGCATAGAAAGAAACTAAAATATATTGCATTATTGCACTACTAAATATATTGCATATTAGAAACTAAGATATATTGCACTTAACATGAAAACTTATTCTAAACATAACAATACTGCAAACAAAGTCTAAAAATGCATTTATCTTCTTTTTTTTTTGTTTATTTCTTTCACTTCGAACAAAATTGAAGATAACTAACTGAAAACAGTAACAATTTGCTTTATACACCTACAAAAATATAGGATTCAGTATCAAAATCAAGTATAAAAAAATCAGATATTTTTAAAACAAAATTTTAAATATAAAAAAGTTTTTTTTTAATTGAAAAATTTTAACATGTAAGTATAAAATATCTTATTTCGTATTTCCTAACATGTTGTATAGTTTAAACTCAACAGAACCAAAACTTGAGAAAAGATTATTTTCTAATGAAGCTGTATATAACTGCTTATTTAAATTAGTCAGTTTATCTTTCAATTGTTGTTCTGAATTAATTATGTTATGTCCCACATAATTACTAGTTCAACATTTAAAAATAAAAGCTTCAAATCTAAAGCTTGAAAAATATATTTTTCTTTTTTGGCTAAAAAAATCACATCCAAAAGAGACAAAAGTTCTTTATCAGATTCACACAGTCAATAACAGTTGAAAATTTATTTCACTTACACTGAAATATTACGAACTAAAACTGAAAATATAAAAAAATATCTTGCACACATTCATATTTTGAAAATAAATATCAAATGCAGAAAATATGAAACATCTTGATGTATTGAAAATAAATATCAAGTATATGAAAATATCAAAAATCTTGATGTTTTGAAAATAAATATCGGTTAGATATCGGATATATATCAAGAACCCTGGCTGTATATAAATGACTATCTAAATTACATATTTTCTTTCAATGGCTGTTCTGAATTAACTGTCTCACATAATTATTAGTTCTACATTTAAAAATAAAATTTTCAAACATAAACCTTCTAAAAGATTTTTTTTTTCCCTAAAAAAGTCACTGCCAGAGGCAAAAGTTCATTATCTACAGAATGACACAGTCATTAACAGGTAGGAATTTCCTTTACACTTACTTTGAATGTAGAAAATATCAAAATTATCTCGCATGGTGATATTTCGTAAATAAATATCAATATATCTACAAAATATCAAAAATCTTGATATTTTGAAAATAAATATCAAGAATTTGAAAATATCAAAAATCTTGATATTTTAAAAATAAATATCGGATGTATATCAACGAACCCTGGTCAATGTTTAAAATAATGAATAATCTATAAAAATTGTGCTGCATATCATTTTTCTTTAAATTAACTTGGTTATTAAATATATTAAACCATTATTGCATTGTGTTTTTCTTTTTCATCGTATTTGTAATTTTTGTGCAGTTGTTCCTAATTTATAGTCAGACTTTAAAAAATAAATTTGAAACAAAGGGGTGATCTATAATGCACAAAAACGAATAATCCACAAAATCCTCACTCCCTAAGTGTGATGATTTCACAGAGTTGACTGTAATACTATATTTTTAATTTTTTTTAATTAATGCTGAAACAAATTTATAATTGTTAGGCATGATTTCAGTTTTCAAATTTAAATTTTTAACATCTTAAATATTTCACTAATATTATTATAAATTATTTTTTATTTTCCTAGAAAACAGCATATTACATTTTCATTGAAAATGTTTTCTTATTTTTTTATAATTAATGCATTTTTTATACTTAAACCTTTTAATTCATTTATATTATTATTATAACAAATTAGAATGCATGAGCATGCATAACTTGAAACAGTAGTGGCCCACAAACAAATACCGTATTTTATGGAAGGAATGGTGCACCCGTCGTAAACGCTGCACTCCTCAAATTGGCCTGAATAAGCTTAAAAATATCGTAATCACCACACTCGTTTTAAACGCCGCATCCATCGGAACGCTACTTTTGTCAACAGCGTCAGATTCACCTAACTTTAATCAAAGTTTTCTAAGCAGTGTAGGATGCCTCATTTTTAATATCTTAAGATGTCTGAAGTTTTATTTAAAATATTTAAATCCGATTTTAAATATTTTTATTTATTTATTTTTAAAATCGGATTTAAATATTTTTATGAATTTTTAAATTAAGGAAGCTCAGTTGGTATTAAAAAAATATCGTAAATGCCACACTTGGTAAAAAATTAACTTTTAAACTCGTAAACGCCGCAGCGTTTTTTACATAAAATATGGTAAGAGAGAAGGTATACACAGATGTGCTTAAAAAAATCCCTGCCGGACCGGCCTACAGGCAGAGGTAGATTTCGAAGTCAAATATACTAATTTCACAAACAAAAACTAAATCATGATTAGAGATAAATCCACTTTAACAATTTTATCTGGCTGCTCTTGACGAGTTTTTATTTCATTTTCATATAATAGCTGGTTTTATCAGAATCATGTTAGGGCGGCATTCAAAAAAAATACTTTTCCATGCTCAACAACTCGAAATTTTCTGCCATAATTCCAGATTCATTTTTAATAAAAAAAAATATGAAACATGCTGACGTGATTTTTGAAGAGATTTATAAGCAGCCGGTGTTTTTATTTTTTGTTCAATTAATTAAAACTTGATATATAAACAATTATTTTCTCAGAAGGACAATATTTTTCGTTTCTAACACAATCGCTTCGGGAAATTCCGTTCAAAATGCCCACTTTGACATCATTTTTTGAAATATATTCTGCCTCTATCTAAAAATCGATTATTACGGTACATTATATAGTTTCTGAATAAGCGAATCTACCAATTAAATGCGTTTGAGAGCAAAAATGAATTTAAAAACCAGTCCGAAAATAAGCAGTTTGGATTTAAGCGCATCCTTAATACAATGATTTTTCCAACACAATCCGCTTCGGTAAATTCGGTTCAAAATGCCCTTTTTAACAGCATTTAAAAAAATATATTCTGCCCCTATCAGAAAATCGACCATTACGGTACATTATACAGTTTCTGAGTAAGAAAACGTACCAATTGGAAGCCTTTGAGAGCAAAAATGAATTGTAAAATGAGTCAGAAAATAAGCAGTTTGGATTTGAATACACCCTTACTAAGATCATTTTTTTTCTTCAACCGGTATGTATTTTTAATTTGTTTTTGCTCTAAGAATTGGTCCTATCCAAAACTTGTCTATATAGATGTTGTAGACAATATTAAGAAGATATATGATAAATTCATGGGGATTTTATATCTTTTGAATTGACGGAGTTATGGATTTTTTTCTTCTTCAAACCCCCTTTTTGTTTTCGTTTTTAATTTTTTTTTTTTGCAGTACGAATTGGTCCTATCAAAAACTTGTGAATATAAAAGTTGTAGATAATGTTAAGGAGATTCATGATAAAATTAATTGGATTTGATATCTTGAGAATTGACGAAGTTATGGATTTTTTTCTTCTTCAAACGCCCTTTTTGTTTTCGTTTTTAATTTTTTTTTTGTGGTACGAATTGCTCCTATCAAAAACTTGTGAATATAAAAGTTTTAGATAATGTTAAGGAGATTTATAATAAAATTAATTGAATTCGATATCTTGAGAATTGACGAAGTTATGAATTTTTTTCTCCCGAAAACCCTATTTTTTGCGCCCCTTGAGCCCATTTTTAAATTTATCAAAAATCTGTGATACATAAATTTTTGGCCCTATTTTTAGAAGTAATAAAAACTTTAAACTGATTTGATATGTACAAAAATTAAGAAGTTATGGGGGTTTTCTGTTTTCACAAAACCCCTCCCTATTTCCCTCCCCTTGGTCCGATATTACCCATTAACGAACTTGACCGAGATTTTATACCCATTGATTTTATGTATCAGTTTGGAAGAGATTGGTGCAGAATTACGAAAGTTATCGTGTCCAGAAGAAAGTGATATATAGATAGATAGATAGATAAAGTTTTTTACTGAGGGTGGTTTTGGGTTCTAGGGGTCATGATCGGTGTAGATCTGCAAAAAGTTTTTAGAAATTCCAACATAGGAACGATCCCAATAGGTAGTATTTCATACGAAATCTACCTAAAAAAAAGGTGCTTTTTTGTCACAGGCGCCTTGGTATAACTCAGCCACAAGAAAGTGAAATTTCATGCCAAATTTGATAAAAAATCACGAAAATGAGACAGCAACCAATGAAAAAAATTTTGGTACTTACATATTTTGCATTTCAAGAAGATAGATTGGCAAAAGAAATATAGGTGAAAACTGGGAAATTGAGTTACTAGCCAGTGGCCGGTAGACTCAGTTTCATTAGTGGCCACTTTTTAAAGTTAATGGCCACTATAACGTTTCAAACTTTCTGACATCTACATAAACTATAATCATTGTATATATACATATTTTTCTATAAAACCTATCTTCTAAAACCACAAAATCTGTATTAAATGTTAATTTTAGAATATATTTTTAGATTATTTGTATATGTTCATAAACACTATTATCAATCAAATTATTATTACTTTCTTTATATAATATAAAAAATAACTAATTCAAAATTCTAACAGCTAGGTGTATACAATAATAATAATAAAGCAAATAAAACACAATAAAATGTCATTTGGATTTTGTTTAATAAGTAAATGTGTTATTAACATACTATACACATTACATACAGTTGAAATCTAAGCTGGTGAGTGTATTTTGCAGGATTACACAGTATCTCTTGAAGAAAAATAATCTAACTGGTGGGCATGTGGCAGGAGTCAAAATGTTGAAGATACTGCAATCGCAATGTGCTTAAAATTATAGGTGAAAACTGGGAAATTGAGTTAGTAGCCAGTGGCCGGTAGACTCAGTTTCATTAGTGGCCACTTTTTAAAGTTAGTGGCCACTATACTGTTTCAAACTTTCTTGACATCTAGATAAACTATAATCGTTGTATATATACATATTTTTCTATAAATCAGAGTTTTATACCAGACAACTATTCACAATAAGAATAGGGAAGCAGTTGAAATTCAAGAAAATTGCTTTAAAATTGCAATGTCCTTAACCCTTTCATGTCGGATTTTTATTCTTCAGTTTTGATAATAAAATTACTTTTATTTTAATAATGCTAATTGTAGTTATCTGAATAGATTTACTGAAGTTTAAAGATTATCTCATTGTCTGAATTCTAACGAATGAACTTATTTTGTGTACTATTCAATTCATATGATAATAGGAAGGAAGTTTTTGGAGACGTTTGGAAAATATCATTACAACAGAGTTTAACAGATATTACAACTTTCTAATGTTTTTTGTGTTTTATCACACATGATTTGTTCAGAAAAGTAACCTATACTATTTTAAATTTAAAGAGTGATATATATTTATAAAATAAAGGAATCTCCAACGGTGCAAAGAGAATTAAGCAAACTTTTATTGTTATTACTAAATGTCCAAACATAAATGAAATCATAATAAGAGAGGCATAGCCATATACTATCATTACCATATGTAGATAGTAGCAAAAGTAATTGTTAAGACAAAACAATACTCGATGAAAAGACATGTACTATTAACAGTACTCCAAACCCGAAAGGGTTAAAATGCACTTGCAATTTTAAATGTGAAAGAAAAGGAAAAGGCAGTGAAAGAAAAGGAATAAATTATTTGAAACGCATGTGGAATCAAAGCTGATGAATATATTTTGCAGAATAAAACTGTAAAAAAAATAATCCAACTGAAGAGCAAGCACTTGGCGAAAAAATGAAATATTGAAAATGCAGCTAAATCATTGAAATCTACTTGCATCCGGTAGGAAAAAAAATTAACCAGTTTGCTAATTTGATGTAATCAAAGTAGAGATGCATATTTTCATGAAAAAGGTTGTATTTCAGTTGGCGATCGATAACAGATTTTTTAATCGCCATTTGGCGAGTGGCGACTATAGTGGCGATCGATGGCCGATTTTTTAATCGCCACTTTTACAACTTTAGTCGCCACGTGGCGAGTGGCGACCGCTAATTTACACCTATACTTAAAATCCACTTGCATTTGGTAAAATAAAAAGGTATAAATTATTTGAAATGCATGTGGAATCAAAGCTGATGAATATATTTTGCAGAATAAAACTGTATTTCTTAAAAATATAATCCAACTGAAAAGCAATGGCAAAAAGCCGAAATATTGAAAATACAGCTAAATTGTTGAAATCTGTTTGCATCCGGTAGGCAAAAGAATTAACCAATTTGCTAATTATATGTAATCAAAGTAGAGATGCATATTTCCATGAAAAAAGCTGTATTTCACTTGGCGATCAATAAGATTTTTTTATCACAACTTGGCGAGTGGCGACTAGGGTAGCGATCAATGACTGATTTTTTAATCGCCCCTTTTACAACTTTAATTGCCACGTGGCGAGTGGCAACCACCAATTTTCACCTATAAAAAGAAACTGTCAATTGCTAATCATGTTTATCATTTTCAAATGCTAATCGCATTCAAAGCAGTTAAATATACATTTATTAAATTTATAACACCATTAAAAATAGTAAACAATATAAAAGCAAATTATTGGCATAAAATAAAATTGCGTCAAACCTGGTGCGTATATGACATCTCTGCTTAAAATATCCTTAAGTACATAATTAACATGTAATGTCACATGGTGTCAGTCAATGCTGTTTTGATAAAAAATTTAAAGGATTATAACAGTTTTATTCAGAATTCTTCATACTTATGAAGAATTACGAATAAAACTAAGTTTGTTTTGCATCTTAACTAGCGTATCTGTATCAAGATAATTTGGTCGATGGTTTATGCTATTTAGAAGTTTCAGAAAAGACAAATTTGATAAGCTAAAAGTTGCTTGTTATTAAATTACATGCGAGATGAGTGTACAAAAGTTTTAAATTACCTACTGAATGTGCTAATGAGTTTGATACAGTGATTTGAGCATTTTAGTAACTATTTTGAGCCCAAAATGCTGCAATTGCATGCTATAATTTTTTTTAATTGCATACAACAGAAAAATTAAAATGATGATTCTTTTGCGACAAATTAAAAAAAATCTTGCTAAGGACTGTTGCTTTGAAAATCAAGAAGAGAATTTGGTAAGAGATTTGTTGATAATCGAAATATGAGATTTAGCAGTTAGGCTCATTAAGCTAAACCTACTTTCACAAGAGGTGCATGGCATGGGTGACATTGATACAATCAATGCAAAGCAACTTTGTCTAAATTTGAAAATATGTCTTTGCAATGGATGCTTGATATCAAGAAATTTAATCTGATAATTCACTATTGGTCGTCTCGTAACTGAATATGTATTAAGGTTTGTTTAAGGTACATTAAGACAATAATTAAAAATAATTTATTTTAATTCGTTTTTGAACCAAACTCTCTCCTTAATTTTCAAAACAGTCTTTAAAAATTAACACATTTCAAGCAGGAAATTTTTTTTTAATTGTGTACAAATTTTATTGTTACAAAAATCATTATAAATTAAAAATTACCTTCAATCGAACTACATAAAAAATCAAAATTTCTGACTGATAAAAACTACATGTGATAAGAATATTACACTTTATCAAACTTAAAAAAATTGAGCTACATGCCAAACCTATATTTCTAGTCACCATGGTAACCCATCAATTTAACGAGCTGTGTCCATATTTTATTTACATAATCACACACTACATGTTATACATATTCAGCAGTAGAATTGATAAAAAAAAGTCACTGGTCCAAAGGACCAGCAAACATCAGAGTTTACTGGTCCGCAGACATCGTCACTGGCCTGCTACATAAAATTCTATTATGTACCTTTAACCCTTCAAGTGACACCCCCCCCCCCCCCCCCCAGGGTTGGGTTTTTGACATCAAAAACTGGTTTAAACTGTCATAAACTGGTTTAAACTGTCGAAAACTGGTTTAAACTGTCGAAAACTGGTTTAAACCGTCGAAAACTGCCAAATACATGTAACACGCTAAAACATTTTAACAATAGATAAACATTAAATAAGTCAATGATTTAAGTGATCTTTTATTGAAATTTAATAATTTAAAAAATATATTATTTGCAATAAAATATATATATTTTTTTTTTTTTTGATTTTTCAACCAGAAGAAAATAATTTTGTACAATTAAATAATCCGGATCAATTTTACCCCGCAGCATGCTGCAGCACACCACGTGTTTAGCACATTTATTTACACACAAAAGATTTTTGAGTTTAGAGTGTATGAAGCATTAGAAAATAGTCTGTCTCTTAATTGATGCTGAGCTAGTAGGACTTGATAGCAAAAGCATTGCTAGATGAGCAAGTTTTGAAGCAGACTCAAAAAGCTGTTGCATTTAGTGATACCTTTCCACCAAACAATGGAGTCTTCCCTATAGCACTGAAATAGGAAGACTGGAAAGGGGATTCTTTAGCTTCATACACAATCAGTATGGGTAAGCATCCATAAACTTTCTCCGTAGCTCAAGCGCGAGCTGAATCAACTGATACAGCAGTCAATCCTTGCCCCTGATGATTGGGGTGCAAAGTATAAGCCAAACAATGGTATGGTTTCATGATTTGATCCCTTCTATTATGCACTTTTTCAATATGGGCTTGCAGGAATTTTCTTTTTGATGACCGAGCCAATTTTGTTCAGTTTTAAAATCGAAAACATTTTTATATATTGAAAGAAAGCATGTTTTAAAAAGATTTTGACTTTAAGTTTTTTTTTTTAATTACTTCTCTTATTTTGTAAATGTTTAAAATTAATAATCCAATTTCAATTTTGAATGAAATGGTTATTGCCTAGACTAGAATAACATTGATGCACATTATCTTGTTATACATACAAAAAAATCTACACTTTTCTAAGTTTTTTTTTTTTCCCATAAAAAAAGCTAGCTAATGCTTTAAGCTCTCAAAAGTAAGCAAAATTAAAACGATTTTAAGTAAGAGAAAAAATGTACAGCTCAGGTGAGCTTAATGCCTACTTTTTAGAAAAACACAATTTTACAAAAAAATAAAAATTTTACCCTGTTAAAAAGTTGTACTTAACAATAATACTTTACTATGTACTAATTACTGATATACAGTAAGAGTGAATTTAAAATATTACATGTAATGTTGTCATGTGTGACACTTAATTTGAATTTTTGCAGATCAATTTAGTATTTGAGGTTTTTGACATGACGGTTTAAACCCGACATAAACTGACATGTCAAAAACCTGCAAACCCTGTAATTATTACTAATACTATATACTAATTATACAATTACAGTAATAGTGAATTCTAAATATTACATCTAATGTGTGACATTTAATGTGAAATTTTACAGATCACTGTAAGTATTTGAGGTTTTTGACATGACGGTTTAAACCGCAGTTTAAACTGTCAAAAACTGACATGTGTCAAAAACCTGCTAACCCTGCCCCCCCCCCCCCCTCTCCTCTTCCTATTAGAATATAAACCAAACTTCCTTTCAGTTACCCAAAATTTTCAGCATAATAAAATATAAAATTATAATTTGCTAAAAATTAAATAAACAGTAGATGAACAAAAACTATAAAATTATTAATTATAATTATGTATTTTATTTCCGATTATTTATTTCAACTGACTAAGTTTTAATGCAATTTTTTATTTATTTTTTTAAATAAAATAAAATTCTGTGGTTTGTGTTTGGTTGCGGTTTTCTCAGGGAGGGGAAAATTTACGTTTACCTGTCAGCGAGAGAAAAAAGCTACTGGTCCGGTGGACCACTAAATTTTTTAAATTAGTGGTCCAATTGAATTTTTAGTGGTCTCGGACCAGCGGACCACCAAGGATTTCGAACGCTGAATTGTTATTTATAAATATTTATTTTATCTCTTCTGGAAATATCATAAGTGACAAACACTTTTTTAAAGAAACATTCGTCTATTGGATATTGATAGTAATGGAAATTAAGAACATGGTTCTGAAGAATTATCTAAATACAAGCATCCTGTTTTAAAATAAATTAATAGAAGATTTCAACATTCTATGATTAAGCAAAAATTCTTACAAAATTTGGATTATACGGTGTAAGATAATTTAATAGAAGATTTCAACATTCTATGATTGAGAAAAATTCTTACAATATTTGGATTATGCAGTATAAAATAATTTAATAGAAGATTTTAACCGTATTCTATGATTGAACGAAAAGTTCTTTCACTGATATTTAGATTATGGGTGTAAATGCTTCTTTATATGATTACATTTAAGTACCAGTACAATAAATTTCTATATTGTTTCAGTTTTACCTTATTTTTCTTTTTCACTTTAAGCTGCCCTTCTCTTTTTTTTTTTTTTTTTTTTTGTATGGAAGTATTTTTGGTATTTAATGTTAGCCGGGAACAAATCCCTGCAGTAAACATTTTTTTTTTTTTTTTTTTTTTTCTTTATCACCAACAGCAGCTTTTATATTTTATTGTAATTGTGTGTGTAAATTAGAAACTAGTCGGATGTACCAATCCCAAAACTTTCTTCTATCTCATACATGTTAATACTTCAGAATTCGCTATCACACTGCCAAAATTAAATGGCAATCTATGCATCTCATGGGGATTCTAAAGATATGAAATTCAGTGCATTTGTTCTTGAGATATGACTATTGCTGAAATCATCGAAATCCAGCAAAATTCTGCCTAGCAGCGCCACCTATTGGGTGATTTATACCAAATGCTAATCAGCAACAATTTATGTCAACGTCTGACTGAATCTGAAGTTTGGAGAAAATCCGTGCATTAGTTTTTGAGATAGAGCTATAGTGAAAATCGTGAAAATTCCTGCATAGCAGCGCCACCTATTGGGTGATTAACACCAAAACCTAATTAACAACAACTTGTGTCAACATACAACTAAATCTGAAATTAGATGAAAATTCGTCCAATAGTTCTATTGATAGAGCTATTGAGGCAATCGTGAAAAAGGCAGCACAGAAGCGCCACCTGTTGAGCGATTTACACCAACACATAATCAGTAGCAAGTCATAACAAGGACTAACTAAATCTGAAGTTTGATGAAAATCCGTGCGTTAGTTCTTAAGATAGAGCTATTGGAGAAATTGTGTAAATCCTGCAAAATTCATCATAACAGCGCCACCTGTTGGGCGATTTACACTAAAACGTAATCAGCATCAATTCATATCAAGGACTAACTAAATCTGAAGTTTGATCAAAATCTGTGCATTAGTTCGTGAGATAGAGCTATTTCGAAAATCGTGAAAAATGCAGCATAGCAGCGCCACCTGTTGAGCGATTTACACCAAAAACTAATCAGCATCAATTTGTATTAGGGACTCACTGAATACAAATTTTTATTAAATTCCGTGTATTAGTTCTTGAGATAGAGCGCCCACAAAATTTGTGTCACATACACACAGACAGACTCACAGAGAGACATTTTGTAAAAACATGTTTTTCGGGTTCTCTGACCCCTAAAACGTGTAAATCCGTCGAAAACCGGAATTCAAAAATTTTCATGAATCCAATACTTTCTTCTTGTAAAGATAGAAGAAAGTAAAAAGGGTACTTGTTAGTTATCCCGTCAACCAATTTCACCAAATTATATAAATCGCCAAATTATACAAATTGACATAATTTTTATTTTAAATAACAAAAAAAAACAAATAAATTAGTATATAACATTAATAAAAATACAAATAAAACGTCGAAATAAAAATCATTTTATGACGTAAACACGTGTTGTCAAGTGAATGTGACATTTACGATCAACTATTATTGGCATTTAATCTTACAATTTGGCGACAATAATTTGGTCGTTGGGATAACTAACAAGTACCAAAAAAAGCCTTTGATGTTGAAATTTGGTTTATGGTATTTATTATTATTATTTTGTATTTAAAGTGAAATTAATCAAATGCATGTATTTTAAATGTTTATGCAACTTATGTTTTTTTTAAGGAGTGTTATTCAAATAAAATGTGTTAAAGGTTTAATATTTTAAATGAAATAAATGCAATGTTAACGATATTTGGCGACTTATCATCTGTGCTCAACTAAAATAAAAAGAACTGTATTTTTATAGGAGCATTATCATTTCATTAAATCATAAGCACATTCATATTTACATTCAGAGTATGCTTGGCACATATATAAATTATATAGAATCTATTCTTTCACTTTTTCATTAGGTATTTTTGTAATATCTAGACTTTTACACCATGAATAAGCATAGCAGACAATAGAACACCGTCAACATCATGAACAAAAATATAAAAATGTATCTTATTAACTTGTTTTTCTCTAAAATTATTTATGCTGTATAATGATTTATGATCTAATGTAGTGCAACACAGCATCTAGTGTATAACCACTCTGGAACTTCCCTTCATTAAAATCATCAAATCTAGCCTAATAAACACAATGTTTCTGCATTATTTAAAAAAGTTTATCGTTTTGTTACACCTCAACAATTAAAATGCAAACTTTATAATAATAATAATAATAACTTGTTTGCATAAGCTGTAAATAAATAAATATAATGCATCATCATAAAATAAAAAATAACTCACTCTTTTAAGCCATTTAATGACTTTTTCCTCTTTCCATTTTACTACAATATCTTTATGAGGAAGATTTATTTTAGCAGCCATCACGATTAGTCAGACAATGATAGTGTAAATATGTACAAAGCGTTTTGTTTTATTTTAGCCGGCAATTATCAAATTATTCATTCTAATCATATTGATGTAATTTAATAGATTTAATGTCATCATAGAGACATTATTAATACAAATTCAATAATAATAATACATGTAATTCAGGATAAAATAAAAACTTATGGTAAAATCTGTCATTGACATGCGCATCAAAACAAGAAAATCATATGTAAAACAGGTTTAGCGCACAATTTCGAAACTTTCGACCATTGACAACATTATGGGAGTGTCCGTTTTTTTTTTCAACAATCAACACTTCCGTCACATGTACCCCTTTTCCGGTAAACAAACCTCAATCGAATACTCCTTAGTCGATTATTTTTTATTACTTGTTGAAGAAAAATAAATATTATATTACTATGAAAACATTTAAAATCTACTAGCATTTTATCATTCTCGAAATCAGTTATATTTCTTATAAAAAAGTAAAATGAAGTCGAAATTTTAGTACCAAATGAAAAATTTAGATTCATCATCAAAATAATTTTAAATTGTCAATTTATATCGATTCATTCATTTAATTATAAATTAAAATTACTCAAAAAATTTTAAACTATAAACAAGCCTCGCTTTTCTGTACTTTTTTTTTTTTTTTTTTCCTCATTGCTAAACAACATGGAGGACCCAGAGGACGGGAAAACGGAAAAATTTAATGCATAATTTTTTTTTCCAAGGGAGTTCGTCGATCAGAACTGTAGCTCATAACCTCATTGGTTCTTGCCTTTGGCAGTGTCATAGTCTATATTGGCGATAATAACATTTGGCGAAGAGTACTTCTGGGGGTTTTGTATGAATTCTATTTTAAGCTGACTCGCTTTGAATGTATACTAGCGTTGAGGTATGACGTTTGTCTGTAAATCTGAGTACTTGAGTTCGAATCCAAGCATGCGGGAAGTTGTTTAAATTTTTCAATGATTAATTAAGTTATAAACAATATTTTTAAATATTTAATTATTAACATAATATTATTAATTAATCCATTATTATATTATTATCCATTATTATTATATATTATTTATATCCATTATTATATATCCATTATTTGTGATTAAAACTATATGCATTTTGTTTTTAAAGCTGCAGTAAGAGGAGAATATTAATATTTATATTTTAAAATTGTAATATTTTTTTAAATATAATTAATAATATTAAAATAATTAATATTATTAATTAATTATTATATAATATAATTATGCAATAATATTAATATAACAATTATTATTATTAATTATTATATAACATAATTATATAATAATATTAATATTATTGTATTACTTAGTATATTCTTTAAAAATTGTCGTTTGTGATTAAAACTATATGCATTTTGTTTTTCAAGCTGCAGTCCTAAGGAGAATATTACTATTTATATTAAAAATATTGTAATAATTTTTTAAATATAAATAACAATGCTATATTATTATATAATTATTAATATAGTATATTATGATATAGTATTAATTAATATTATTATTAATTAATTAGTTAATTATTATATAATATAATTATACAATAACATTAATATAATTCTTCTTGGGACTGCAGCTTGAAAAACAAAATGTATATAGTTTTTTTTAATCACAAATAGCATTTTAAAAATATATAAATAATATAATTATATTAATATTATTAATTAATTATTATATAATATAATTATGCAATAATATTAATATAACTATTATTAGTATTAATTATAATATAATATAATTATATAATAATATTAATACAATTGTATTATTTATATTCTTTAAAAAATGTCATTTGTGATTAACACTATATATACATTTGGTTTTTCAAGCTGCAGTTGCAGGGAGAATATTACTATTTATATCAAAAATATTGTAATAATTTTTTTAATATAAATAATATAATATTATTATATAATTATTAATATGATATATTGTATTATAAAATTAATTATTATTATTATTAATTAATTAATTATATTATATAATTATACAATAACATTAATATAATTATATTATATTATTTATATTAAAATATATATATAATTTTTAAAAATATAAATAACATTTTTATATTATTATATAATTTATTAATTATTATATAATAATATTAATATAAGTATATTATTTATATATATTTTTTAAATGCTATTTGTGATAAACAAAAAAGAAACTATATATATTGTATTTTTCAAGCTGCAGTTCCAGGAAGAATTTGCAGTTTAAATCCATAAAAAACCTTAAAATCCAAAATCCGGGAGGGGGGGGGGGGTGAAGAAGAGGTTGGATTCCCTAACAATCCCATGAATTTGTAACTGTATGCTCTTATACCTTTATGGAATATAGTTCAAAATTATACATTACATGGAACCAAAAAAGGAAACAAATTACTTGTCTTTTTTATTTATTTTTGTCTTTGCTACTTAAATGTCATTTTAGTTGAAATTTTACACTTTAGTGTGTAATGTTAGTTTCTGGTGCAAATAAATTACAGTTTCGCAGTAGCATTAATTTGGTATGTATGTGTGTATGAATGTGTGTGCGGGGGGGGGGGGGGTGAGTTCTGTCTTTCATTTGACAAACAATCATTATAAAATATAGCGGCACAGTTAATTTTTTTTTTTTTTTTTTTTTTTTCTGGAAGAAGTTATATACAATCATTATGAACAATCATTATTAATACAAAGTGGAAAAATGAAAAAAAAAAAAAGTTGTTGATTATGTGTAAAAATATTTTGTAATGAATACGTCAAATTTAAAAACCAACGTAAAGAAAAACCCAAATATTTAGGATTAACAGCATTCAGTCTAAAGATTTATTATTTATTTAAAATAAGCTAACTGTATAATATAAATTTAGTTATAATTAGCATATAGTCTAAATATGTATTATTATTTATTTAAAATTGTCTAATCTAATTGTATAATATAAATGGAAAAAAAAATACATGAACATTTTATAATTATTAATATTTAATAATAATATTTATTAAATCAATATAATAAATACATAGTAATAATTTTTATTAATAAATTAATATTGATTAAGACATATTAAATAATATAATAATAATATAAAAGCAGAAACAAATATTCTGTGCAATTAGTTATAAATAATCTGCATTTACAAATATAATATCAAATTCGTATAATATACATTTGTATTAGAAGAAAATATTTAATAAATAATAAAAAAATTTAAGTATACTTAGTTACAAAATATATAACGTTTAAGAAAATTAATAATAATAATAATAATAAACTGAAGGCAAATATTACTAAATTTGTATTTATAAACATACAAAATACATTAAATAGCATCCTTCTAAAACCAAATTAACCCAATATTGCCTAAATAAGTACATTCATTAAAAAGAAATTAAATAAATAATTTTATTACAAAGAGCGATTTTTTTTTTTTTTTTTTTTTTTTTTTTTTTTTTTTTTTTAAGAAAAAGAAAAAAGAAATCTTTCATTCGTCTTTATTTAATAAACAAAAATTAATATTAAGTGTATACTTGGATATAAAATATAGCGTTCAAAAAATTAATTAAAAATGTATTGAAGAGACATATTTCTAAATCATTATTTATAATTATACAAAATGCATTGAATAACATTCAACAGATTACCATTATGTTATAAAAAACCCATTTTTGCTTTATTTTGTTTGTAATGTAGTTTCTCAAAACTAGTGCAAAGTCGCCAAAACTGGTTGGACACTGGGCAACCAACAACCAATAAGATTGCGAGCCGAAGCTCGGAACGACGAACTCCCTTGGAAAAAAAAATTATGCAAATTTAATCCGTGCGATGCGGAAATTAAAATTATGGATGACGGAGAGCGATTACAGAGAGTAGCAGAGGTTTTATCTGAAAAACAATTTCAGTCCATAGAAAACAGTGAAAAATCCATACCTTTACCTGAAGAAGTAACTTTCTATTGCGGAGGAAAATCGCCCGATGAAAATAAAGGTAAATAAACATTTCTTATTAGGGCACCTTCATCTGGTGCTGTGCATTACGTTATTTATTAATAAAAATAAACATACTTCGCATCTAGAAATTTCCACCCAGTCATATTTGTTTCATACATATATTTACGTTTAAATTAGGTTTATTAATTTATTAATCTTACAAAAAAAAATAGTTCTTAACCTGGTAGCGTTGACTCTAGAAAAAAAAGGACCGCCGGGCGGGAATTTTTCAAAAAGGGAACACTATTCTAAAAAAAGGGTACATTTTTTCAAAAAGGGAACACTATTATAAAAAAGGGTGCATTTTTTTCCCAAAAAGGCACAAGTGTGCTTCGTTCACAAAAAGTATTTTGAACTGGTTTGTTTAGAGTCCCTAGAATTTGCGTTTCTTTCTTGGGATCAGTTGAATTGCCACGGGGCGCATAGGGAGTCTTAAAAAGGGAAGCCGGGCACAAAAAAAGAAATAAAAAGGGCCGCCAGGTACTGCGCCCTGCTAAAACGGCTTAAAGTCAACACTATCTAGTGGAATATCGTCGTTATGTAGAAGGACAGTCTAACGTGAGTGAAGCTGTGTTTCGATCTGTAGATATCCTTGAAGATTTTGTTAAAACAGCTCAAGTCAGCTCTTTAAAACAATCTGAAATATCTCAATATTTTAAAAAGCTGTAGTTTTTTTTATTTAAAATTCATAAACATATTTTTTTTTTTTGCAATTTTTGATGCGATTGATTATTTTACAACATAATAAATTTTCTTTAAATAAGTCGAAGTTTTGCAGTGGTCCCTTGCACTTGAATTTTTCAAGTTCGACTGTAGTTTCTTTCTTTAAGACATTTTTCTTTTATTTAACTGATTTTAATTTTAAAGGTATAACTATTGAAAATGTATTTCTTAAATTTTATTCACTTTTCTAGGTAGCTCATTTGAAGATGTGAAAATAAAACTTTTGCCTCCTCTAGTCAAGCAGCCTCCTAATGAAGATGCTAATACTTTGGAAAAAAAGAAAGAAAAAGAAAAGCCAGACAGAAGTATTATTTTTTGTATTGGATTTTTTATGTTTTGCAAGGTATTTTTAAAAATATGAAAATATTACAAAAGTCATAAGTAATTTTATTATTATGTTTGATACTTGTATTGTGCTGACTGTGCCACTGCCTACAGTCAGTCATTTGCTATTTGTTATGGCTGCAAAATTCAAGTGTGTATGATTACAATCTGCAACCTGAATTATGGTTGAAAGTTGTAGAATATAAGAAAATAAGGCTGCCAGACTTAATTTTTCTTCATAAGTTTTAAAATGTCTATTTTTTGTTTGTAATAATACAAGGGCAATTCAGAAACTAACCTGCATTTTCCTATAAATAAAAAACCTGCATACGTTCAACAAATTTTTTATTTACATCTGAAAGATACAGCTGTCCTCTATTTTTTAACATAGTCACCATGCCCATTTTAGCACTTGTCATAGCATTATCCATTTTTTGTTTTTGATAATACAAGAACAATGTGGAAACTAACCTCCATTTCCCTGTAAATAAAAAAACCTGCATACATTCAACAAATTTTTATTTATTTACATCTGAAAGATACAGCAGTCCTCTATTTTTTAACATAGTCACCATGCACATTTAAGCACTTATAGCATTTTACCAACTTACCAATCCCTTCTGTGTAAAACTCAGCCACCTGCGAATTAAACCAATTTGTCACATTAGTTTGAAGTTCCTCATCATCAGAGAAGTGCTATGCCTCAAGCCTCTCCTACAATTCAGTGACTAGATGATAATCAGGATCCAAATCCAGGCTGTAGGGGAGGACGGAATGATTAAACTCTTCTCCTTTGAATTGGCTCAAAAGTTCTGGTGTTCGCCGAGCACTGTGAGGGCGAGCTTTACTGTGCAGGATGTTTGGGCCGTATACGAACACAATTCACGATGAATGTCTGCCACTGACAATTTTTTTACCCAAATAAATTTTATCACTCCTCGTATCTCACATTTAGCAGGATTTTCAATGATAGCACACATTTTGTGACGTTATAACCAGCAAATGCGCGGCAGTACGACACTCTCACTAGAATAGCTGGGAGCTTACTGAATCAAAGATTGCTTAATGTAACAATGGTTGCTCTCCGCCCACTACTACTAGTGCCATGCCACAACAGACCATCTCAACAGACATTTTATATTCAATAAATTTATATGATTTTAAAAGTAGGGCAGAGTGTAGATGAATGAGACAATTTTCATATTTAGATAGTACCTTTAAGTAAAGTGTTATACAATGTTAATTTCAAAGCATTGTTTAAAAGAATACTTCAATATTTAGTAACTTATTTTCATGATAATTTCAATTCAGAAAGAATTCTTGTTTAATTTTATATATATTTTTTAATTTTTATAATGCATACATATTTTTCCAGGTATCAATGGATAGTGTTGACTCTAGGAAAAAAGGGCTGCCGAGCAGAAATTTTTCAAAAAGAGAACACTATTCTAAAAAAAGGGTACATTTTTCAAAAAGGGAACAAACACTATTCTAAAAAGGGGTAGGGGAAGACGGGGTACAATGAAACAAAATTTACTATTTTTTTTTTCCTATCTATAATTTTGCATGCACAAAAATATAATTAATGCTTATTTTTAATCTTGTATTTTCCCCATCTAAATAAATTTTTATTAGGTTCTAAACAATATCTTTATACTTGAAAAATAACAAAAAACAAATGTCTTACAGTGTTTCATTGTACCCCGTATGCCGGGATACAATGAAACACTCCAAATGATGGAAGCAATTTTCATCCAGTATAGTTTATTTTATGAAAAATGAGATAAATACAAAAACAAAACTTGATTAATAAGGAACTTGACAAAAATATTATAGTCTAAGATGAAAAATAAGAAAATTCTATTAGTTTAAGAAATACCTTTCATTTTATATTAAATTGGCTCAAGTCAGTTTCAAAAATTAGCATTTCTGCTTATATTTCAGTTGCTCTTGAAGGAATATGGGTTGGTAGTTTCAACACAATGAGTTTTTTTTTTAATGTAAGTTTCTAAAAAAAATTAATTAAAACAAGGTTGGAGTCCTTTTATATCAAGTACTTCACATTTGACTTCATTTAAATGTATGATTTCTCCAACGGTATATATTTCCTTATGTTTCCATTTATACGGATTTTGCTTGTGCCATACATGTTGTGTGTGGATATCTCATTCTTAGTACCTCGATGTCCAGCTCGGCCTGGAAAAAAAATCTGGATCATCATCAGAGTCTGTAGCAGGCAGAGTTTGATTTCAAAACAATCCCTTCTTAGCTTTTTTGTCTCTTTCTATTTTTTAATTGCTTAACAAGAGCATTTTTTACTGACCTGATTAGAACAAAACTTTTTTTTTCTGTTTTCCTACTCTTACTTCTAATATATTCTATTTACTACTTTTATTACTATAATAAAACATGTTTCATTGTACCCCGTCTGCAAGTGTTTCATTGTACCCCGCACTGAGGTTACTAAATAAAAATTTATTTTCAAACTTCTAATATTTATTTTTTTTAGTTTGGTTTTGGAGGTATGAAGACAACAACCCAAAGATAACAATGTATAGAAAAAATAATTATTACATATAACAACAAGGAAAAAGAAAAAAAATTACTTTTAGTAAAGAAAGTTACTTTCAATGGTGTAAAAGCAATAATCTTCTATTGCTACTGTTGTAGAAGTGTGAATGTATCCAAATCACATCAGTAATTGGAACATATAGTTATATAACATATATATAAATTGCAACTCTCTATGACAAATTTGATTGATTTTACAAGTAATGTTTCATTGTACCCCGTCTTCCCCTACATTTTTTCAAAAAGGGAACACTATTCTAAAAAAGGGCACTTTTTTCAAAAAGAGCGCACTTGTACCTTGTTCACAGAAGATATTTTGAACTGGTTTGTTTAGAGTCGCTAGAATTTGCGATATTTTCCCGGGATCAATTGAATTACCACAGGTATCATAGGAAGTGCTAAAAAGGGATGCTGGGCGCATTGGAAGGGTTTAAAAGGGCCGCCGGGTGCAAAAAAGAAATAAATAGGACCGTCGGGCGCTGCACCCTGCTAAAAAGCGGCTTAGAGTCAACACTAATGGAATAGGTGTGAAAATTTGCAAAAGACATTTTATTTCACACTGCAATGGCATATTTTATTTACAAATTATTGATAACATATGTTTTAAAGATAGCAACCATTGGATTGTAGTTCCATATAAAAAGGGGGACTCAAAAAATAAATATCTTTTATGTAAGAAATACTTTTACCTTATGAAATAGCTACAATAAAAATGACAACAGATTATTTAACTAACTAATGTTATGCATTTATCTCTTGTAAAATTTTAAAATTCTGTCAATAAAATATTTGAGATCACTGGTTTCATAAAAATATTTAAAAGATTAGTTTTAAAAAATATTGTCAATATTTTTTCCACTTATATCAGTAAATATAACAAGAGATTATATCATTTTAGCATGCAGAAATATGCAAAACTTTTAAGATTATCTATTAATTGCTTTAAAGCTCAAACAGAAAAACTTACTTTGGTTGTTGAAAAATATACTTTGTGGAATATTCTAATCTTCTGTAACATGCACTGTTTTGAAACTATATCTGCTTAATGATCTCACTGATACCATTTATCAAATGAAATACCAATTTATTTATGATTGTAGACAATATAAACATTTTTGTTTTCGCATTGATCACCTGTTTTATTCAACTCCACTTTCCCAACACAAAGTAAGGTGCGCAATATGACTGCATAAGCTAAATGGAAAAATGTATTTTAATGATAATAATTTCTACAGGCTATTTAACAATATTTTTTTCTTTTTGATGGCACTGTTGTAGGATAATTAGCATCCCGTTTCGAAGGAATACCCTTATCCTGAATAAAACAGATATCTGGATCATCTAGAGGTATAAAGCCTGATACTTCAATTCATCCGCATTTTCCTGCACTTTCTATAGTATTGTCATAGTGTCATCTTCATCTTCATCGTGAGAAAATTTAACTACATTTCCACAATTGATTCCGCAAGTTTTTGCTAATCGAAGATCACTTTATTCCAGTCTTTCGCATGTACATGCTTTACCGCAACCGTTTTATATGTATTAATATATATATATATATATATATATATGAAATATGAATTAAAATGTCTTGTGACGGAAAACTAAAAAAAAAAAAGGTTAAAAAAAGAAAAGTAAAATTAAATAAATAAATAAACTGTAATCAAAATAGAAAACTAAAATAACGAAAATAGAAAAGGTAAACACTAATCCTGTTAGAATTAAACGTCAGCAATTCTAAGCCAAAAAATATATACGAGGGCCGTTTTTTTTTCAACCTCCGATGGGCCATAAAAAAAAGACAAGCATATATAGAACGATCATTTTATTACTAAAAGTTATGTACACTTATGGTTATTTTTCAACATAATCACCTTGTAAATTGAGGCACTTGTCGTACCTGTGGACAAGCTTTCCAATACCCTCTTCATAAAAAGTGTCCGCCAATGAATTCAAATGATTCTTGACGCTGTCTTGAAGCTCCACGTTACTTTGAAAACGCTTCCCTCCTAGCCACTTTTTAAGTTCAGGGAAAAGATGGTAGTCACTCGGAACTAGGTTGGGACTGTATGCTGGGTGATCGAAAATTTCCCACTGAAAATGCTGAAGTAGACGTTGGGTTACAACAGCAGTGTGAGGACGGGCGTTGTCATGGATCAGAACAATTCCAGAAGTCAGCATGCCTCTTCTTTTGTTCTGAATGGCTCTGCGTAACCGTCGTAAAGTTTCACAATAAACAGCTGAAGTAATCGTCGTCCCTGGCTGCATGAACTCAACAAGCAACACACCTTTTTGATCCCAGAACACTGTAGCCATAATCTTTCTGTTGTTGAAGGTTTGTTTGAACTTTTTTGGTCTGTTTGGCGAGTTCGTATGCATCCATTGTTGAGATTGACGTTTTGTTTCAGGTGTGTCATACTGAACCCAGGTCTCATCACCTGTCACAATTGATTTCAAAAAGTCTTCTCCTTCAGCGTCATAACGGGTGAGGAATGTCAAGGCTGAGCCCATTCGTCGTGTTTTGTGGTTGTCCGTCAACATCTTTGGGACCCAGCGAGCACAAATTTTTCTGTAGCCTAAATGTTCCGTCACAATAGTGTACAGAGAAGACCTCGAGACTTCTGGAAATTTTATGGACAAATCATTTATAGTGAACCTTCGGTTTCCTCTAACTTCTTCGTCCACTCGTTGAACAAGGTTGTCTGTGGCTACAGACTTGCGTCCTTGACCTCCTTCATCATGCACATCGGTTCGGCCATCTTTAAATTTTCGGCACCATTCATGCACAACACCATCGCTTATAAAGCTTTCTCCATACACTCGGCTCATTCTTCGATGAATTTCAGCTGCACTATTCCCTTCAGCTTGCAGGAATCGAATAACACTTCGCAATTCGCACTTGGCGGGAGAATCAATTAAGGCAGCCATGTTTACGTGGCTACAGCTCGCCTCACAATGGCGTCAATGAAAAGGCAGTCAAAGGGGGTGATGTGGGGAACATGCGCCGTCGCTCTATGCGCATACCGATTTCCTGCCGCTCGCCTAACGTTGATGCTGTGCAATCGGACGTTGAAAAAAAAACGGCCCTCGTATATATATATATTTAAAACTATTAAATTGCAAGCAAGAAACTTTAAAAAGAACGCTCAAATAGATTTAACATTAGCGTCCCAGTGTGTTTGTGTGACTAGTGTAGTCTCACACGAAAACATTTGCACGCTAATGTTAAACCTATGGGATCATTCTTTTCAGAATTCTTGTTAGAATTTCAATGTTTCATTTTTTTTTTCTTATGATATCCGAGGTTGATATCTAACATTATGCGTTTAAACTTCTCGTGGTAAATTCTCTTTTGAAGGGAGGGGGGGGGGATGGAAAATCCACTTTTGCCACGAGTGCAAAAAAGGCTAGTTTTGGCCCTGATACACATAATTTACTGATACCAATGTATAGAAGTTGACATACACGATTAAATCCCGGGGAAATATTTGAATAATCAGGGCAGAACTAAGTTTTTCACGGTTTTTAAGAAAATTGAAAAAATGGTCCTATTTTTGAAATGGCATACTGCGCTTGCTATTGAGTGTATAAAAAAGTTGTAAATATGAAAGTTGTAGAGAATTTTGTCCTCTTTAATATTGTAATTGACAAATAATATGCTACGGCAACGAGTCTCGAGATATTTTTAAAAAATCAAAAAAGATCCCAAAATTTTCTTATTTTTTGGCCACAGAAAATTTAGCCTTAAGAAATTTTGTTAGAAAACTTGGTTTTTCCATGTTGGCATAATTATAAACAATTCAGAAAAAAAAATCTTCTACCCGACCTTTTGCAAGGTAACCCCCTTTTTTTGGTACATTTCCCCTGTACTATTGGTTTAAACCGGGTTTTTTTTTGTGGGGGGGGGGGGGGAGGGGATGTTAAATATCATTTTCATTTCCTATTAGAAAGAGATGCATGTTTGTTGATAAAAATAAATTTTGTTGGATATTATACAGGGTGTCCCAAAATTCCTGATACATTTTAAAATTCAACATCAAATCAAGTAATTGCCATACAGAAGTGCAGTTTAGACTAAAATGCTTCTCATGATGAAAAGTTTTCTTCTTGCAAATGAAAATAATTAGTTCCAATCTTCGATCATAGATGGTGCCACTTTGCCTGTATGCTTGGTTTCAAACATGCATTTTTTCTAATTTTCAGATTAGTTTTGACACTGTGGCACAGAAATGATGACTCCCATTGTTATTCTCTTTCTCAGTTATCATTTCTGTGTCACTGTGTCAAACATAGGCTTAACTTGGGCTTTAAAACTAGGGGGGGTGGGGGCAAAAATCTGGAGGCGCTTTTGAAAAAAATTATGCGCCCCCAACGCCTTCTATAACCATGTACACACACAATTAAATTATATATGTCAAACTTTTAATACTTAAATAAATTTTAAACTTAGTAATATACGAAAAAAAAAGGAAAAATCGCAAACTAAGCATTTCACATTTTTAAAGAAATATTTAAAAAAATTGACTGCATAACAGTTATATCTCTTATTACGTCTGATGAAAAGTTCAATTAGAAAAGAGTTCAAACTTATTAAAAATGTGTCAAAGCTTTGGCTTTTTAAGAATTTTTAAAATGATGAGGGTGTTGAAGGATGTGATTGAGATAAATATGTATAACGCTTTCTGTCAGAGGGCAACAAATAATAAAAGTTTATTAAAACAAAACAACAAAAGAAAATCTGCAGCTAGCGTTCTGGTGATTGAAATGACTCAGAAATTTTACTGTGATGCTTTTTTTTTTTTAGGGTACACAGGATAATTTTAGCTTACGAATTTAAAAATTGATATTATCCTTAAATATAAAAAATTTTAAACTATTTGTTCAGGTTTCAAATTAAGAAGAGCAAGAACGAAGGTATGAATCAGTTATAGAATATGAAACATTTTTCAACATTACCAATATACTGTTAAGAAATTTTCTTCTTTCATTTGATGAAATGAGCCTAAATAAACAATTTAAAAAACTCAGAACGCAGTTAAAAATCCATTTTGAAGAATTGCTATCCATAGCAGATAATGTATGCGAATTCTTTTGTGCAACCTTGTATATTATCTATAGAGCTTTACTCATTCCACATAGCGAAACTAAACAGCTGGAAAATGCAGGAAACAACTAAAAGCAGGAAACAACTCCCCTTTTCTAGGGAATTATCATTTTTCAGTTGACAAGGTATAAAATATACTTCTGTTCAGCCATGTACATCATATTTGGTTCAGCAGAAAAAAACTAAAAGGCATAAATATTGAAAGTGCATTTTTTGTAAACCCTTTCACAGACATTAATACAAATTTTTGGTAATAAACCTGTATTTATTTGCATATCACATAATATACTAAAATTTATTTGAGCTGGAAAATGTGTAACATACAGTAATCACCATCCATAAGAGACAATACACATGATTTCTTTAGCACAGTCGTATGAATTTATTCATATTCTAAAAGCATTTTTTTTTATAATAAGATGTAGTTCAGCTAAAAAATGACAAACACACTATAGGAATTCACCCCTAAAAACTAGCATGCTAAATGATTTCTTTCGTGTAGCTCTGTATTTGATCTATATAATTTTACGATTTTTCCCCGAAGTCCATAATGTTAATGGAAAATTTTCGAGATTTTTCCGCGATCGTTTGCCGAAATTCGTGCGTCTATTCCGTGGTCGTGTGTCTAAATTCGGGATTTTTTTCTGAGATCGTTTACCGAAATTTGCGATTTTATTCCGCGGTCGTTCGACGAAATTCGCGATCTTATTTCACGAAATTCGCGATTTTTTACGCGACGTCTTCATGAAATCGCGATATTTTCCCGCAATGATTCGAAGAAATTCGCGATTTTATTCAGCGATTATTTGACGATTTTTTCACCACTACCGATTGTCAAAATTTACAATTTTTTCACTGCCAACTATGAAAATTGTGAATTTCTGCAATCGTGTGCCGAAATTCGCGATTTTTTCCGCGATCGTTTAATGAAATTTGTGCGATTATATTTCCACGATTGTTTTCCGGAATTCGCGATTTTCTTCCGCGATCACCTGCCGAAATTCTCGATTTTTTTTGCGATCATTTGTCAAAATTCGCGATTTTTTCTGGGATCGTTTGCCTATGTTCTCGCTTTTATGAGAGATCGTTTGCCGAAATTCACGATTTTCTCCCGCGACTTTTCGACGAAAGTCGCCATTTTATTCAGCGATTATTTGACGATTTTTTTATCACTACCGATTGCGAAATGTACGATTTTTTTCACTGCCGACAATGAAAATTGTGAATTTCTGCAATCGTGTGCCGAAATTCGCGATTATTTCTGTGATCGTTTGCTGAAATTCATGATTTTTTCCGCGATCGTTTGATGAAATTCACGCGATTATTTTTCCACGATTGTTTTCCGAAATTCGCGATTTTCTTCTGCGATCACTTGCCGAAATTTACGATTTTTTTTTCACTGCCGACAATGAAAATTGTGAATTTCTGCAATCGTGTGCCGAAATTCGCGATTATTTCTGTGATCGTTTGCTGAAATTCATGATTTTTTTCCGCGATCGTTTGATGAAATTCACGCGATAATTTTTCCACGATTGTTTTCCGAAATTCGCGATTTTCTTCTGCGATCACTTGCCGAAATTCTCGATTTTTTTTCGCGATCATTTGTCTAAATTCGCAATTTTTTCTGGGATCGTTTCCCGATGCTCGTGATTTTGTCAGAGATCGTTTGCCGTATTTCGCGATTTCCTCCCGCGACCTTTCGACGAAATTTGCGATTATTTGACGATTTTTCCAAAACTACCGATTGCCGAAATTTACAATATTTTTTTCACTGCCGACTATGAAAATTCTGAATTTCTGCAATCGTGTGCCGAAATTCCTGATTTTTTCAGCGATCGTTTGCTGAAATTCTCGCGATTATTTTTTAACGATTGTTTACCGAAATTCGCGATTTTCTTCCGCGATCACTTGCCGAAATTCGCGATTATTTTCGCGATCATTTGTCTAAATTAGCGATTTTTTCTGGGATCGTTTGCCAATGTTCGCAATTTTCTCCTGCGACCTTTCATCTAAATTCGCGATTTTATTTTGAAATCATTTCACGAAATTCGTGGTTTTCTTGTTCAACGAATTTCGTGATTTTTTTACGCGACCTGTTGACGAAATCGCGATATTCTACCGCAATCGTTCGACGAAATTCGCCATTTTATTCCGTGATCGCTTACCGAAATACACAGTTTGTCTCCGCAATCGTTTGCCAAAATTTCCGCTTTTTTTCCGCGATCGTTTGCCGATATTCGCAATTTTTTTGCGCGATCGTTTATCGAAATTCGCGATTTTTTCCGGGATTGTTTGACGAATTTCACGATTTTTAGGGTTCTATACTTAAAAAGTAAAAACGGAACCATTATAAGATCACTCCTGTGTCTGTCTGTCACAGCCCTTTAACTTGCAAACTATGCAACGTGGAAAGTTTAAATTGGGGGGAAGTAATAAAGACTATTGACCCACATGTTTACAGATTAATAAATATTAATAAATATATTTAGGAAAAATGTACAGGGGCTAATTAGGTTACTTGAAAAAAAAAAATCTTTTCTTTTTATATCATGTGGGGTATCATGTGAAAGCTTTCGTAACGCTGAAATCAAAAATATATTTCATTTAATTTTAGATATTATATTTTCAAAGTTATGGTGGAAAATGTAGTGCAAAAATACGTCTCTGCCCCCCCCCCCCCCCCACATGTAATTCCGAATCTATTGAAACTGAAATTTTGAAAAAGTTAGAGGTAGTAGACATTAATTTAAACTTTGCAGGGAAATTATAGAACAGGGTGGCTACAGAATCAGGGAAAAATCAGGGAAGTTTGACAATCTGGAAAAATCAGGTAACTTTATAAAAAATCTTGAAAATCAGGGAAATTTTTCTCCATGCAAAAATATTTCCGTTTTCACCTCATGAACAAGATTGATTCGTCGCCAAACAGGCGATATTTAATCTAATAATAGGACGCGATAGAGACGTTAAGCTGAATCGCGCCAAACTGCCATTCATAGCAACCCTTTTGTAGGAGAAAAGAAAGAAGATGCAACCATGTGCAGATCCAGTTCGTCGTTTATTTCGCTGATAATACGTCGACATTGAAGGATAGACTGAAATATTTTATTTAAGTGAGTGGGACCGAAGCACGTCCACATGGTGATACTTCGCATGGAATAGCTCTGATTATAGGTAAGCCATTTTTCCATTTTCTTTAAACAAGTTCTTATTTATTGTTTTAAATAATAAATAAAATGATCGACTATATTTATTACGAATTTTTAATATAATTTTAATTTGAGACAAAGATGGAAATTACCACGTGGACCAGATTTGATTTTCTTTAATTTCAATCGGGTCCGGACTATTTTAGAATTATTAAGTTACGAAATAAAGTTTATTTTTAACACACATAAAAAAATAATGCATTTGATATTGGCAAAAGTTGTTATAATAAGGGATTTAAGGATTTTTGCTTTACATAATTTTTGAAAATTTAATTTTTTTTCTTTTTCTTTTCTTTCTTTTTTTTTTAATCAAATTTAGGGATAATTTCAGGTAGTTTGATGTATGCATAAATTTTAAAAAGTAAAGTGGTATGCGTAAATTGGACATAAATTATTACGAATTTTTAATATATTTTTAATTTGGGAGAAAGATAGAAATTAACGCGTGGTTTTCCTTAATTTCAATCAGGTCCGGACTTTTTTAAAATAAAAAGTTATGAAAGTTTATTTTTAACACATAAAAAACAATACATTTAATATTGGCAAAAGTTATTATAATAAGGGATTTAAGGATTTTTGTCTTGCATCATTTTTGAGAATTGAATTTATTTTTTAAATTTAAATCAAATTTCGGATTAATTTCAGATATTTTGATGTATGCATAAATTTTAAAAAATAAAGTAATATGCATAAGTCGGAAATAAAATTCTTCCACAGGCCTCAGTTTTCCGAGGTCTTATTTTTTTTTTTTTTTTTTTTCTTTTTTTCTCTGTTGCTTTCTGATCATAATAAATCTTTTAAACAATTTGTTCTCAATATTATTTTAAATAATAAATAAAATGATCGACTCTTTATTATGAATTTTTAATATATTTTTTTAAGTTGGGAGAAAGATGAAAATTACCATGTAAAACCGATTTGATTTTCTTAAATTTCAATCGGGTCCGGACTTTTTAAAAATAAAGTTCATTTTTAACACACATAAAATAACTTAATACTGACAAAGGTTATAATAAAATTTCTGTTAAGGACTTTTTTGTTACTTTTTTTAAAAAATTTAATCAAATTTAAGGTTAATTTCAGATAACTTTATGCACATATAAGTTTTTAAAAATAAAACAATATGCATCAATCAGATAAAATTCTTCCGCAAATAATTTTTTTATAATTTTTTTTTCTTCTGTCATTTGCTGATCCGGCGTGATTTTGGTCCGAATTACCGAAAAATTAAGGAATCATTTCCGAGATTTTTTTTTTAAAAAGTCTTAAATTCAAAAATTCGGTCAAAACGTATTAATATTTCGGCAAATGGTTGCCGAAAAAAAATCAATTTTGTCATTCTTTCCAAGAAAAATCGCAAATTTTGTCAAAGAATCGCGGGAAAACGTGAATTTTGTCAAAGAATATTGAAAAAACGGCAAATTTCGTCAAAATATCCTGGAAAAACGGCAAATTTCATTAATAGATCGCAAAAAACGGCAGATTTCGTGAACATATCGCGAAAAAAACAGCGAATTTCGTCAAAAAATCCTGGATAAACGGCAAGTTTTGTAAATATAACACAAAAATCAGCAAATTTTGTGAAAACATAGCGAAAAAAACCGCAAATTTCGCCAAAAGAGTGAAAATAATGCTAATTTTGTGAAAAAGGTTAAGGGAAAAAAGTTATTGCTGGGAGTGGATCCCCCCTCCGTCTGTTGTAGCAATTGGTTTTTTCCAGATAATCTAAACTTGAACAAAACTAAGTTTGGCTACCAAAAAAAAAAAAAAAAAAAAAAAAAAAAAAAAGCATATGATTTATTGACTTTGATTTGTACTCACTGAAATTGGAAAAATATTTAAAAAAGAAAAAAAAAATCGCATCAGGCTTTCAGACAAAAATGATGTTTTTAGTTTAATTAAACATAAAATTTCTCTTTTCATCCTGAAATCTGGTACCCCATTCTTGAGTTAAAAACCATTTCTAATGTTTCCATATGGTAATTTCATATGATATTTTCTTTAAACCATCAAATCGTGTTCAAGGCCTTCTGAAAATTTACACATTTGGTCTGTTTTTTGCACTTTTATACATAGTACAATAGTTTTATTTGCACATTTTTTTTCCCCCAAGCTTCATTTCACCCAAATTATGAATTATTTTCTAATTTTAATTATAAATACTGAACTCTTCATGGCACAGTATGTCCACTCCGGGCACACTTAATTTTAATTCCAAACTTGCAATCGGCACCAAGAATATTTTAGTAAAATTTTGTTTTTATAATTAGTAATTAAGTCTTTTATAAATTCTGGTGTCAGACAATAATTTCTTATTTTACTAACAGAATTTGTCAGTGGTGGAAAGGTTTAAAGGGGTTATTTAAGTATAGGTAAAAAATAAGTTTGTTTCATTATTAAAAACACGTTATATAATTTAAATTTTCATTGTGAGTAAAAGATAACTTTTTGTTTTGACTAGATTTTGCCCTTATTTTCTATTAAAACGAGAAATGAAGAACTGTTAAAAATTAGTGAAGCAACAAAATAACTGAATAACCATATATTATTTTTGTATAATGTTTAAGCAAAGCAAACAAAGTTACTATTGTCTTTTTGTGTTCACATCCCATTGCAGCTAAAACTTTGTCCTTCAAAAAAAAAAAAAAAAAAAATTAATAATAACAATAATAATGCCACTTTATTAAAATGTTTATACATATATCAGCTATGCAACATTTTAAAAGATTGCATATTTTTTACAAATTCATTAGAAATGTCGCTCAAAATGTCGCTGTTTCAGAGAAGTTAATTAGAAATTTTGTTCACATTCTGTTTTATAGTTATTCATTAAAAATGTCATTTGCATATTAACACATTTGAATTTTCTCAGGTTGGCAGGTATAAGTTTGATAATATTTTTGAAAAATAATAAACTAATATACTTTTAGCCATTTACAATACACCAGATAATAATTTTTTAAAATACTTGAATCTTTTTTTTTAAATTGTGATATTTTTTTAATTGTGATATTTTTTTTAATTGTGATATTTTAAAAGCCTAAAGTAATGGAATTTCTCATGTAAGAATTACTAAATAAAATTCTAATATTCTTATAATTCGTAAGAATCCAAATTCTTTATAAAATGGTAATTTATTGATATTATCATTATTTATTTTGTTTTTTTTGTTTATTAAAAAGTGTATTTTTTATGGCAGGTGAAAAGTAAAACCATGGCAAAATCAGTGTGTTCATTCAACACAAAATGGCTTGAACAATTTTCCTGGCTGAGAGAAGATCCCAAAGATAAACATTCAGCTAAATGCACGCTGTGCGATTCAAGCATTTTCTTGAGTAACATGGGACGTAGAACAATAACCAGCCATCAAGGCGGCGCTGGCCATAAACGTAGAGAAAATAGAGCTTCAATTTCTGGAAAATTTTCAGACTTTTTAAATCGGAAAGATAGTGGCAATTCAGATGAAAAGATAGACATTACAGCAGCAATGTCTTCTGATGCACAGATAAAGAGCATTTCATCATCAACTGTTCCTAATACTGAAGTTAACAGTGGCTTTGTTGAAGCATGCAGTGTTGTTCTTGATGGAACACAGAATAATCAAAAGACTGTTTCTTCAGGCATTAAAAAATATATGTTAAAAGAAGACATTACAAAGGCTGAGATTTTATGGTGCCTTGAAGCAGTGGCTACACATAAATCCTTAAGATCAGCTGAAAAAGATGTAAAGATGTTTTCCCATATTTTTACAGACAGCCAAATTGCAAAGGGCATGCAACTAGGGCGAGATAAGATGATGTACTATTTAGTATTTGGAATAGCTCCATTTTTTAAAGAGATCTTACTTAAAGATATTTCTCTATGTGATCGTTTTGTAATTGGGTTTGATGAATCTTTAAACAAAATCTCTCAAACACAGCAGATGGATTTGAATGTGAGATACTGGTGTGGGAAAGATAATGAAGTTAAAACCAGATATTTGAATTCTGCATTTCTTGGACGCAGCTGTTCAAATGATTTGATTAAAGCGTTTAAAGATGCAGTTAATCCTTTAGATTTGAAAAAATTGTTACAATTATCTATGGACGGCCCAAATGTCAATTTAAAATTTTTCAGAGAATTGTCTGCAGATTTAAAAGAAATGTCAGAAGATCCTGAACATTTTCTTTTAAATACTCGTTATCTGGGATGTCTTTTTTTTTTTTTTTTTTGTCTGAACATGAGCAATTACGACCTTTATTCAAAAGAAATCTTTTCATAAAGAATTGCTGGAATGATTTGACATTTAGTGATTAAATTTTTACACCTTCTTTGTATTATTACCTGACACTTACGCACTCTGTATTATCACTTGACACAAAACTGCAAGGTTTCCAAAAAAAAAAAGCGCCAGTAAAATAAGCAGAAAAAATTATTTACCAGCATTTTTAGACTACTGAAAATATTGGTCTTAAAATGCACACCTGCTTTACATGAAAAAGTTGTCTTGCTCTAAAAGATTTAAACAACCGACAGACTTAATAAGCACTTTTTTCCCTCTAAGATATTTTATAATGCATATTACTTAAATGACTCAATTAAAAATTAATAAAATTATATATTTTTAGGCATTTTTTTCTGAAAGAATGTCTCAAGTGCTTGAGCAAGTTATCTTGTTTTTTTCTCCATTTTCTTGTTAGGTTCAGTATAGTGTATTATAGATTATTTAAATATATTCTATTTTGTTACATATTCAGTTAAAAGTAAACAGGTGCTTATTCAACAGAATTTTGATTTAAAAGGAGAAATGAACTTTGTGATTTTTATTATAGGAGCCCACACCAATAAAAGATTTTTTTTTTACCTTGACTATAAAAATCTTTTTGCAGTGAAAATTAGTTCCCTTATTATTTTAATATCTTCTTCTTGACCTAACCATTATTTCAACTATAAACCAGGGTTCGCAAAAACCCGGGTTTTTTTGAAAAAACCCAACCCACATGGGTTTTTTCGGGTTTTTTCATGAAAAACCCAAATTTTCCCTGGGGAAAATCGGGTTTTTTCAAAAGTACAATATATGTAATATGTATTCTATATTATTTATATATTATATTTACTATACATTGTCCCCTTGTATACAAGATAATTGTAATACTATTTTACAAGTTATAAATTGCATAAATTATATGAATTTAAATTAAGTGTCAGTGTTTCTCACAAATTAGTTTTAAATATAATAGAAGATAAAAAATTGTTAATTTGCTTTAAAATCAAATAATGAATAGAATATTAATATTTAAAATATATAAGTAGGAAGAAAAAAGGGGTAAACTAGTCAGATGTGCCAATTCCAAAACTTTCCTCATCTCATACATGTTAATAATTCAAAATTCGCTATCCCAGTGCCTCATCTATGCCTATCATGAGGATTGTAAAATATAGGTTCATTGAATTGGATGCATTTAACAAGGAGATGTAAGTATCAATTGTTTCAAACAAATCATTGAATTTTGAAACCCACCCTCTTAGATGTCCACAACCAAAATTTCTAACCCAAACAGTATAAAATCAACACCTATTGTTCAATTTACATCCAAGTCTAATAAGGATCTATTTACATGAAAATGAAACAGAATATTAAGTTTGATTAAATTATGTGCATTAGTTTTTGAGATATAGATTTTGTAAAAATCATGAAAAATTGAGCATATCAACATTACCTGCTGTGCAATTTACACCTAAACCTAATTGGTAACAGCTTACGTCAACGTCTAACTGAATCTGAAGTTTGAAGAAAATCCATGCATTAATTCTTGAGATATTGCGGAAATCATACAAAATTCAGTACAACAGAGCCATTGTTGGGTGATATTCATCAAAAACTAATCAACACCAGTTTATATCAAGGTCTAACTGAATCTAAATTTTTATTCAATTCCATACATTAGTTATTGAGATAAGAGTTATTGCTGAAATCATGAAAAAAAACAGCATAACAGCGCTACCTGTTGGGCGATATACACCAAAACTTGATAAGCAACAACTTGTAACTGAATCTGAAGTTTGATGAAAATCCGTGCATTAGTTCTTGAGATAAATGCAGCGTAGCAGAACCACTTAATGGGCATTATACACCAAAAGCTAATCAGCATCAGTTTACATCAAAGTCTAACTGAATCTAAAGTTTTGTGAAATTCTGTGCATTAGTTCTTGAGATAGAGCAGCACCCACTAAATTTTTGTCACAGATATTTTCTAAAAACCATCAAATCGTCTTCAGGGCCTTTTTAAAACGAATAAATCCATCATAAACTGGAAGTTGAAATTTTTCACAAATTAAATACTTCTTGTAAAGATAGAAGAAAGTAAAAATACATATCTTTTATTTTCATGAATATAGTTCATTTGAATTTTTTATATAAAGACATTCTTATGATATTGCCTGTACCTATAATTATGTACTATGTATGTATGTTGCCTACTGTGTTCTATGTTCGTTAGTAAAGTATTTCAGTGTGCTAAAATACATTTTTATTTTACTTCGGGTGTTTATGTAATAGCTTTTATATATTAATTTTTTTCAAAATTAACTGAAATGACTTAAATTCATTAAATGTATATGTTTAAAATTTTAAATATTTCTGAAAATTGAAAAAAACCCACATTATGGGTTTTTTAGTGGGTTTTTTCAAGTGGGCCCATTCTGAAAAAACCCACCGGGTTTTTTCGAACTGGGCCCAGCCTTGCGAACCCTGGTATAAACTAACTCACCTTGAAGATAGTATCC